>VZTI01005041.1:1185162-1530177 GCA_013397865.1 Struthidea cinerea | reverse complement strand
AAACAAAAAAAAAAAAAAAAAAAAAAAAAAAAAAAAAAAAAAAAAAAAAAAAAAAAAAAAAAAATCAGATGACATGACCATTAAACCAAGGAAATAAAAATGGTGCACTGACCTAAAAAAGAGATGTATAAATTCATGTTTCTTCTTTTCAAAATATAGCTTCTTATTTCATGGAGGAGGGAGTGAAGAACAAATAAAGATCCTCATAGCTTGTTAACTCCATAGCTTAGACTTAAAACCAGGATGATACAAATAAATAAGAAATGTCTTTTGTTGTTGATCCAGGCAGGGGAGGAAAAACCTCCCAAGAAACTATAAGCCTTGTAGCTGTACTCAATTTAGATGTAGATAGTGTCTCTAATGAGCATTCTAATCATTAGAGATTTTTCTTCTTTCATGAATGTGCTTTTACTTCTAGGAGAAAACATTTGCATCACTGTATTTGAGTTTCTACAGACTGTTTTTAGTATAGATAAGATGAAATTATTTATCATGGTAAATTTTGGCAATTTTTTTGTTTTTCTTATCAAATCTTTCTCACAAGTCCTTGTTTCTATAAGCACTCTGGTACTATGATGTATTTAACTGGCATCTCTGTCTTCTTGGGAAAGACCCCGACAGCTGGGACAGGTCAGCCCTCTGGCAATTCTAGGTTGCAGTTCTGAGTTCAGATATGACATATCTCGTACCCACAGCCTTCCAATGTGGGAAGTGGGCACTGGGTGATATTTAAAATGTCAGGTACCTGCTTTTCATCATCTAGGATCTTGGAACAGAGTACTCAAGACCTGCTAAGGAAGATGAGGCCCAGCTCAAGCTGCCTTCCCTCCCTGGAGGAGTGTACTGTGTTCTCTTGCTGGAGAAATCCAGCTTCCAACTGGAAAGGTTACTGTTAATCTAGCTTGAATTTTCTTGCCATTTATAAGGAAGTGGAGTGTGTTGGAACTGATAACGGTTAAATGTGTGCGTTTTTTAACTCAAGTACCTCTTGAAGTTTAGTTCATATATGAAAATGAATTAAGTATCATTGCCATATTTAATTTTTCTCTAGGCATTTGAAAAATCACCATCTGCACTATTTGATACAGTCAAAACTGGACACTTTTGGTAGCATATGATGTTGTATGGAATCCCTACTGTATGAAGTACTGCAAAAAAAAGGAAAGTAAAATTGCTTATCAAAGTATGCAGAGTATAAAAACGATGCCTACCTGTATGAAGAGAAGCAAAAGATGTTTTTAAGGAAGCTGCGGTCCTAAGCAGAAAAAAAGGACATACACAAATTGTTAAACCATCTTGCAGCTTGACAGATTTACAAGGCAGATTTCTTCTCAATGGAAAATATAGCAAAAAAGCAAATAAGGTTTAAATTATTCAAAATCAAGTACAAAACTGGACATTAATCTCTTAAATGTAGGAGTTGCAAACACATTTTCCATTCTAAAGAGCCACAATGCATTTTTAAGTCTATTAAAAATTATTTCTGTCAAAATAGGCAATGATTTTGACAGAAGTTGAAGAAACAGTATGTAATTTTTTTCATATGAAGTTTGAGCAGACTCTTGAACTAGATGGATTCCTATTAGAAGATGGATGTTTAAGGTTTAAGATTCTTACAGTCTTCATTTCCTAACAGGAATTACATAAAATGGCATTCATGTATTTTACCTGAAATTACTTGAAGATCAAAGAGGTATGAAAAGATTTTCCCATAAAGGACAAGAAACTCATTAAAGAGCTATAAGTAGATCTGGAATGGAATATAGTAAAGGAATATAGTATCATCTTGTGAGAAGGCTAAAAAATACTTCTTAAGGCCACTCAACAAAATACTATTTTTTCTTGACATTTATCAGCTTAATAAAGGCTTCTTGATCAGAATTTTTCTAGATAGAGTGTTGACCTGATTTTTCTAAGGTTTTGAGGATCCTCACATAGGGATCTGACAGTAAATATATTTGCAGAGTAGAATCATGCACCTTGTTCTACATTTCATTATTGCTTGGAAGAGCAGCAGTGCTTGAGCAGATTAGAGGAGATAATTAGCTGCTCAAGCACTATTTACTTTCCAGTGTTTAGAAGCACTCTCTTTTTTTTTTTTTTTTTTTTTATGAAAGATGATTTTAAAAATAATTTTCTCCGAGTATAATCAGTAGAAACTCCATCACTCTAAGCAGGAAACATGTACCAGAATATCCCCAGAAAATCTTATAGCCCTATTGACTGTGCCAGATGTATTCTACGTGTGAATTCAGGAATCACTTTTTGGATCAAAATGTGAGCTGGGGCTATGTCCCTAGTATGCAAATTCTTACTGCAGTTTTGGGGGATAATTATCTGCCCTAGCAAGCTTTTTGTGTTTCTGTGCTGGAGGGACAAGAAATTTGGCAAATAGAATGGCACATATCTCCACACCCCATCTCCATTGTTGGCTAAGGCTCAAGTTGTGTTTTTTCTGGTTTGGTTTGGTTTTGGTTGGTTTGTTTGGGGTTTTTAAGTTTGGGGTTTGTTTTTTTTTTTTTTTTCTTGAGTTTTTTGTGTTTTCTCAGAGACACCAGTGAACCAGCTAATTCTGTGATATGGTACAGGCTAATCTATTGCAGGTGAAGGACTTTCTGTCTTTGAACTTAATGAAGTTCATGTTTTTTCCACTCTCTTCCTTGTTGCCTGTCCTCGATTGCATCGGTCAATAAGTTAGATAAGGCAAAGAGAGGGAGGAGGCATTAGTGACAGCCCTGGTGTTTCCACCTCTCTTTGTCAAGAGTAGGAAAACCGGTAATGGAAGCTGACAAAAACTTAAACCCTTTCTCTTTATCCTTTCAGAAGCTTTTCATTTATTCCTTAAAATATATCCTACTATCCAAACTCCTTTCTCTTGTCCCTTCAATGAAATGTTGCCTTGCAATCTCTACCACAAAGCACCCTATATCTCTTATGAGGCGGAGTCAGTCATTGGTAGATATAAAACTCATTTGAGAATGTCAGTGTTGTTTATTTCACGGATAATTTGCTGTATTTGCAAAGTCAAAACAGTCTAGAACTTGGATTTTTCGATAATGACTGATATTTGAAGGAAATCTAATTCAGATTCTGAAAAAAAAGAGAGGTAAAACTCCTGAATATTCATACCAGCTTAATATCTAATTCCAGTTTAAGAATATCAAATTATGCCTTATTTCTCTTAACATGTGTTGTCTTTCATACTTGTCTTTCTGTTTGTCAATAAATATTTTTCCTTTCAATTGCCACTACACAATCATATTTTCTCTTTGCCACTATTCCTTATCTTATATTATTATACCAAGGAACGAGCTTCATCTTTTGTTTTGGTTGAGGGTTCTAAGCTTTTATTTTGCCTCATATCTCAGAGAACTGTATATTTTGGCAGCAAAGAAAGCAACACAGGAAGCACATGCTACAGGAAGCACAAATTCAGATTCTCTGCAAACTTCTTAACTTCAATCTCTATCACATTAATGTTATGTTCCCAGCCTCAGAATTTTCCTTAATGAAAAACTGGTCTCTCGATTTCTCTGATTGGAAACATAATCAAGAAGAGGGTCTGGCCACTCTACACATTATACTTAGTTTGATTTCATATTCAATAACCACCACTGAATTTCTGCCACCAGCAAATATGTCTACTCTTATTATAAGCAAATTGAATAAATCAATTATTATTTTTCTGTTAAAGATAAACCAAAGGCTGCTATTTGCTTTACACCTTTGTGAAAATCTTTGGATGATGCCTCACTGCTTCAGTTTATTGTCCCGTGTTACTTCCAGAAGTCTTTTTTTGATTCTAGCAATAATGCAGTGTTTTATTCCACCTGCACACTTAAAAATTTCTTCTCCTCATGTGATCCTTCCATGTAATATGATGCAAACATTCAATAATTTTTCAAATCACTATAAAAATCTGACACAGGTGTTTCCTTCTTTATGAATGCATTATTTTACATCTTGTCTCTTTTCTGTAACTGAGATAGTTTCACATATAGTAATATCACAAAACTATTTTCTTTGAGAATGTGGCATTCTATTACTGATTTATTCTCTTGCTACTTTAAGGTACCATGCAAAATATTGGCTTGATTTATTTTGAAGTGCATATTAGACATTTTTAAAGAAAATGCAACAGGTTTTATTGCCTGTCATCTTTTAATTTCCAGTTAAGTCTCTTTCTTATGTCACTTTCAACTATAATCTTAGACGTAGTTTCTGTGAAGAAGAGATTAAATTTTATATTCACTGAGTCTTTTCAATTATTGTTTTATACCTACTTCATACCCCTTTGTTCAATATTGTCCTTTTTACGTTTGCAAAGAAGTAGTCCTTAATTACATTTTTTGAATACATTTCTTTTGTCAGATTTTTCAAGTCATAGACAATATAGAAATGTAGGTGTTTGATGTCTTTAATTGGTTTCCAAATGATTGCTATTATTGTAATCAGCTGAATGACTAATCTTCATCCCACTTGAAAACAAATCCAAAGAATTCACCTAATTGCTCCAATTCTAACTGATTTCTAAGCAAGGTAAGATGGATACATATTTTGTAGACAAACAGTTATTGAGTAAATCAATCCAAATCATAACAACTAAACAACTTATGAAGTTTACTACAATATCAGAGCTGTTATTATTATTTTCATCTTCTTGCATTTTCATGTTTCTTGCTAAATGGAATGATGAATTAGAAAACTTTTGTGGAGCTTTTAACCGTCCATTTTTTGTAGATTGAGAGAAATATTTATGATCATGCCTACTTAAACGATGCAAGTAGCTATCATGTTATTCTTCAAAACTATGTCAAGGAATTCTCAGTGGAAAGATTTTCCAGAGGATGGAAAAGTATCCAGGTCATTACCTAGTATTAGTTGCAAGTGCATAGCTGCCTGGTTTTCTTGTTCGTTCTGGACAACTGAGCTTACTGAGCAAAATATCCACAGCTCCATATATGCCCTGTAACTGAAAATGTGGAAATGCATTGCTTTTGCTGCAGATATAATTAATAAAAAATATGCATTTGGTCAACTTGATAATTATCTTGAAACTATTTTGAGATGTGTTGAATGAGCTTGCAAATTATACTCATAAAAAAAAGTGAACATGAATACCTTTACCAAGAAGGATTAATTGAATCCATAAGGAAACTGTCATTCCACAATCTCTTCTTCCTTAATTTTTATATATATATATCTATATCTCATATTTATATATCATATTCCATATGATATGAAATGAGCAACGGTACAGACAAGATGGCAGTAATTGCTGGTTATTACTGCAGTATTACCTAATTATGAGGTGAGTCAATCTGTGCTTTAGTAAAATCCTAACTTCTCTGTAAGAGGGATCTGTGCAAAGAATAATACTCTTCTGAGAACTTGTGAAATGATCACTTGCCTGCTTATGCTTAATGATAGATGTTTTAAAGTCCCCCAAGAATACACTGGGGGACATGACACTTCGTATTCTTTGTTTTATTTCAGAAGAAACCAAATACAAACCTTCTGATTCTCCTAGAAAATGTGTCATTTAAAAGATGTCATTTGAGTCAAAGCTGTCAGGAGATTTGCTGGTATTGCAGATTTTTCTTTTTATTTCCTTTTTTTTGGCTAACTGATGAGATTTTTTTTTCCATTAAGTGAAGAAGTGTTTCAATAACAATTTCCATTAAATATTTCAAAAGGATTTTAAAGTGTAGAAATGGTACGTAGTGGCAGGTCTTGTAACAAATGGTGCATATTGACAGGCACTATATGTTACTGTCATAGGCAGGAGTGTGTAAATAATTCCATTTTTGATACTAATGGAACGCGGGGAAAGGAGATTTATTAGTTTTTCTTGTTGGACATGAAATGCTTTTGCTAAAGCAAACAAAACAAAAGTCTATTCAACATCTCCAAACAGTGTGGGACAGCCTTAATTAGATGGAAAATATGTCCTCAGATATAAAGCTTGATTCAGTCTTTGTTATTTCACCCTTCAAAAACTGCCCACACAACAAATACCTGTCACTAAAAATTATTGTTATTATTGTCATGTATTATTATTATTACTGCTACTCAAAAATGCCTATGCCAAAAGTCTTAATTTTAACATTACCTTCTCTTAGTCTTGATTGAAAAGTTTTGCCAAAATAGTGATCCTGAAATTCCTAACCTTTCACACTAATTTCTCTGTCTAAAACAAATAATTATTACTACCAGGTAGTCCAAGGAAGGGGTTCCATGCCTTCATCCATTCTTTTTTTTTCCTGATTTGTTTTTGGAGGCCTAATGGAAAGAATTTATTATAGGTGGACACCAGATCTTGGTTCTTGAAAATTCCAGAAGAGAAGAAACTGGGTGGCGCATGGAAGGAGCAAGCAGTTAGCTCAGTGTGGTGGTGGCATCAGCTGAGGAGAAAGCAGGGAATGTCTTTCATGTGGAAGGGTTTGTTCAAGGAAGAACGTGGGTAAACCTGGCCCCCCCTTTTTGCAGGTACTGACTGGAATCATCGCCTGATTTCCTCAGCATCCTTCTCCCCCACCTCACCTGTGTGCAGTGCAGTTGTCCCTCCTCTAATCTGTTTTGTGACCAGGAAAACAAATACTGTACATCTGAGACAAGCTAAGCTTTATCTTGACTCTCTTGTGGCAAAGAGATTATGGGTGGTAATAAGCCTCATGGTACTTTAGTTTTCTTGGAGTACTTCATTTTATAAATTTATGATACTGCTGTTAATGGATGCATGTCATTCTGGTGAACTAGTTAACATTCAGGAACAGCAATCACAAATTTGAAGATGTCTCTTTATTTAATGTTGTATGCCTGCTCCTTCTCTCTTCTGGGAGGGTGGCTGTCCTGTCCGGGGGGCAGCTGGAAAGGGAGAAGCTGCAAGTGGAGGTACTTGGCACTCCTGGGGACCTGTAGCCATCAAAAATGGGGGTCCCAGGTGACAGGTGTGCTGCAAACTCCACTTTCAGGATGGTTTTCTAAATAGGAAATTTTCTATTTAGGGCAGGGGCTCAGGAAGGAAATTTTTTCCCCCTACTTTACATCAAAGAGTGAAAGTCTTAAAGCTTGATTCTCTGCACCTAAGCTACTTTTAAAACCTCCAGGTCCTTCTGCAAGTGAGGTATTAGAATATACCTCAATTTAAAAACTGGTCTTAAACCCATTTCAGTTATAACATACATATGTATATATTGATGAATTCATTTGAATGTATTAATTGATAATTTAGACTAATATTTATTCATATAAGAAATGTAACTGAATTTAAATATATCCTCAGGTTAACATCAAAATGTCTTGGCACTGTACCTGGATTAGTCACTAGTAGTCAATTAACTTTTTGTTTCCTGTGGAAAAACTAAATAAAAGCAAAAAGCTCATCTATTTTTAGAAATAGTCACTGTAAATTAATTAAAGGATGGAAGAACATAAACACTAGTTTAACACCTAAGAGGGATGTCCTGATTTACTCTGCCATTAAAAAGTTCTTTTTTTATGAATGCTTGTGAGGATCTATGATGTATTTTTATACCAAGCAGTGTTATAGCTAAAATACTCTAGTTTCTAATTCTGCCCTGACATTTCTTCCTACTTGAGGAGTAGGTCAATGCAGTGAGCAGATTCTGATTCTCTCTTAGCTTTTAGTGATGGTGTTTTGATTTTTTTTCATTATCTATTCTTTGTGCTGATCAGATAAGAGCTGACCTGAGAAACAAGCCCAGTGATGTGTTGATTCCAGTATGCAATGGCTGACAATAGAAGATGTACAAAAAGAAGGTACAGGTACCTCACAGAGATTATTATAGAATGACTTGATAACAGAGAAAATTTCTCAATACACAGTACTTTAATATTTTCTCATTCCCCCTAGATTTTTAGAGCTTCTGTCGCTAATATCCTCAATTATTTAGTTTTTGTGTGCTTGCTTTTTTTAGTATCTGAAAGTATTGGCAGTCGGATAGATTTCTTTCTTGTATGACTTGCACTTAACAGCTTAAATATTATTATTAAGCCAGCTACAGTATACTACATATTCTGAACTCCACCCTAAACTTTCCTGTTGAAACCTACGCAAAAGTTGTTTTCTCATTTTTTAAGTCCTGGTCTATGACATTACAGTATTTTTTTTGTGGTAGCTGATATTTGTGATCCCCAGTCTTGAAGCCCAACTCCTACTGACAGCTGGGAGGGGTTTATCTCTTTGCAATTTTTTAAAATGCCAAATGGAAAGTTAATGAGAAAAGTCCCATACCTTATTCACATATATCTGTCTGCATTGATAAACTGGAATTGGCAAAAAACCTAAGCCCAAGGACTGTAGTAATGCTAGAGGTGGAATGGAGGGTAGGAAGTGTGTTTTCCATTTTGGGGAGAATATAGGCAAGGATTCAGTGACTATGTTTTCATTTGCAGCTCTTACTGCATAAACTTTAGTTGCATACTGGAGTGCAAAAATCATAGTTGCTCTAAGTGGATACTGATTTATTCCTGGAAACTTCCTTAAGATAAGTTCCAAATTGCATTTGTTGTTTCTGAAAATATCATACAACATATACAGATCTATATTAGAAGTAGCTTTTGATTTAATCTGTTTCTCTTTCTTTGTTCAGGAGAGCATGGTCAAGATCATTATGCAAATAATTTCTTGCTGTTTTGTGGAAAGCTCTGTTCTCCATTACCTGTACCTCAGGCTTAATAACTCTAACAGCATGAAAGACAAGAGGAAGATCTTAAGATGTGTGAACAACAATAGCTAGTCAAGCACAGTAATGATGCAGAGCTTATTTTCTTTTTTATGTAATCTGTCTGCGCCGAACCAGAGCCTGATTCAACACCTCTCTAATTTAGGGGCTGGTAGTTTAATGCAGTATCCAACTCAAAATTTTCTTACACAATTAAACTCGGGAATTACTTAGCTTTTACTAATAACTTAGAGACAGAATTATTTTGTTCACAACGTTCTGCTCTGTTGCTTTGCCATGTCTGTGGTAGAATATTTTGATCCTTTTAATCAAACAGCCTCCCCTCAAATAATTAGTCCTTACCAGATCATGTCTTAGTTTGGACAAATTTGGAGGAGAATACCCTCTGATAGAAGTCAGGTCACAACCACCCCTCCCCCCCAGGTTCGGGAAAAATTTTCCTCAAAGGAAAGTGAAAGAGATAACAAGCTATTTATTTAACAAACACACAGGTAGGGAATAGTAATGCTAAATAATGAGATCTCTCTCTCTGTGGAGAGAAAACCTGAGAAGATTTCAGAGATCCTCTGTAGGTGCGGTCTCTCTCCTCCTCGGAGCTGGTCGGCGAGGGCCCACCCCCCCCGGGCCTCCGGGAAAATTCTCCTGATGTGTTCAGATGTTGTTGAAACAGTCCAGAAGAGAAGAAAAGAACAAAAAAACCCAAAAATCCTAGGAAACCGAAATTCAACCCTCTGTCTCTCGCTGGGAGAAAAAGAGCTGGAAAAAAACCCAAGGGTACCGCCGAAACAGAGGAGCGTATCTCCGTGTCTTTGAAACAACTGCTTTGAAACTTTTTGTTTTCTGTCCTTCTCAGGCTCAGTTTAAAGACACAGAAAAGATTGGTGGGCATAGGGTAGCGATAGGGGATACACATTATAAAGTCACCCCAAGACAGATGAGTATCTGCGTACATTTGATAGGCATTCATATGAAAGTTGTGTCCTTTTCTCTTAAATAGTGTTATATGCTAACACTAAATCCGGGTAAAATATGCATTGATATGATGTAAAAATGGTTTATTTCTATACCTGTAAGATATAAAAGTTAAGAGTATCATTAGGGAAGTAACAGAATTCATGACAACAGTTAGAAATATTAAATTCTTATCTAAGAGCTTAATTGTTTCCTCTTCCAGAACATTGCTTTAAAAAGTGGAAGTTTGGAGAGGAGAAAGCTTTTCCCCCATCCCACTTTGTTTTGTTGGAATCAAATCCC
Source organism: Struthidea cinerea (assembly GCA_013397865.1). NCBI lineage: Eukaryota > Metazoa > Chordata > Aves > Passeriformes > Corcoracidae > Struthidea > Struthidea cinerea. The sequence continues at coordinate 1,520,215 of VZTI01005041.1, read as the reverse complement.
TGCAGGGGCACTCAGGTTTGGAGTTTTGATGGATTTTTCGGTACTGTGTTGTGCACCCCTCCCTCACCACTCATCTCTTTGGCACCCCATTTTGATTTCAAGAGCTTTCATTGCTCTTGCCTTATGCTAGTCTGTACCTTTCCTGACAAAGTCTCTGGCAATGCCTGTGGAATTTATTAATCTGCTTTTGCATTCCGTGTCTGTTTCCTATAACCATTATCAGAATTATCTACTCTAACTGTAAACTTGTGGAGATAAGTGCTGCTTTTCCTCAGGGCACTATCACAGTCTTGGTTTGGTCCACAGCACTGCTGCAGGGCTGTGCGATAATGATGATTAATGACTCCACAAAAATCCCATTACTATAGCTGGCTTGAAATGTTCCGGCGAACGTTTCATCTGTAGATGCTGATTCACAGAGCTCAAAATGTGTCACCAGAACCATCTTCGAAATGAAACCACTGAGCTGCTGTCTGTACTCTGACAGTCTGCTCCGTCTCTTTCCCTGCCAGCTTCCCAAACCTCAGTTTCCTTTCCCCACCAGTGTGGTGCTGCCATGCACTCAGCTATTCAGCTCTTACAGTGGCACGTCACCTCAGATATTTTCCATACCAACCACTGAACCCTTGCAGTTTTGCTCAAGAGGTAATGCAATTTTTTCTCTCTGCAGTATTGAGTAGAGAGTACATTTTTCGGTGTAAAGTATCTTCTCTGGTGCTTTCTGCTTTGTATCAACCTGTATACAATAAACATACAAACTTCTGCCTGGGATAAATACGTAATGTTTGTTTCCGAAGGGACAAGTAAGTTTGTGCTGATTCCAGCGTACTATAAAATCTACTGTTGAATAATTCATCAACCATCATAGAAACAGGTCAAGAACCACCTTAGGACAGACTCCAGAGCATTCCCGGCAGCCTGGGCTGGAGGTTGAATTAATTCAGACGCAAGTTCCCAGCAATTTAGTTGGGCCAAATGGTGTGGGGAAGGTAAAGAATTTCAGAGTGTGATGCAGTGGTCCATAAAATGTTAGTGTATGTCGAACTCTACCTATAGGCAGTGTGAACACTTTGATCCTAAGCAAAAAACAGTGGTACAGATGAAAGACATGGAAGTCCCAGGGCTCTTCAGTGACAATTTGCTTTTGGACATTCTCTTCACCACAAAAGATAGTTAACATAGCCTGAGGAACTCTGGCAGACCTAAAGTGACATGCTTTGAAAACCATGGCAGAAGCTCTGAACTGATAGGTGGTACATATATAAAAAACATTGGAAGAATTTCTGTGACTTCCCCACGACTTTATTCTAGAATGAAAGTTTTGAATTATTCCAGGACTAACCTTTCTTTTTCTTGGAAAGGCAGTATTTCCAGATCACAGGACATTCTGAATTGGAAGGGACCCACAAGGATGATGGAGGCAATGCAATTAAGAGTCCAACTTTTAAGTTGGATGGGCCTATCCAGGGATTGAACCAACGACCTTGGTGTTATCAGCACCATGTTCTAACCAACTGAGCCAATCTCAGTGTCCACAAGAATGATTTTTGGATGACACTTTGTGTTGTACCTGTCATCTAAGTGCTGAAATATGCTCCACAGTCACTTGTCTTCAAAGTTAAATTTGTGAAATATCTGCCATGAGTAGTGAGTTCAGCAAGGAGTTTCTATTGGTAAAAGTGTTTTGAGAGGTGAAACACACTATATATTCCTGGTACTTAAAATTCTCTCTGAGTCAGGGTCAGGGTTAGGAATCAGATTTCAAAGCTGACTTCTGCTGTGAATACTCGTGCAATTAAATTTTAAATGTATGTTTGCTCATGTGGATTTGTTCATTCATTCAGTTACAAAGGAGAAATATTATCAAAGCTTTCAGCTGAATAAAATATTCCTCTAAAATCTCCTATAGGGAATCACTAGAAGAGAAATACTGCCTGCTGTGTCACAAATCATTTCTGAAATAAAAAAACAAATAATAACATATCGAATCATTTCAGATTTATATGTTAAAGAAAACATCTTTGATATTTAAAGAGTAGAAGGAACTCTGAATATGCCAAGTTTCTCTTATAATTTTTCCTTTGTAAATATGCTTTAACATAGATTCATTCAGAAATCAGTGCCTCTTTGTTCCAAAGGATTAAATTTATATGGACAGAATTATGTCAGAATTTAAAAAGAAACTTAAGAAGACACACAAATTACACTAAGAATGGCAGTAACTGTACCCAGTTTAGGTTCTGATTGACCTCTGGTCAGGAAGGCATTGATATATTAAGATATTTATTATATATATAATTCATAACATGATGTTAGCTGGTTAGTTAAAGGTATCTACAATTTAGATGCTGAAGGAAACCCATAGGAGAGAACTTCTTAGAGAGTGAACAGCTTGATGACTCGTTGGGTTCCACTTGATATGAAGGTGTCCTCTGTGATGAGTAAACCTCTTCCAGAGTAATGGAATAGACTTTCAAGGAGAGTTTAGATCCATGGGAAACTTTTATCGATACTAAGATCAATGAGGCCCTGCAAAACTTTTTAGAAAAATCTTGTTCAAGCTCTTCCTTAAGGAATAGTAAATCAGATAAAAGATGTTAAAGGCACCTGAGAGGGGACAAGATATTTTTTCAGGTAAGGTCCTGTTGTGCTTTAACCTGGCAGGCAGCTGAACACCACACAGCCATTTACTCACTCACTCCCCAGTGGGATGGGTGAAAGACTTGGAGAAAAAGGTAAAAATTTGTGGACTGAGATAAAGATAATTTAAAAGGACAGAAAAGGAAGACAAAATAATAATAATAATGACGATGATAGAAGAGTATTCAAAGCAAGTGATGCACAATGCAATTGCTCACTATCTGCTGACCAGTCCCCAGCGTGTCCTTGAGCACCAGGCTAACATCCCTTGGCCAACTCCTCCCGGTTTCATTGTTCAGCACAATGGCACAGGGTATGGAATTTTCTGTGGGTCAGTGAGGGCCAGCTGTCCTAGCTGTGTGCCCTTCCAACTTCTTGTGCACACCCAGCCTCCTCACCAGTGGGGTGATGTTGGAACCCTGAGTCCAGAGAATTTCACTCTTTCAGTTCTGACAGGCAATGATCTTCAAAAGCACACTGCATTTGACCGGAGGCTTTGGGAAAGGCTTCCCAGATTGTGTCATAGCACTGAGATTGTTGCTGTGTAATTAAAGTTATATTGCTGGGTGGAATATGTAGAGATGTAGAAAATTTAGGTTTCTGAGATATAATAATATGCATGTAACAAAATGGAGGCTTTTGGGTGTAGGTTAGTTCTTCTTCTTTCCTCCTTCTTCTTCTCATATCTGGGTGGTCTGGTATTGGTTCAAAAAACCCACAGTGCAGAACATAAATGATTAGTCATTGGATTATAAGTAAAAATAAATTAATTGGCATTCCATAATTGGGTAATTTGGACTTTAAAAGACCTTGGAAAGGTAGCACTCGGGGGCCATTTCCACCTTGTTAACTTAGAGGCACCTGTGCCATAGATAAGGAATAATAAACATCTGATTAGAAGAAAAGCCCGGCGTCTCCTGCTTTTAATCTGAACTCTGAGTAAAAGAACTCACGAAATAAAGGAAAAGAAATAAAGAAACAAAACAGAAAAAATTAATAGGGTGGGGTTGTCTGAGGAGCTGAAATGTCCTTGAGTTAACAGCAACTAAAACATCAGTGTGTTATCGACAATATTCTCATCCTAAGTCCAAAACACAGTACCAGCTAGTATGAAGAGTATTAACTCTATCCCAGACAAAACCAAGAAAGACATCTAAGATGGTGGTTTTGTTCTCAGCACTTCTGAATTTAATATTTAAAGAATGAAAATCAAGGTAATAAATATTACTGCAGTTCAGCAGTAATGCAGACCTTTTCCTCATCTGCAACGCTAGTGAATATGTGACCTCTTACTAGTACTGTTCCTCTCAGACATACGTGATATATTGAGAAGCAGTAACAAAAGATATCAGAACTTCCTGGATAAAAAAGAACATTTTTATTATTATGACTTAGGTACTGTATTTTTAAATTAATGCAGAGTTTTAGTCTAATTCCTCACATATTTTCTACAACAACTATTTCTTTAATTTTTATTCTTTATAACAACGCTGATTTGACATTGGTGTTGTTTTCTTTGATATGAAGGAGTCCTGTAGGAAAGCGTTTCTGCTGTTGAAGTGCAAAAATTGCAACATGGCCACTGGCCAATTTAAAAGAATCTCAGTCCTTAATGATTTTAAAAATCTGGTTATACTAGGAAAAAATATTAAAATCACGTTTTAAATTAAAAATTTGTTTACTTTAGCAAGGACCGTAACATTTTCTAGACCATATATCATTAATTAATGTGAAGTGGGTCCAATTTTCTGAAAACTGTCACATTTCTTTTAAAAGATGCTACACAAAAATCATGCACATACACAAGTGTGGATTAGAAATAGTCTTAATGGAGTAGGCACATCTTATTGCTATTTCCCATATGAGTAAATTTGTTTCTTATTTACAGATTACTGTGATAAACTTTGGCACACATAGTTTTAATGTATCAACAAAACCTAGATACATTTGGCATATAATTGCATTTCCATTTTTGCACAAATCCCTAACACAGTTGCCTCTTTTGGTTTCGATGCAAATGTCTTTGAGAAGTTACAACTTATTATTCAGGAAGCATCCTTAACTGTACCAAAAGGCAAAACAGATAACTACAGTATATAGGAACAGGGTGGCCTTTATTTTCAGCAATTAGCTAGAAGCCCTTTATGAATTAAGAATTGTGCATCAATACTGAATAAAGAATTCAGAGTTAAGAATCATTGAAGGCCCAAAGACTCTGTCCTCAGCAATTGCTTAAGGTAGCTTAAATTGAATAATTGGGAAAGTCTACTTTTTTAAATAAAAACAAAAGTTAATTTTCTTGTTATTGTTTACTGCAGTGCTATTATAATTTTTTGTGTAAAATGTTTAATTAAAGACTAATGTAAGCATATAAGAAACATGCGTGTAAGTAACGTTATACCAGGCCATAAGAAGCTGAACAGTTTTCTTCTGTTACATCAAATCTGTTTTGTCTGTGATGTATGCATGCACAGGCACACCTAAAAGAAATAGTTCAGAAGACAGATAAAGGAGAGGAGCTTTGGGGGATTGGAAGTGAGACTTAGGGATTAGTTGGAATATGAATTAGATGAAGTGACTATACACTCTGATACTTGGAAAAGTAAGAAAAAATCAGGACATCATATTAAATGAAAATTTCTTTAAGGAGAAAAAAAATCCCTTCTCTTCCTCTGGGTTCTACTATGACATACAGTTAAGGAGCTTGTCCTTTTCCAAGTTTTTACCATGTTTAATTTAGTATTCTTTGTTGTGCTCTACTTCTGACAATGTATTTTAAACATACTTCTTAGAAATATGGAAGACAGGTCTAAAGTGAAAGAATTATTAACCTGCTAATTAATGGGCTTGACAGCTGAAAGTTGGAAAGGTTATGAGATATTTGCATAGAAAACATAAATGTAGTACTGGTGAAAAGTACAGAGGGAAGAGAGGGAAACATCTTTTCACTATCCACAATACTATTATGAAAAGAGTTGCTCCCCTGTTTCTCTGGAATTATTAATTCTGATTGGACTAAAATGTAGCTATGCACATTTTATTACTAGCTATTAGCAGCAAAAGAACACTCCTGGGAAAAGGTTTGGATTGTTTTACCCATATTAAATGCTTCAAATTATGAACAAGAAGTACATTAGCTTTCTCTTGTACAAATTATCACCTTATTTTCTTGTGCCTTAAGGGACAGAATATAGCAGTTCCTCTTGATTGTTGCAACTAGCCTGGTACTGTGGTCTTCTTTCTATGACACCCTTGCTGATGTTCTACATTGTTTCTTTGGGGTCTATGTAGTTCTGCTGTTTATGAGAGTTGGCCTGAAATAGAAAATTTCTTCTCTATGACTGAGCCTGTACAATACCAACTTTACTCTGCAGTATTTGATACAAACTGAACTTTTCTTCTTTTTGCAAGACATGAAGAAGGCTGTAGGTAATGACGGTCTTGTCATTTTGCTGCCCAACTGTGACAGCCACGGTTTAGCTACAGGCTAAATCAGAGCCCAGAGAAACACAAGTTCTTTGGCTTCAGAAAGTCTCTAATCTTGCTGTGCCTGTTATTGATAACTTGGTTGTTTCAGCAATTTCTGATTTCTGTCAAATCCCCAACAAGTTATTGAACTTCTGAATGTGTCATATCCTTGATAAAAGGCAAAAGGTCTTCTGCAGCATGTGTTGACTTCTGGGATGTCATGGAATGATTTTGGTCAAACTAATTGTCCAAGCCTGTGAGGCTTTGCCTGCAGAATCAAAGTACAAAAAAAAAAAAAAAAAAAAAAAAAAAAAAAAAAAAAAAAAAAAAAAAAAAAAAAAAAAAAAAAGGAAGGAAAGGAAAAAAAGAAAGAAGGAAAAAACAACCTTCTGCTCAAAACTTTTCCCTCTGTTCTGTTTTTAGAAGTGTGGAGGATTTAACAGAACATTTAAATAGCCAATATTGCTTTCCACTATGATCCCTGCCACATAGTTTTCACAATTAATGAATTGTCCACATTACAACAGTAAAGTCTGCTGGAAAAGAAGGCATCTGAATCACAGCATAAAATTTAAACTTTTTGGAGTTGAATATGTAGCTAGACTAGTTAATGGATTGTTTCATGATCTAGCCATGGCTCCTAAAAAAGGTTAAAAGATATTAGAAAAATTGCAGGCCTGTGTAAGTGTTTAACATCTCTATGACTAAGATTTAAAGACATAAGGGATGAAAGGCCTCAGGAAATACCCTGGTTCATCTTTCTTTCTGTGATTAAGCCGTACTGAAGGAAATACAAAACTGGTCCTAATGTTGGACATATCCATACCTCAAAGAAGATGATACGATGCATCTGAAGCTTTGATCAGACTCCAGTTTCTCGAAGTGCTGTCCTTAATTTGAAAGGCGTATGTTGGTTTCAGAAAAGGAATCACATATCTACTGCAAACCTCTTGGGCATATTGGTAACCAAATAAGTTGTAAACTGACTTTCTCTCAGGTCTGAATCCACAGACTGAATGCTAACTAGTTACTTATTACCGTAAGCACATACACACTTTTTGAGGACTTAATCATATGCATCATAGTTTTAGTGATGGATACGAATCCTAAGAATAGGAAGGTATTAAAGAATGCCAAATATATTACATTACTTTTTTTTTTTTTCAGTAGGTGAAACTGTAACCTGTCATTATCAGTCTTACATTTTAGTACTGGACAATGAAAGATCTCTTTTAGAAACTCCATAGGAGTTACCTGTATGACTAAAAATATTCTTTTGAGAAATTATATAGTAGTCTATATTTCTTTAGAATACATAGGGAGAGTCTTCGTTCCAACAGATTTATCTAGCCAAAGACATGCATTATAAAGTTATATAATTAAGATTTGCAAATGCTCCACAGATCTTGTCTTTTTGCTTTTTGCGTGGTGAATTTCAAGTACAGAATGTCTTTTGATTTTGTAAATATTTAATAACTGCACTTGAATAACATAATTAAGCAAATTCTTGGTAGGAAGAGAATGTGTGTGTTCAGTGCAAGGTGTGTAAGTTGGCATGGACCTGTTAGACTAGTTTCTGTTGCTGAATTTACAAAAGACTGGGTTGCTCCCACTGTTCTGTCTGCTAATGTTCATCCACCTAAATTTCATATAGGAATCATTACAGAAATGCCCTGCAAATTAAATTTTTAGATTTGTTCATTCTCAGTAAGCCATCAATTTTGGCTAACTTTTTTTTCAGTTGAAAATATCAATTAGGCTCTGAAGCATAATTTTGCTTTACTATTTTAAAATATGGAAACAACTGTTTTAATGGTAACAGTACAGCACATCAGTGGATGTTCTACGAACTACGTATACAAAACGAATAGTCTTGGTTTATTCTGCTAAAGGGGAATATGTTGAAGGAATACCAACCTTTTAATTCCATTGGTGTTCTCTGGTGAGGATCTGCTTATCTATAGCTTAGCCAGTTCCCAAAAGATTGAAGCCAAGCAGAGTTCTATTTGAATGAAAGCTGGAAAAAGAGAGATCAAGAAGACTGAAGTATTTTTCTTTTTAGTTTGGTTTCATGTTGTAATGACAAGCTCATTGGTAAAAGGAGCCAGAGAAAAACCAAGCCTGTAGATACAAACAACAGTTTAGTAAATACAAATGTAAATATTAGAAAGTCACATCCAACTGGCAGCATTAAGCAAAATGTGTGTTCCTGGGATGTTACTGGGTAGATTTATACGCTGTAGCACGCAAACACTGTAGGGATGTATATACATTTTTATGAAGAGTGCTGTAAGCATCCTTTACTTGGGAGGAAATTGTCTAATTAGACCTTGCAGGTCATGGAAAAGTCAAATGGACAAACATAGTTTTGGAGACACAACCAGATTCAATGAAGGGAGAGTCTGTTCAACATAAGGATTTGGAATTCTTCTTTCACCTCTGATTGACCTTTCACATCTTCTAAGACCTCTATATCCAGAATATACACAATTCTCTCATGAAATGTGCACCCTTCCACTGACACAGAGCTAATGCATCTCTGTAGATCAAGTTTTTGTACTTTGGAAGAGCACAGAAAATGGTACTTGGCAAGAAAATGTATAATCTGGAGAAAAGCTAACTTTCTGAGATACCAATCTTTAATTTTACAATTGTTTCTCTAGAGGAAAAAAGAAAAGATAAAACCAGAGTGTACTGTAAAAACAAACTATATCTTTCACACTATTTTCCTCTTGTTTAATCCTGACCATGAACACAGAGAACCAGAAGTGTGCAATATTGCTCATCAGTTTTTGGAAACTGGATGACCCTATTTTGTATGCTCAAACACTGACCCTTTCTAATTTGCTACTACGAAAAGCTCTTTGAAATCCAAATAGTTCTAATCACAGATGCTAACGACAAAGACAAGGATGCGATGGGTTATAATGTAACATAGAGGATATTTTTAAGAGAAATTGCTTTTGGTAGGAAATTTTATTGTATTTAGGGTTAGCTCTAGGCTTTAATCCAAACACACTGTGGTCTACTACAAGCTACCAGATGTTGTTTTTATGCTCTCACCTTTCTGTGTGTTCTTAAGGTGCTTGCCTGTGTGTTAACTTCGCTTCTATACTACCGAGATCTCCTAACTCTAATTGTTGCCCATTGATGATGAAGGAAATTGATAACCTGTTAGTGGCCACTTGTAAAGGGATTGACAGAGTGAGGGAAGTTAACTACTAATACAAAAAGCATTTGTTGTTTCTTGAATATCTCAGTGAAGTCACCCCTATCAGCAAGAATTGCACCCCAAAGAAAAAACTCTCTGCTGTGGGCTGGCTGCTTGTTTCTTGGCTGTTGCATTTGCTGTAATTCTAAGATGACAGCTGGAAAACGAAGCAAGCAAGTTCTACTTTCTTCCTAATCTGAGAGACAGCTGATCTCCAAGATGATGTTTTAGAAATCAGAAAAATATGGTATGTTCCCATGAAGCCTTTACATTATCGCTTATTTGCATTTCATGTCTTTTGTCTCTTCACCGGCTGTAGTAGATGCTGTTGGTTTTTTCACCTGAGTATCAGGATGTGCACCATGGTGAGGAAGCACAAATGCTGCTCTTTGACTATTCCTTTTCCTTTTGATGTTCTTTGATTTCGAGAAACAAACCAAGAAGCTGTCGAGTTTTTCTCTGATTTTATGTAGTTTCTCTGGCTGGCTTGCGGTTTCTCAGGGTGTATTTCAAGACAGATGGGTTTGGAAAAATACTGGTGTGGAAAGAAAGTTGTCAGAGATTTCTGTGTTTTAATTTATAGTGATTTTTTGCCTTTTTTTTTTTTAATTTATAGGGAAGGGTTTGAATCACATGACTAGATTATGGCAGCTGAATTATCTAGTTGTTTTTTGTGGTGGTTACCCAAGCCTATACAGCACATATAGAAATAATTGTATGTAGTGATGAAGGTTCCTTAAAGTCAACAGTTCAGTCAGGGTCTCTCTGCTGTTTTTGCAGTGACAGGGTGTAGTGCCTGGCCAACACACCAAGAACACCTGGGCAGATCTGTAGTTTACTGTCTGTTGCTTAAGCAACTTATTCCTGTTGCTTGACCTTGAGAACCCATATGAGTATTGTGTTTAAGTATTTCTGTCTTAGAAATCAAATGGATACTTCTGGTGGGTTTTTTGTGTGTTTTAAAGTTAAAATATTAGGACCTAAATCTTCTTATAAGATGAACCAAACAAAACTAGGTATGTTCAGACAGCAAAACAGTATGTTAGATATATCATAATATTAATTTTTTTTTTCTGGAAAAGCATCTTGATGTCCAATCAAAGTCAAGCTTTATGTTTTAATTTCTTAATAATAATAATCTACTCATGCACTGAGGAATCTTGGATAAAAGACTACTTGTGGTCCTAACACTGTATTAATATAATTATTAATATAAGATGTTCAGAATGGGAAAATATTGAAGAGTATTCCTAGAGAAATGTGTTAACCTCATCTTTAGTGGCTGATATCAGCACTAAAGAAATTTTAACTGTTGTCATTGACTCACTTTCAGGCTGGAAAGGGAAAAAAACAACAGTGATTCTGTGGAGACGATGCTGGCACAGAGGAACTACATTATTTATTTATTTGTTTGCTTTCCCAAAGAGAATTTCTTTGTATTTTTCTTTTTATATACTCCTTTCATTTTTCATCTTTCATTTCTTGCCCTGAGATAATATCTGTTAGTTACAAGCAATCATACTGGCACAGTTGCGACTGATTTCACTAGATCACTTATTTCACTGACACTGGCTGTCACTATTTATGGTAAATCTGTCAGTCAGTAAAGGTAAAAAAAATGGTTCCAGTACTCTTAGTGATAAAGGCAATGAGTTTCAGAGGAAGAAAATAGACAAACCCATGCAGTGGTTAGCCCTCAAATTTTTGTCTTGAGATAGAAAAGTTTAATTAATCCTTATCAGCTGCACATTGTGTCAGCGAATACATTTTGTCTTGTGGTGATGTGCAAAAACCTGCTATCCTAAGTAGTCTCAGAGCTAAGTCTCATAAATCAAAATAGAGAATGTATTTTGGGATAATAACACAATGATCAAAATTGAGTGTTGGCACATAGCAACACGGCTGTTACATCATAGTTGTGGCCACAAAGGTCTACAATTTGTGGCCCCACGTTGTTACTTCTCTGATTCTCTGCAACAAAGAATCAAAAGACAGAGTGGGGGCAGGCAGCAAGTTAAAGTAATTAAGGTTCTAGTGACAATAACCAAGCCACAGCAGAGAAAGTCAAATTGGGGAGGTCCATAGCTGGTGTAAGTGGATGATAACTAGTACCTCCAAACAGTAACATTGCAGACAATTTCTAAGTAATCTTGTTTTATAGTTTGCCTATGCATCTTTTTGCTTTTCCCATGAAGCTGATGAATGATGGTTTGGAGGAAGTGAGATTTGCTTGGTAACTTTCTTAATTGGCCAATTTTTTCTGCTGTCACTCTGGAATAAACCAGCACACCTCTTAGCTAATGGATGTGATAGGCATTCTGACTGTCCAGTCAAGGAAGATCAACTGCTAAGATGAATTCACGATTCAATAACTACTGGTTCAAATACTAAACTTATCAGAGAATTTTTTTTTTATTGGAACTAACAACTAGTTAATAATTGTGAACTTCTGTATGAAATAATAGTATAGAAACTTGGAAACTCACATATTTAAGTGACATACTGTTCTTTCCTTAAACTGTTCCAATTTGCCTGAGTTGGAGTTACTCAACCACCAGCTTGTACTACTGTATCTGCAGATAATCTTGCACCAATCTAATCTTTCATGGTCTTCAGACCATGAAACTTCATTATACTACAGAAATAGTCTGTTTTCAGAATATAGGCTAATGAGCTGTAACATGTTTGTAGCACTCCTTCCAGACGATAGCAGCTCAGAATTGGAGGCTTGTAGCAGTCAGGCAGCCTGTGAAGTCTTGGATGCCTTCAGTGTTTCTTACATATTTTACCTCTTTTGCTTTTGTCTTTCTCATCCTTCTTTCAACAGCTCTAGCTGCCTTTCTCTTCTCCTTTTCAACCTGGTCATTTCTGTTGTCTGACTTGCATCAGGCTTCTTTCTGATCTGTTCCTTCTCTCTAACCCAGCTCAGTACACCAGCATTACTACTTTTGAGGATAGAGACAGATATTCTTCTAAGGCCTGTAACACCTACAAGTCTGACCTTTCAAAAATTCATATTATGTTCTGTTTCTTGCCTCTTCACACCCGTGCTGCAAAATTTAAGTTGCTTTCTTTCTGTATGCTCTCTGTGGCAAGTACAACAGTGCAGAAAAATTGAATGATAGCCGTGTATAGGTCTGTAAGTGGTTTATTTGTTTATAAAAGCAATATATGTATATACTTTGAATAATATATTATTTACCTATGTGGAAACTCTTTTTACACTTGTATGTGTTACAATTTCATCTGATAAATATACATTTGCTATGGGATTTACAGTGGTAGAAAAAAAGAGCTAAATTATGATACATTGTGACCTGCTTGCACGGGATGTGTTATACAGAATATGTTTGGCTGACACTGTAGCAAAGATGTCTGGAAAGAAGAGTAGAGGAGTTGTGTACACATGTTCACACAAAGATTTTGTTTTAATTTAAACCTTTTGGCTGATTTTTTTCTTTTTTTGCTTAGAAATGCTTTCTAAGTACTCGGTTCAGGCATTTTCTAGTGCAATACAATACCTCATTCAGTGATTGTGCCTGCAAAAGCTTGTAAGGACTTGAAAATTTAGTAATATATATCCATAGATAAACCTTCTATTGTGAGCGTTTTTGTAAAGCCTTTCCTTTATGTACTTCTCTCTTGGACTACTTCATAGCAGAAACTGGTTAAGTAAGATTTTTATCATTCTATAGCTAGAGATAGATGCTAGTATGTTTTAAGAAATACTTTTAGGGGTTTTTTTGGGTATGAAAGTGTGCATCTTTACAAGTATGTGTACTTATGTTTCTCTATTATCCTTCATAAATGGCTGTGGAAAAGTGCAGTGACAAATATGGAGAAGTATCAACATTGTCCTACTTTACTGAAGATAAATAGCTCATTAGTGAAGAACAATACTTTTAGCTGTCATGTTCTTGGCTGGTGTAATTTGTGTACAGTTTCAGTCTCCAGTTTTCTCTCTGGAGTTTATTAATGTCATTTTAAGTCACTTATATATATATATATATTTTTTTTTTTTTAACATTGTAGCCAGGGAAATTTGTGTTTCAGCCCCATGCCACTTGGATCCCCTTCTGTAGGGGTTTAAACACCTCCATGCAGTATGTTAATCAGGATGATGTTGGTTTTTGAAATCTCAGTCACACTGTCAGAACAGTGTAACTTTTCAGCCTTTGCTTAAAATATATTTAATAGGTTAGTAGTATATAAGCCTAGAAGTACTATTTTAAAAAAGAAGGCTTTTTTTTTTTCCTTCCTAACTTGTTCTAATTCAGAAAAATAATGCCTTTTTGTATATAGACTTCATTTACCACCTCCAGCCCAACTTTTCTCACAATGTATTTAATTTTTCTAGATTGTTTTTTCTTAGCTTTTGCTCATAGCACAGACTCTTGTTTTCCTTTCATTCCTGCTGGAAACTTGATCTTGCAGCTGACACAGTTTATGTGGAGTCAAAATGCTGTGTGCAAACTTGTGAATCCTGAACTCAGATTGTGATCACTGTACTCTGGTTTATATAACTGTGAATGCCTGAGTGGCCAAGGTATCCCACCACTATTTGCATGAGTTCTGACATCCCTGTGGTGGGTGTTGCTGTTTAGATTTATAGGTAGTCAAGCTGGCTTTATCTGGTTTTAGTCTGAGGTCAAGATAAATAAATATAAAAAACTACCACCAAACAGTTGAATCTGAGCACTTGTATTTTGATTAAGAACTGGATGCACGGGACAAGTTTTCCCCTACTTCCTATCTCAGTAATGATTGATGGTGATAACAAAGAGCTTTCACATTGCAAAATATTTACAAACAGAAATTTGAGTAAAACACTATTAAAAAAAAAGAAAAAAAAGAAGAAAAAAGAGGCCTGCCATCTAATCCAAACAACAAAAACTCCCCCACTTTAAATAAATTTTTGCAACAATAAAATAAAGCTGTACAGAAAGGGCCACTCTGAAATCCTTACCCCTTACTGCTTTTTCTGTGGTCACAAGTTTTAAAACTAATTTTCATTATCTGTTTTTGAAAAGCTCGTAGCGGGTAAATTTGCCTCATGAGTTATAAGGCAGATGTGAAGGAAGTGAACAAGTTCTTACTTAGAGTGGAAACCATGACAGTGTTTCCCGGGTTTTTTTAAAGAGACAACATACTCAGTCTTCTTTGACTTTTATTTTCAGTTTCTCACAACCTACTGTGTCAAGTATTCATGGAGATATCAGATAAAACAATATTAGTTTAAAAATAGGGAAAGTTAAGACCATAAACGTTAGAACTGTGTGTGCAAGTTGGGTTAAACTACCATGATAAAAGCTTCTGCGATGGTCCTAGTTTCTGAGGAGGCTAACAAAAAGTGAGAGTAGGTTTATCTATTTTTTTACTCTTTTTTGCTCTCTATGTAAGATGAAAATATTAAAATAACAAAAACATGGGGGAGAAAGTTTTCAGTGTAAAAATAGTTTGCTCTTTCATTTTACATGTTATTCTTAAAAAGGCTAGAAATGGAGTTTTGACTGTTTCTAAACATATTTCTATTAGTTAAAAGTAATTTTACTCTTTCACTAGAGAAAGATATATTGAGATCCCTTAGGATCCTAAATAACTTATTTCGTCATAGCAAATCCAAACGCCTTGTGCAGAATTTTTAGACAGGAATTATAAATATTCTTCCCCCCCCCGCCCCGATTCACTTGTTTGTCTAGTTCAGGTTTCCTTTTGAATGTTATATTGATGTATTGATGCTTGATTTCATCTTGCAGAGATTTCAGTAAATTAAAGAACTTGAAAAAAATGTGCCTTAGACATCACTGAAGTACTTTCATTGCCCTCTCCATGGCAAATCTGCTGAATGATTTTCAGCAAGTATGAGTTTACTCCACAGCTAGGCAGTAAGTACTAGAATCTGAATAAGAAACAATGGCATTTTAAACAGTGATATATTAAATTAATTTCACTTACTGCGGCTGCTACCCAACATGGTAACAGGATTTTAAAAAATTATTAATTGAATTACTGAAAGAAAGAGCATGCTGACTCTAACTTTTTTATTTCTTCTGACTCTCAGCATGGTCTTGGTTTCTGTTTGGAAAGATGTCTGAAACTCCCCATGAAACAGAACTGTCTGCCTGAGATATCTTAAATCCATTAAAATTATTCAAGCAGAGATCTGGTTTTGCTCAGCAGGATTTAAAGGACATTGCCAAGAAAATAGAAATTTCTAAATTTATCTAATTTTCTGTTGAAGTGAAGCTCTATCTCACAAAGAGGAAAACATGCCACAGTTGCCAATGTCAGAGCTTTTCCTTTTGCCCTGAATTAGCTTAATATCGGGATATTTAATCAATGAATCTGCAGAGATGATAATTCACCTGTTAACCTTTATTTAAATTTGGAGCAGGATGATTTCCATAGGTACAAAATATCCACTGATCCTAATAAAGTCAGCACAAGCTTTAGGTGTTTCCTAGTGCTGAAAATGGGGCCACAACAGTTTAGGGAAAAATATATAGCAAGCCTGTTTAAAAAAATACAGCATAAGGCGGTGTTGTCAGATTCTGTCAGAGACAGCTAGACAAAAGTCTTATGCAGACTAGCAGCACAATGAAAGAGTTATTTCCAGCTATCATAATTCTGAGGTCCAGAAAAATTGCTACTTAAATTACTTTGGTTTGCTTGCTTTGCATCTTTGCAAAAAGTATTTTAAAAATCCCAGAAAAAATATATTCCACAGCTAAGAATTTAGAAACAAATAACTTAAGAAATTCTCCTGGCTGCTTGCCAAGAAAAATCTTTAAGCCTTCCTATTCAATGTCTGTTGTTAGCAGATGAGGTTCAGTTCTTGTTTGAATTGTGCTCTCTGCTCTGAAATCCTTGGTGCCTCCAAAAATAGTACTTCTTAGTCTTTTCTGAGCCGTGAATTCTCTGTTGCCTGCAATTCTGATGATGTAATTCACTCCTGGATATTTCTGTGACTGTGGAAAGCTGACAATCCCTTTCAAAGTGAGATCATCTCTGGTTACATACAAAGTACAGACCATTGCCAGGGGTGGGAAAAACTGAAGTTAGATTACATTTATTTTCTATCTCTGTGTTCAGTTGAAGGCAGTAATTCTGTGTTTTGTAAGATGTGTCAGAAAGAAGGAAACAGAGTTTCGTATTGGAGCCTTTTCCAAAGAGATCAATACCATTTCATAGAGTTGCACAATACTGTGTGTGTCCAGAGGAATAACCAATACCATTAAACAGTGACAAATATTTTTACAGTACCTTTTATTGTTAGAATTTTTAGTTCTAAAAATTTAATGAAGCACTGCTAAGCTCTTGCTATGAGCTTGCTCTCTTGCTGTTCCTATATATTTCAAATAGTCAGCATTGACATAGTAACTGCATAGGTGGATTGAGAGATGTAAGTTCAGCATTTGAAAATCAGACAAGGAAGTTAATAATATATTTTAGTTGAACACCTGCCCAAGTAAGGAACAGTTTTTTATTTTTCTGAGATAGCTACCCTTTATTTAAGAAACAAAACACCAAAAAACAACCAAACCCTGCAAAGACAGAGATTCCACAATCCATCTGTGCAATCTATTCTATTAGTTCTTTATCTCTTCTTCAAAAATATTTCCTTAATGCCTAACCTAAGTTCAAGAATAATCCCTTTCTTTTACTGTCTGATCTGAGCATTGACAAGAACTGGTTTCTCCTAGTAGGTTTCTCTGTGTTTGAAGACCCTTGTGTGATCCCTTGTCGGATTTCCATTCCAAGCGGTCCAGACAGGAACTCTCATCATAGTGCCTGTCCTCATAGCCCAGTCAGTTCTTGATTCCTTTGAGCTGCAACAAGGTACAAAAGGAACACTCAATATACTGTTGTTCCATCCTCCTGGATTCCTAACGCCCTACTAGGTAGCATCTGAGCTAAATATATTAGTGCTGCTGTTAGTTTTAAAGAGCAATGGAGTGAAAATTGAGGATGAGAGTCTTGCTTTTTCTCATAAATATCACCTTCTTTTATTCCACACATTTATTGAACCAAAAAGTTTGCACAGAAGTTCTGAGTTACCTACAAGCTGACAGCAAGCTGTTATGCTGCATTTCTTCTACAGCCTGATTCTCAGATTGTTACCTAGAGACATTTTGAAAATCCTCTGTGGTCGTGCCTTAAGATGGGACAAAAATATCTTCAATTTCCTGGCATAAATCAATCTGATAGGAATGTTATTGCAAATAACCATATCATAACAGAACATGTGCTGACGTTTCTGCAGAACTCATACCTTTCTATCAAGCACAACCTCCTTAGTTTTTTGCAAGATAAAATTTATATTAACAGACTTACGTATGCTGGTCAGAGTCTGGCAATAATAATATTCGTGAATTTGCCCTAGGAGGAAATTTACCAATTTCATGGAAATATATTCTTATCATGGTGGAAAGAGTTCCTTTTAGTGGGAAGAGAAAAAGGAAAAAATACTTCAGAATTTTCTGTGATATTATACTTACAGGTTTTTCTCTGATTTTTATTTGTAGTTATTATTTCGCAGTGCTTGAATATAAATTTAAGGCTCCTTTTTCTTCTTATATGAGTAGAAATTTAATATTCTTGACGCTTCTCTGGAAATCTAATTCTGTGTGCATTTGTAATTTGACTTAGTACTTATTTGAAAAGGCCAGTACGTCAGTTGGATATCTGTGGATGGTTGCTAAAAAAATCCACACCCAAACAAGTGACAAAGATCAGCTTGTGTTTGACCAGGTTATTCTGTTCCTTGCTAACTATCTGTAAGTGCACTGATAACTGCTGCACAACTGTCTAGCAGCTGCAACAACCATTTGGTTAATCAGTTGAAAGTAAACAAAGAAGGAAAGCTGTTATTTGCCTTTTTCCAGAATGGACAGCATACCTCTTCCTACATCTGTCTTACTTAGCAGCAGTTCTCTAAACGTATGTTTGTAGGAAAAACAAGGTGTTTGCATCATGAAGATACAATTTCCCTAGTGGCTTCTTCTCCTAGGTTTTCATTGTGCTCTTTGGTATGATTTTAGTCTTCAGGGTTCTGGTTGCTTCTATCTCCTGATTTGCTTGTTTTTAAATAAAAATAAAAATGCACTGCTACCACAGTGATTGAATGTAAAGTGACCTGACTAGTGTGTGTGTGAAAGGGAAATGCTGGAAATAGCACCGCTTCTCTCTCATTTTCTGTTTCCTAAATCACATTTTCTATGTTGCATCCTCGTGCTGAGGAAAGCCATATATTAGCAAAACAATGATCAGAAAAAGAGGAAAGTGCTGCTTTGATGGAGTACTCTCTGAAAGTAGGCTTGTGCCCTGTTATCTCACTGTGGTAGGTTGACCCTGGCTGGATGACAGGTGCCCACCAAAGCCATTGTAAGACTCCACTCCTCTGCTGGACAGGGAGAGAATGTAGAACTAAAGAAAGATGGGAGTGGGGATTGCAGTTAATTGTCTCTGTTGCTGCTTCTTATTCAGGGGAAGCCTTGCTC
Organism: Struthidea cinerea; assembly: GCA_013397865.1. NCBI lineage: Eukaryota > Metazoa > Chordata > Aves > Passeriformes > Corcoracidae > Struthidea > Struthidea cinerea. The sequence goes on along the minus strand of VZTI01005041.1, from coordinate 1,501,396 downwards.
CTCTCTCGTCTTGCTGCCGCTGTGCAGGTTGGTTGTTCTTTTTTTTCCCCTGATTAAATACGTTATATCAGAAGCGCTACTACCACTGCTGATGGGTTTGGCCTTGTCCAATAGCAGATCCACCTTGGAGCTGGCTGGCATTGACTCTGTCAGACCTGGAGGAAGACACCCCTGTAGTCGCTGTTCCACCCCAAACCCTTTAAAAACCTTGCCACACAAGCCAGTACCGTATACCTGTGCATGGGTTCTCCGTGGTCTTTGCGGCTGTGAGGCTGGAGGAGGTTTATCAGGCTGCCAAGCGTGGCAGCTGTTCTAATGCCAAACAGAATCAAACGCTGTTATCTCCTTCTGCGTTGTTACCAGGGGCGTTGGTACAGCCGCAAAGCTCTTTCAAATGAAACTGAGTGGAGGCTTCTTGTTTAGAAGCTATGCTATTTCTTCCATTTCCATGCAACAAATTCCCCTTTGACTGGAACAAATTATGTAGTTCTCACAGCAAAGAGAAATGAATGATATGCCAGGGCTATCATCCAAGGTGGAATCCAATTCTTACCTATTTCTATTACAGAAAAGCAGAACTATTATCTCTTCTATGTAGGTTCTGCTTACTGGACGTAAAGTAATACAGTTCAAGTGAAATTGCTAATGATTTTATATGAAAAGACTGGTAGGGAAAATAACCTTTTTAGGAAAATATGACTTACTAAGAGATGATTCTTCTTTAGTCAGAAGTAGTTACTCTTATTCCATACTAAAATAAATACATTTATATCCTTTTTTCTCAGAGCATTCAGTGTTAAACTCAATTGTTCACATTACCTTGGAGATCTGTATCTGTCCTGTAGACTATTTCTTGAAAAGCTGAAGCTGCATATATGTATGAATAGTTTGCTTTTACACAAGGACTTTCTAGAGCGAAGTCACAGGTAGTTAAATATATTTCTTATGCTTTTTCTTATTATTTGGTTTTTCTGTGCTCCTAACTATAGCAATGTAACCATTATGCACTTTAAAACATTCACTATATGCACTTAAATATTAACAAGCAGAAAAAAACCCCAGACTAAATCTGTACCAAATCTACTCGTTTGTATTTTTCAGGCATAAAATGTTAAATTTAAAAAATGTCTCAAATTTTGAATGCTCACACCATTTTTCTTATTGGGGGAGTGTGTGTGGAATGAAGAGGTACTTTCTAATATTAAACCCTTTTCCAATATTTCCCCTGTACTCTGACATAATCTTTGCTCTGAGCCAGCAGGGTGATTCTGTTCTGAACTTGACTGACAGGTTATTCTGTTTAATCAACTGTCACAAATTAGGCATTTCTTTTTCTGTAAACCTGAGAGGTTTCTTTATATCTATCAATAAGCTCTTGTCATCTTTTTCATATCTGTCTATATCTATCTATCTAACTGGCTATATATATATATATATATCTGTATATGTGTATCTTGCTCTGAGAAGGTTAAGAAACATACTAGTACAAACGGCAATGGACATCAATTGATCCTGGAAAGGGATGGAATTAGTTTATTTGGGACAGACCCTTGTGATGGAAAGCAATTAAAAAGAAATTTATATACCCCTCCCAACAGTACCTCTTCTGTTGACTACATTACTTTGTAAGTGCTGGTTTATCATCAATGTATCTGTACACATAAATAATTCAGAAACTATGCATTTTGTCCACAGCCTAACCCACATTAACAATAAATATATCAGTGCACAAATAGCATGGAAGGTTAGATAACACTGATGTATCTCAGATCTTCTGCTTTATCCTTCTCCAAATCTACTCATTGATTCATTCACATCCATGTATGGTCCTCCAGTCTGACCTGAAGCCAAGGCTCTGGCTGAGTGCACCTTCACAAATCACTACCCATTTTTTTCTGACACTAACTAGAAGGACAAAATTTGTTGTTGCGTTTGTTTGTTTTTTTCTTTTCTGTGTAATGAAAAATGAGACCCTGATTCTTCCTTTGAGGCAATAGCATTGACAGTCAATATTTTCTTTTCAGAATAGGAATTAATTTTAAGAAAATGAAAGCATATATTTAAATATGGGCTTCAAAAGATGTCTAATGAAAGTGATGAGAGGAATTGACTTCACTGTAGTGGTCAATACTTTTTTAATGAATAAACTCCTGCAGTTATTTCGCTTTGAAACTGAAGTATATCTGAACTTTTTGAGGAGTGGAGGAAGAAGGTTGAAACAAAATCATGGGTATGTGATGAACAGTGTGAATTTCTCACATCTCATTTTTGTAAGCATGAATGACTCCTTTCTTCTAATAACTTTGATTCTATTCATTTAGGAAATTTTCACTACCTCAAAGCGAACTTCATTCCTTTTCAAATTAATTCTCTTTAAAAAAACCCAACCCAACAAGCTGGTATCTCCTTAATTTTGTTAGTTTCCCTTTGCAAATATTTATTTTTCTAAAATGTTATATACATAATAACCCCCAGATTTATTTCATTTTTACCTCATGCAGAGATCCACACTTTTCCAAGGTATGCTATTGCTCCCTGGTTTGAAGCTATGCATGATGTTCCTGTCTTCACAAGTACAACACCTTATAGATATAGAACTAAAATAAAAGATGTAGCCTGTAGTCACAAACAGATAAGCCCACACTGGGTGCCAAAAAGCAGTGTTGGGTTGACCTTGGTGGAATCGAGGTGCCCACCAAGCTGCTCTATTGCTCCCCTTCCCAGCTAGATAGGGGTCAGAAAACAATATGGAAAACGACAATTTACTATAGCAAAAGCTTGCACATGCACAAGCAAATAGAAAAAAAATAGGTTTTTTTCTCACTTTCCATCAGTGATTGACATTCAGCCACCTCCCAGGAAGCAGTGCTTCAGGATGCATAGTGGTTGCTCCAGAAGGCATTGTGAATAACAAGTGCTCACATTTTCTACCCCTGAAGTGAGGTCCTGCCACAAGGCAGCAGCCCAGATGGGTTTACCCTTTTGTTGCCAATTGCTGTTCTTCCATTGCTGTAGCCACCCCCTTAGGGCATTAGCCACCACCCAGGAGTCAGTATAAATTACAGGCCACTTTTCTCCTTCAGCAATCTCCAGGGCCAGTTAGATGGATTTCTGTTCTGCACATTGGCTTGACTCACCTTCTGCTACAGCAGTCTCAGTGACTTGTCCTGTGGGACTCCACACAGCAGCTTTCCATCTCCGATGGTTTCCTACCACAGCAGGACCCATCAGTAAATACAGCATAGCCTCTCATCTTCTGATAATTCAGTATATGGTGGTGCATTTTGGGTACAAATCACCTCCTCAGGAAATGCTCCAAAATCCCTGCCTTCTGGCCGGTCCATAATCTCTTCTAGGATTCCTGGGCAATTGGGTTTCCCTAGTCAGGCTCTTTGTGTCACCAAGGCTACCTACTTACTCCATGTAGCACTGGTTGTGTGATGTGTTGATGTGTTCCTTTGAACATCCAGTGTAGCATAGGCAATTGCAGTGCCAAGTTCCCTCCCTCACCTCTGTGAATCACATATTTAAGAATTATCATTGAAATCCACATTCAACACACAGATGTTACAGTATAACACAATTTATTATACTAATAAATCTATTTATTATACTAACATACTAATGATAGACAAATTGTGACAGGTTAAGTTTTGAAGATTGCTGATGATAGTAACTGACTGCAGAAGCAAATTTGAGGCAATATACAGGCAAGCTCTAATCACCAATGAAAGCCAGCTTGAGTTAATCATTTAGTGCTCACAGAGGAAGGTTGTAACCCAATAGATGTCCCTATGGAAGAGAAGACAGGTTTAGCCTGTCAGCTGATCCCAGAAGTTACTATGGAGTCTTTCCTAACTTCTCGCCACTCTTAGCTTGCTTTTATACTACTTCTTTATATTTAGGTGGAGCCTGAGTGACTCTAGTCACATACGCATTTGTAGCTGATTGGTGTAAAATTTTCTCGCTTTGCTGTTTAAAGATCTAGCCAATAAAATATAGAGTGCATGCTTGGTGAGAGGAGGTCATACCATGGGGGCAGGTAACTTTGGGATGGAGGTGTGAGTTAGTATTACAATTAGATAATAATGAGCTGAATTAGTCTGAAAAGAGTTGGTTGTTGCTGGTTCAGCAGCAAGACATCCCCTTGGCTGATAGCTGCTGTGTGGTGTATCAGATACATGGCACCATCACAGTCCCATCTCTACAAGGATTACAACAGAGCCTGGCTGCAGTGTTTCCACTCTGCTGCACCCTCTGTTTCATCCCTCAGCATGTGCTGAAGCTTGCAGGCTGTGTATGTGGGGAATCATCATGGAATAGATTTTGTGTATATCAACCGCATCCCATTCAGGAAGTAGCAGCTGTATTTCACCTTATAATTTCCATACTATTATAACTTCTTTTAGAATGGGAATATAATTTCCCAATTTTCTACTTTTACCTGCAGTAATCTTCCCACAGACACAGTGTATGCACTCAAAAAAGGCTCTGTAACAATATCCTTACACTGTAACATTGCCCAGGACCATTTTAAGTCTGTGTGCACTAAAGTATGTGATTGTTTATTGGGTAATATTGAAGAGAGTATGAAAAATACTGGACCTGGAGGAAAAAAATGAAAGAGATGAAGGGAATTTAATTAAATGAAAACTAAATATATTCAAATGTTTTTACTCTTGTTCTGAGAATGTAATGACTGATTTATCTAAGCCACTTCTAATGCATGTGATGTACTGAAAAATTTACTGATGGAAAGAATGTATGAGCATCAGATGGACAGTTCACCTATGTATACCATCTTAACAGTAATTTGGGAACTGCTAGTGGAGAGAAAGGGATTACAGAAACACAAGAACAAATATAGATAGAATCACTGAAAAACTCCTGATCAGTATTTCTGCTCAAACTTGTTCTTCTTTTATTCAGTAATTACTTATGGAAGGTAAACTCATGCCTGTTTGGAATAGAACATGTGAAGATGAATTGTTACCATCCTAATTTATCCTTTGCTTTAATCTTGAGTGGCAAAACCATGTGCTTCCATTTGCCTGCAGCACTGTAACATTTTAGTGTTGTTCCATATCTCTGTGGTGCGTGTAACAGAAAAACTCAATTAAACTGCATCTGGCTTTAGGTGGTCACACAGACTGCAGCTAAGAGGCTTGGCATTTCAGCTTAGTTAAATGTCTCCAAGTACCGATTTCTGTTTTATTTTGATAGATACAAGGTAGCATGGCCTTTGAGAGCCACCCAGCATGACTGAAAAATGCATGATAATTAGTGTCTTTGTATGTTAAGTGGCTATGGCATTCATGAGGTATGTGCATCAGATAACTTCGGCTTGGCTTAAGTAATTAAATCAGGTTTGGAATTTCTCATTCAAGTACATGACTACTCTCCTGTCAAGTACTGTTGTAGGAATTAACACCTTATGTATTTCTGGAGAAACAGTTGAGAGAGTTGTAAATCTAATCAGCATGCCTGGTGCAAGAATGTTATCTTAGCTCTCTGTAACATCCTTCTGGCTTCATCCTTCTGTCCTGTGTTCATAGAGGACATGTTAAGAATTTTCCATGTATGTTCAGAAAATGTGGTAGCAATTGGTGTCAGTAACAACATCAAAGCTCTGAAATTATTCTATATTTTTTAAAATATAATATTTGAACTTAAAATGAAAGTCAATTACTGCATTATTCATTGCTCTTCTACTTAAAAACATTATCTGCAAACAAGTCAAGAATATTTTGATTTTCATTTAGTATAGAACTCATGTACTGATTTCTTATGTAGAATTTTGCTTTGGCATAAGTATTTTAGGGAAAAAAATCCTCATGTTTTGCAACGCTTATTTGATTTTCTTTTATGAAAAAGCCAGTTTTTGTAAATGAGATATTGCTGGGTCTGTGAACAGCCGCATAGACTCTTTTAGGTAGAATGGGGATTACAGACTAGGCAGCCTCATCCTAGAGGAACTTCTTACTGCTTGATTCTCCTCTTTTCCTTCTCTGTTTACTTTTGGTTTTAATTTCTTCTAACCAAACCTAGACAGATTTGATCTCTTGATTCCTTTGTACTCTTCACCTAAATGAGCAAGCAGAAGCTTACCACTGCATGTTTTGATTTGTCAAGGTTGTTCACATCACTTCTTTTAAGAGTTTGAAATTTCCTATGCTTTCGGTCACCATTTAATTTCAAGTGGTGTTATATTTAATTCTACCTCTGAAGTAAGAGGAAATATTTGCTACTATATTACATGTAGGAGGGAGCAAGAAGAAATTTTCTTTTCATCTGCAAGTTCACAGGAAGACTAGAGAAACATGAAACATAAAATGAACAGTGTAGTTTCTTCCCTTGCAGTTTAAAGCACCTGTGTTTGACAGTACATATAAATAGGAGCTCTCATCTGTCATGAGATTCACAGAAATTATTTAATTTCAAAATTTTAGTAAATCTCAAGTGTTTTTACTTTGTTTCCACCTAGTTTTTCAAAATGTGACCTTGGTAGCTGAGGGAACCAGGAATCCTACCATTTGACTGACACTATTCTCTTACAGCCTCCTGGGCCAGCCAGCAAAGGCATCCCAGAGGCCTTGCACATAAATGTTTTAAGAATTGAGGAAACCAATTTATTCTGGCTATGTGATGCAGAGCATGATATTTTTTCTGTATGTGCAGTACACAGACATTGTGTTTATGTACATTTGCAGCTCTCCAAGGGAACTGTGGTGAAATAGCAAAGCAAATGATCTACTCTGATTAATTGACAAGTTTCAATAGTGTTTAATTTCAAATTTGTGTGTCTCTAACCAAACCAATAAGAGGAAATGCTAATTTTAGACACTGCTGTAAAAATGCATTTTACAATGAACTTCTTAGCAGCTACTTTACTGATCACAGAAATCTAGTAAGAATAAATCTTTTCTGGAGAGCAAAAAATATTTCTTAAGATTTAGGAGGCACAAAATATGACCATGGGAAAAAAAATAACACCATCTTTCTTGTGTTCATTGTTTAAGTATAAACAGATGAAGTAAGAAAATGCAGGAAAAACCCCAAACAGTGTGGACCCAAAGATATTGTCAGAATTGGGTAAAAATAAATGACCAGCAGTAATAGGAAAAATAATTGCTAAGGGAGGATATCATCATGCATTTATATGCATGTTTCCATGTGCACATTTTTGGGTCTAATAAAAAAAATACTGGATTGTAAAGTAAAAGTTTGGCACAGTCTGTCCTAAAAATTGCTGTGGCTTTTCAAGAACCTTTGAATTCAAACTCTTCAGTTTTTCTCAACACCTTCAGTTCAAGAGAATCAGACTTCTCAATATATACTACAGAGGAATATGAAATAATAAATTGTTCATGCCTTGAATATGATAATGTCTTTCATTTTGGTGTCATAAAAGTCATGCTACATCAGTTCCATACCCTTCTACAATAAGGACATGCAATGAGAAAATCCTAATAAATTGCCATGTAGAGATCTAGAATTAATCTGAATATCCAAATTGGAAAGAATTTTAGTTTTCTTTTTGAGTTTCTTTATATATTGTATTTATTAACAAGTTAAATATATCAAACATTTACCATTAAAGTATATCTCATTTTTGCAACTATAAAATTAATGTGATTTTTTTAGTCCAATTTTCTGTTCAAAATCATAATCTATCATATATAAAAAGCACTATAAATATACACACATATTCATATAGATAATACAGAGGTATCAGGTACCAGTTGTATGAAATTATCTATCCTCAGTAGGCAGATTTGCTGATGTTTTCATAATTTACTTCTCAAATACTCAACTGCTGTTATGCCTGTATATTGACTCCTATAAAGGAAGAAGATTTTTTCATTACTTTTTTAAAAATATTAATATTGTGTGACATGTTTTGATTAAGGTGAAATGTGACATTTACTTTGTGTTTGTGTACTTTTTGTTTTTATTCCACTTAAATGTAGAAATTCCAACTTTACAGTGCAAAAGCAGCTTAGTCTAGAAAACCTGCACTAATGAAACTTTTAAGCTTTATTATTATCATCTTCTATTTTGGTTGGTACAAAGCCACATTTTCAGCAAGGACCTACTTAAAATAATCATATATTAGTAAAAATTAAAGCTAAAACTTTGGCAACTGTTAGCTCATTAATAAACCACACTTCAGCGGTGAGCTTGTTAAATAGCTTAAATGGCTCAATATTAGTTTGAGTCTCCACTCTCTATCAGAACTGATGTGGACATAGCTTGTTCTTTCTTTGTGATCTTCAACCTTCCATTGAAAATTGGTACTTTTAATTGTGGGGGTTTGGATTTGGTTTTGTTTAAGTAGAGATTATTGCAGTTTTGATGTATGAGGTTGTTCTAAAGCCACTCCTATACATTAATTTTAATATTTTCTCTCATACTGTGCTAAGTATGCTGTAGTGCTCCAAATCTCTTCCATCAGAATTTATTCAATCTCTTTCCCTGATTTACACTCTTCCAGAGTATTTCCTTTCTTGCTCAATACATATAATCATAATTTCATTATTTATCTGTCCTTTGGAGAAATAAATTCTAGTCAGTGAAAGATACTGGGAACAGAAGATTAGGAATATAAACATGAACACTTATTTTTGCTAACTATTCAATGCAATTTTTGTCAGTACATTGAATGAACCTACTCATACTAGAGTGTGAAAAAGTACACAGACACTTTTATGAAACTTTTCTGTTATAGGGCAAAATATATTTGGTGGAGTAGCTTCTGGACTTACAGGACCAAGTAAATCTTAGCATTCAGTTAAACAATAGCATATGGCAACAAGGATACTGCCTTGAGACTGTCTTCACAGCTGGCATGCAGAGCTATGCAGGTAAGGATTTCTATAGCAACTGATTAAAAATTCCACAGAAAACTCTGGTTCCAGTAACTAAAGAAAACTAACTTGAAAGTTTGAAGGGTTAGACTACATACTTCAACTGAAGCTTAGAGTTTTCACACTGAGCCTGCCAATTACCTTTCAGAAAGCTTAGTGATACTGCTCTCATTTTTACCAAGTTGTTATCCACAGCAATTTAACAAAATACATCCGACAACTGCATGACTATGTTCTACGACCAAGCACAGATATCTGAAGCTCTCTGGTCTCTCTATCAAAGTCCTTTTTCCATGCCATGGATTTATAGATAATGAAACAATTAGTGTCTATGACCTTTTCATGACCTGCAGCTTTCAAAGAGTCAGAGGTGTTAGGGAGAGGGGCTATTCCAGAGAGCAGGGAGAAGAACCAGAGCCTGGTTCCCCTGGTTCTTAAAACAGTGGGCTAACAGCTAGATTGCAATCATATTTCTCTCTTGTTTAGAGACAGGATAGCTTTTCTTTTTCCTCAAAGTAGCCTACAGGTCTATTGTGCCAAAAATGGATTATTTCTCCTGATGTCCAAGAAGCTGAGCCACATAATGAGTTGCGGGAGCCTTGGGAGCCTTAGGGGCCCTACGATACTACGAGCGTTTGGGTCAGGCTGACCCTGAAGGTTTGAACAGAAAAGCTGATCCGGCAAAATGAAGTAAAAGAACTGCGATAACAGGACATGAAACAGGTGGTAGAGACCATAGAGGGAAGAAAAACTTATACAGGAGCCAACCAATCAAGATATGCTAAAGATGCATGTAAGGCGCGTGCTTTATGGCTGTAACCAATTATAAAGGCGCTATCACGCGGCTGATGTATGCACAGAAGGCCAAAGTGTATAAAAATGCTAGCTTTAGAGCAATAAATCGGAGCTTATATCGCACATCATATTGGTGTCTTGTCTCCCTACCCTCCGGGCCGCAGCAATGTGTAGAGACATTTGTTTATTTTTTTATGTCTGTGCAGAGATGGGTGCTAGGAGGTAAATGCACAAGGCTAACACACCCAGCTACAGTCAAGCAGCATATTTATAGTTTCAAAATGCATCAGTACATGCTTATCTAATTTCTAAATATATGCTTACTTAACAGCCATTGGACAAGTTCACTTTGATTTAAAGGTAAAATGCATTTTAAATTCAGTGTGCGTGTTTGGTGGGTAGAGACCTTTATTTGGAGGTGGGTAGCCTAAGATTTAAGGGTGTGTTTTTCACATTTATAATGAGCAAAGTTCATCTAAAGGAAAAGTTTTTAGCTGATTTAGCCAACTTGAATAAAACTTATGGTGCATTGCCAAATGCAGTTTCTAGTATCTAATTCAAGGTCCCTCTGTTCATGTTATATCTTTACCTGTTTTAAAACTATTCTGCCATTTCCCATTTAATAGGTTCTCTTTAGTATTTATTGTTCTTTATGATTCACTCTGCAAAATCTTTTCTTAAACCACTCATCTTTCATTCCTGTGACTAGGGTTTTTTGAGGTGAAGGAAAAGTAGATTGGGGTTTCTTCAGAAGAGCAGGGCAAACTGGTCTCCCACTTACTGAATAATTTAACCACTTGGTTTCAAAGCAAAAGGGAGTGGTGACTTCTTCATTTGCCCTGCATCTTCAAAAGTAACAGCTGGTTGTGCTGGAATTTAGAAACAATTAGACATGTAGATGATTAATTCATTTTATCACAGGTGTCTAACTTTTGAGTCAGGTGCTTGAGCAGGGTGGAATGAATTTCAGAAACAGCAGTGGTTATTCCCAGATGGTAGGTACAGGATGTGCCTCCTGTGAGGCTTTCCCTGAGAGGCATGTATTTTGCCATTCAATAACAGTGAAAACGAGGGCTTGGTTTGAATTTATTTAACTCCAGCAGCTAAATTCTAGGCACTTCAATACCACTTGTGTCAGCATCCATCTACTTTTTGGGTAGAGCAGCACATTACTGCCAGTTAAATATTTAACGTTGTATAACTCAGCAGAAATATAATTTATATGCTACAAAAGTGATCATGGTGTAAATTCCAAGTGTCCAGTTCTGTATTCATTATCAGCTTGTATTTGGACAAATTAATATTCAGTAAATGGGCATTTTGCCTTGAGAAAGGTGCTTCTAATTACAGTAGCACAGGAATGGTGGCACTAAAATACTTCCATCAGATTTATATTCTTTTCGTGATGGTACAGGTAGTATTTATTATTTATTTAGTAATATAGTAATTAGTGGCAAATTTCTTCTTGATAGAAGGTCACCTGTGCCTATCTCCATCTCCTAGCCTCACTGAAGACTGTGAATCATACACTGAATCTTACTCATTTGAATTGTTGCATCGAGAGTAATGTAGCAAAGCTTTGCATTCAATTAAAGTTCATAATTCAACCTGAAAAAAGCTAGATTTTGAAGGAAAAGCTGGAAATAAAACAAAACATTAAAACGTCCTGCTTTTTAAAAAACAGATTATATATTTTGAATTTTTAGGATATTTTTTAAGCTTTTCTGCATCTTCCTTTGTTTCGATGGCTTGCTGTTACTTCAAGATTGTTTTTTTTTCTCGCAAATGCTCTGTTACCGTAATTATTTTCACACATGGTAATTGTCCAGCACTTAATTGCTATGAAGGGATAGATTGCTGTTATACATTTGACATGGTTGCATGTATTTCTGTGTTTCAAATTGCTACTACCCCTGAGAATGTGGCCTCCTTGTCATACATATCAAGGACTTTGTTTTTGGCCAGTCTGTTTCTCTGACTAATTTCATATTCAGTATTTTATTACTGGTTCTATCTATCTATTTTTTTTTATCTCAAAAACTGAGAAAAGTTCCTGAGCTGCCACTACAACCTCAACCACGCGTTTCCTTTTAGCATTTTTGATAATTTTTCAGTGCCAGGTAGTTTTTCTGCACTGATAAAAAGACTTTTAGTTTACCAGGTTTGTCTTGGGATTGATAGGCCAGGAGATACCTTTATTGTGAGGGTTTATTTTAATTCGAACCATGATTAGAAAATGCTTGTACTCCTAGGAGGAAGAGAAATGTGTACTGATGAAAATAGTAATTAATAAATCTCAGAAGAAGGTAATTATTCCTTAGTTTGATTATATCAATCTGGAATATGGTCTTACAATGTAGACTCATTTAAAAAAAAAAAAAAAAGGCAGCTAAATTTATTCAGTATTTCTGTCAATATTTTTATAGCAGATGCTAAACAGAGTATGGTAGTTGCTCTCTAATGATATCTATTCTTTTTTTTTTAAAGAGTATATAAGCCAGTATTTCGTGTCTTAGAACAGATACAAAGCTGACATTCTTTGCTATTTTAATCCAATGTTATTAGTAAAATCCTAATTTTATAGTTTGGTAATGGACGTTGGAGAATAAAGAAGTTGCTTTTATAGAAGTATGCAAATGTAAGACTGCACCTTATTAATTTTTAAACATTCACTGAAATGCTTGACCAAAATATGAATTTTTGTCTGTTAACTTTATTTCAGCAACAGGCAATGCCTATATATTTGAAACAGACATTTGCACAATATCCCTTTGTTGGTTTGCTCTTAGTAGCTCAGGACAGATGTTTCATACTCTGGAGCACAAGATTAATTTGCACTGTTGGACTTTGAGGTTCGAATGCCTATTAGGAAAGGAAATCAGCCCTTTACCGTTGGCTACAATTACTCTGAGTATTTATGCAGATTTTCTCTTTCTTATTTAGCACTGGAGCAGAGATAAACTTAAAGATCCAGCACTATCATATTATAATCCATTTATGATAGAAGATGATGCATTGGACCAATTCTCAAAAGGGCAAAGTAAACTGTCTGGGTTACTAGAATCTGCTTAATCTTTTATACTCTATCTTTTCATGACTGCATAGCAATCAGGATGGAAGAGAATTGCCAAGTCACCTGCTCCTCAGATCAGAAGGTGATTGTGGCTTTGAGTAAATATTAAGCAGCCACAGCACTGCCTGGTCAGAAAGAGCAAGTGTACTAGCCTTTTACATCTTGAAGAACTTGGTCCTCATGAAGTGCTAATGTTTGACACCTGGAAGAGAATGCTGTTGCTTCCCTGTGGATACCACATCACAAACTGCCTTTCCATATAATCTGTATCATTTATCATAACCTCTCTTCAGAAAAATCCTGGAGCAGAGCATCGATAACACCGGTGAGGCATAGAATGCCAGCCTCTGACAGCTGGCACTTGTACTTTGCCCTATGACAGAAAATTATTTTCTTGAAGTTATACCTCTAATCACTTTTGCAAATATAAACAAAGACATGCTCAGTAGGGAGTACTATACTGTAGTTTCTTCTTAAGTGTGAAGAAATTAAGCTTTTATGGAGCTGAAATCTATTTAATTTCTCTAACAGAAATAAAGAATTATGTGAATGCTTTGAAACACCAAGAATGAATGTAGTGCTTTGGAAGAGCAATACTATAGTCTCTATGGAATAAAAACGTGTATCATGTTTGCTTCAGACAGTAATTAGAGCCTAAAGATCATTGTGATTGTACTGCTTTAAAATACTCTGTTCTTCAAGGGTGTCTGAGGGCAGTAAGACTGTAAATGAATAGATTTAGAAAATGATGAAATTATATGGCCTGCCTAGGCTATAGGGCTATTGTTTGGATCATCAGCCAACAACATTTCAGAAAAAGTAGTCTTAATTAAATATCTCACTAAATACTGCCTAGTCCATTGATTCGCTTTCTTTGTGATGCAGATGTGTCACTCTGCTGTTAAGCAGCAGTGAAACAGCATACTTCATAAAGGAAGCAAGTTCAGTTCATCACTGTGAATATACTCAAATACTTACCTATTTTACTTGATGAAGTGCCTCGATACTGTGAAGCGCAGACGTTCTAGAGAAAACAGAGCTCCCTGTGAATAAACAAACTGAAAAATGAAGCATTAAGATCCCACCGTGGCTAAAATATTGGTTCTTCTCTGCAAGCATGATCTGATGTCCAGTAACTGTTGTCTGTGCTTTAGATGTTCCTTCAGTGGGGCAATAACAGGGTCACTTGAATCTGTCTTACGGCTATTCTGAGTCTAGAATTTCTTACCAATGTCAAATTTGGTTGGATATGTCCAATGACTTTAAAAATGGTAGGATTTTCTTTATCCTTCAAAGCAGCTGAAGTACAGCTAGAGGAAGGTCTCAGCATATCACTTGCTTAGGAAACCAAGCTAAGAAACATACTTGTTTGTTCTAAATACAAGCAGGAGCAAGGTACAGGAAAAAGTGAAGACAAGTTCTTAATCAGTAGTATTTCCTGTATTATTAGTATCAGTATTATTTTGGCTAGTATTTCTTGGAGAAAATACAGCATATGTATGCAGCAACAGACCAACCAGGAAGAGAATTCTCTTCAATTAACTTCAGTAAAAGAGAAAATCTGAATAAAATATAGTCCTAAATATGCATGTACTCTGTGTCTGCTCTGATTATGCACCTGTGCTATATTTATTTAACTGTGGTAAGCTATGCTCACACACTAGCTCCAAGTATAGCAAGTATCTGAATTCTTAAATACTTTATTTCTTTTTGTATAAGGGTTTTGGAAGAGTTGTTCATGACAATGCATGGTATGAATTTATATTTATAGTGTTTAGCTTAACTTAAATAACCTTAATTATTTGGGTATTCTTTAAAACACAAAGCAAGGAAAGAAGAGTTCTATTATTTCTACATTCCATTGCATCAATTTTTGCTTGCTAACTAATATTGATTTGTATTTATGTTCACTTTTTCTACAATATCAATCCATAATTTATACTAGATTTCTGTAGGTATGATAGTAATGTTTTAGAGATCATCTTACATATTTGACTAGATTTACTTCAATGTGCTCACATGTAAGCCAAAATTTGTTTAGCATGAAGCTGTATGTGGAAATATATAGCAAAAACCTGATTTCAGAGTCATTAATTGGACAAAACAGGTTTAAAACATCAATGGTTTTGATTTTTGACTAATTTCCTAATTATTACATGCTATAAGGTTGGGGATTTCACTGGGTCTTACAAAGTCTTAGAATGCCATAAAATTTATTATAAATGGTAGTTAAGGTAACGTTGGAGAGATGAGAAATATTTTGTGAAAATAACTATTCAAAATTTTGGTTAATGTGCTTAGTGAATTCAGCTTATATGGCTATCAAGATACTAAAAATATTGCTAATATTTGATTAAAAGTATTTTAATTGTTTAGAATGATATTTTAAATCCCCTTTTCACTAATATAAGCATGTGACCTAGATACACCTATGTCTGTGACAAGTACCTTCTCCTTGCTCATACAAATATTTTAAAGACATTTAAGAGCAATGTTAAAGAATACAGAAAGAGAAAAGACAAAAAAAAAAGATTCCAAACACACTTTATTATTTGAAAGTCCTTTATATGTATCTAGAAAGATGGGTAGGTGTGTTACTTTCATAGAAGAGAACTAAAGAGATACTGACCTGCAAAATTATTCATACAGTGTTTGGAAATTATAAATTTTAGAACAGAAAAAATGGGAGCTACTCATTATAACTTCCCTTTGGTTTTCATTAACATTGCCTTCACCAAAAAAGCTGTGACACAACTTTAACCTGAGTCTTTTAGTCTTCAAAAAAGCTCCTTGTTAAAACTGAGAGTAATCTCAAACTTCTGAAGCTGCGTTTGTCATACTTTGCCCTGGTAAGATTTATTCCTATGTGACTCAAACGGACATGTTTTCACATCTAATTTCTCCTCCTAAATCAAGAACTTGGACTAATTTACACAAAGTACATATTGTGATTAACAGAAATCTCTACTTTAATCCTTATTTGGGAATGCATTTGCTCTCAAGACATTACCAAGGCATGTTTGCATGAGTAACTGAAACTGGTCATAAGATGGAGTGATACTTTTATTACTTTGTAATTTTTTTCTGAAGAATGTGGATACATCGCTGTACTTTTGCAGACTTACCTTTACCTAGCGCAGGTTCCACCAATGTAATGGGATATTAATGAAAGAGCTCTGTCTACTGAGAACTACTTTAGATTTTACAGCCCATGCTAAAATCACTGTTTGTTGCCACAAGGATCTGAGCCAAGAAATTAGAGGTAGCCTGAATATGTGTGTTGGATTCACCCCATTAATCTTTTATTTGTCGTATTTGTTACAAGATAGCCTTGGTATCCAAGATAATTTAATTTTTACAGGTGGGATGTTTTTGATATCAGAAATCTTCAGTATCATCCTTGGTAATTACAGAATTTACTTCTGTACTTTTCCTATTGTTTGCAGAAAATAGCCTCCTCTTGTCTCATTTAGAAAGATCAAATATACATATTTAATATCTGAACAAAGAAAGGGGAAGACAAGTTCTGATCACAATGCTTTTTTATGTTCTCATATTCATTTATGTTCTTATGCTTCAGTTTAAGTAACTTGTTTTTCATTGTTTCTTACATTTTCTTATTAACATTTCTATTATGCTGAATATGGAATAATAGCCCATTTGGTCATTTTTAGGGCTTCCAAATACTTTTGCATGTCACGTATTACTGGTTCTATGCCTTTGCCAGTGCCAAGGAGGGATTCTCTGAGACAGAGTGTCATACAGATTTTAGAAAGGTTCAGAATGTATTCAGTGACCATCTGTCACTACATGCACAGCAAGCTTGACTTCAGTGCAGTTGAGATTCTGCCCAGGAGTACTGGAAATTGTGGTCTGCCATAAAACTAAACTGTCTGTCTGGTGCAGAAGATGATGAAGTGCTTGGGCACCAAATTGTTCAATGCCCAGGCTCTGATGAGTCATGGTGGAGATAGTTGGTGTTTTGTGCATGACTATGACCAGATAAAAGTGAGGGCGGCGGGGGTTGTATGGTTGTTTCTTCTTTTTCCTCTGACCTGTTGATATGACAAACTATGTGAAAAGAGGGAAACTAACCTTTTGATGGTTCTGTGTCCAATCTGTGTACTTCTTCATTAGTAGAACTACAACAGGGATACATACACCAAAGACTATTTTAAGATTTAAATATACACCTAGTCTCAAATTAAAATAAAATGCATGATTGTTCCATGTGGGAATTCTATGAAAAAAACCAAAACACCTAAAATAGCCAAATACCATTTCCTAAAAATTAGTGGGTTTTTTATATTTTAAGCAGCATAGTAAGGATAATTTGAGGTAAACTTGTTTATGGTGGGCAACTTTTACCTCTTCCTCAGAATTGCATTCTGAGGGATTTTGTTTTCCTTTTTTAAAATAAACCAAGACACTACTGTAAGTTCAGCTGTTAGGACAAGGAAGGGAACTCCATTCTTATTTTACTCAGGTCAGCTATTCATAGCAAATAAAAGATCAAATGTATTTTCAAGTTATTTGATTTCATAGTTTAGAGACTAAAATTTTATGAAAACGTAAGTCTATGTCAGTTTCTCTGAAATGAGGACTTTGATATAGTATGTTAAAGCAGAATTTCATTTTTAGTCAGTCCAAACAACGATTTTGAAATAAGCAACTGTTCCTGTACTGTCTGGGACAGGGAGATACAGAGACCAATGTTACTAATATTCTGATAGATGTATGTGGCCTTGGAGATTCCCTGTTGGTAACCTTCTTCCTAGCTAGTTCTAAAAGAAATATCTTAAGAGTAGTGGTGTGACAAACTGTGGGGTACATATGAAAAATACATAAAAAGTTGTGCATCACCTTCTGGAACACAAGAGCTTGTGTGCATCAGTCATACCTCTGACTGGAAAGGACTGCGCATGCAAGTTATGCACTCATTTGGTGTCTTAGCCCATTTGTATTCAGCTGAATTGCACTTGAACGGAGTTTAAAACCAAGAATGGATTTGAAAATTTAGGAAGCAAGTGAGAGTCAAATGAAGGATCCCCTTCATTCCCATCCGCCAATCTTTCAGAACTGGCCATATGTCTTTCATGGCATAGGTATCAACTGTTGAATACCATGTTTTTTCAGCCATGAAAACAATCATACTGATGATTGCACTACTCTCCAAGGTCATTGGTCTACTACTGTCATGTCTGTTTGAAGACCTTTACTCTGGGATTTAAAAAGCACAGATTTGATTTTTCTTTAATTATTATTGTTTAGTAGATGTATTGTTTTAAATACTGCTGTAGTGTTTCCAGTTCTCTGCATACACATTAATTACAGATGCAAGGGAAACATAGAATGACACTACTGAATATTTAAAAATAACCAAAAAGTCAAAACCAGTTTAGCTTGAGTTCATGTTATCCTGATTTTCTAGAAAGCTGGGACCCAAGCTTTAATTTAACACTGCTCAACAGATTGCGTCTTAGGTTGAAAAAATACTAGCTGTAGAATTGAAGACCATTCTTTTCAAGTATGAAGAGCATGTTCACCCCTATAATCAGCAAAAAATGTGTATAGAAATTGAGATCTTACCAGTGGTGGTGAATCAAATAGAGAAAAAAACATGACTGTTATCTTTTTCCAAGTTTCAGCACTGTTTCACCCAAATGTTAAAAGAATATGTACTTAAGAGCATGACGTACTGACTAAAAGGTAGCTAGAAGGGCCCTCATTTTTATGCCAAGGCCATTTCTCTGTGCCGACTACAGATTACTTACAAGTTATTAAACAGGGAAATAGACTGCTAAAATAAAGAAATCTAGGCAGTACACTGCCTGAATCGGGAAGCTGGGAAGAAAACCCAATGCCTTGAATGCCCATAATATGTAACAGTGTAGCTCACAGGATTAATTCTAGCATTAAACAAAACATTTCACTGTGTTTCTTAGGAAAAAACAGAAATTCTGTACAAAATTCAGCTATGTATTTTTGCAAATGGAAACAGCCGCATCTAAGCATCTGGCATCCACACTTCCTTGGAAGAGAAAGGAAACTGAATATGTCTGTTGAATGTGAGAACAAAATATCTTTTTTGCCAAACCCAGTACAAATCATCCGTGCCAAGGCAAAGTGCTTTCAAAAGCTTGGCTGGAGTCCACTAAGACTCACTTTAATCGAATTTAAGGAGAAAGGAACAATATCAAGCTGTTATTTCATGTTAATATTTGCTCCTGTTAGCTAAAATCCACCAAACAAAGCCCCCACACACTTTAAAAAAAGTTTAATTGATTAAACTGTGTTGCAATTTGTCACAGAGCTGTTTCATTTCATTCTGGTTTTGACAGGAACTCTTGGAAACCATTGTTGAAACTGATTACCAACAGATAAGGATTTGCACTCAGATCAGTTGTACTCTCTAGCACCTGAGGAAGTCTTTCACCGGTAACTAACTCTGTTTATAGTAGTTTTTAAGGTAAGCAGGAACTAAGTGTTCTGAAAGCTACTGAAATTTATTATGGCTGAAATGCAAGAAACCAAATCTCACAGCACACTATTCATGCCTCAACAAACACATTTAGATATAGATAAGAGTATAAGTTTCTAACGGGAGTGGCACATTTTAATGCTCCGTGTTTGAACCTACAAAGATAAAAAGCTGTTGCAGAATAGTCAAAAAGAACCAAGTTGTGGGGCACAGCAACATTCATATGAGGAGCCTAAGGCTCAGGAGCTTAGAGCATTAGTAAGAAAGGAGGAGGGGAATAGGTGAGTGCTTACAAAATAAAATATTACTATGCTAAGAATCTGAATCTTTCTCTTGTCTGCTGCTTCTAAACAAGCTGAGAAAGATGTGCCCAGGAAAGCAACAATTGCATCCCACTGAAAATCATAAAATTTGTGTCTACTATATCTTCCTGCTTCCAGTGCCCTCCTCCAAAAATAGCCAAGACTGATAACAAAATTTTCATCACAATTTATAATATTTCTGACCATACTTCATTTCACATGTTCTAGGACAGTTCTAGAAATATCACTGGGTCAGTACTGAAGTAGTTCCCTTATCCCCCTGGATAAGGAAACCTTTATTTTAGCATTGATTCCAAATACCTTTGAAGTTTGTTAAAAACAAACAAAAACACCCAAAGAAACACAAAAATAATCAACCCACTCCCCTGTCCCTGCCCCCCTTATAACATTGTGGTATTTCACAGCTTCAGTATCAGCAGTTCTAATGAGTTATTTACATAAAGAGAAAAAGTTTTCGCTTCTAATTATTTTTCTTTCATTTCAAAGCAGTCTTCCTTTCGCTCAGTATTCTTTCTCTGTCCCATCCCTGTAGGGAAATACAATTATACTTTGACATTCCTCTCTCAACTCTTCCAAGTCTTAAATAATGTTAGCAATTCCTTAGGCTGTAGCTCTCTTGTGAGGCTTCCCTGCTGTCAATTTGCCTTTTTTGTCATCTAGTAAAACATAGTGGATTTGCTGCCTTTTTCATTATAAAAAGTAATCTTGTCCAAGAAGTGGTCTTTTATTTAAATAATAATTTTTTTCTTTATTGCTTTCTCTATGATCCATTTAAAAATCAGTCTTTGTTAATGGATCTATAGCCTCTGAACATATTTTCTAGCCTCTCTCTGATAGTGCTCTCTGATCGCCTTCTCCTTTCAGGCAGGATAAAAGGACTAAAGGATACAATCAGAATTAGTGGGACTGAAACAAAATGTTGAGATTTCTGTGATGATGAGAACTCTGGGACCATTCTCCAAAGGCTTCTCTCCTCTGGGTGTTTTGCATTTGCATACAGACACCATCTAAGCTCCCAAAAAACTCACCTGCTCTTTAATGTAGCTCTAGGAAGAAAGCCATTAAGAGCCAAGACTGCTAGCAGAGAGCATGTCAGGCTTCTACAAGCAGCACCAGCACATCCCACCTAGTCAAGTATCTGACTTGTGGTAGTCTGAAGGCTTTGTGGTATGTGATGGCATGACTGATGATGTGGTTTCCTCGTGTTCTGTTTCATCCTCTCCTTAAAAAGTGAATTACGTGCAAGGTGCCTTTGCCTGCAATGTGTTTTTCTAACATTTTGTTTTGCGTTCATCTTCTCTCCTCTCCACAAAAAGAAAATTGCTTTACACATCATAAAGTCACCCCAAGACACTTCTATATTAAACAGATCAGGAGATTTGTGACACTCATTTGCTGAGAACACTAATGCTGTTGTATCAAACTGGTTCCCGCAAAAGGTTTAACAAATAAAATAGCTAAAATTTCCAATGTAATGTCTATGTTATATTTCTGATTACTTTTAAAGTAGGAACTGGTATGAAGAGATCTGGTGTTACATTAAAATGCATCTCAGTTTTACCCTAACCATTGTATGCCGTTTGAAGGCTTGCTACAGCATAGAGAGTGCACCGGTTAGTCCATGGTCCTAAAGTGCAGATCATAATGATTTCTCTGCACCTTCATGAAAGGATGCAGAACATCCAAATGTGCAAAAGAAGGCAGTGTGGCAGGATTGTGACATATCTCAGAGAGGGACACTTGCCTGACTTTACACTGCTGCAGTTACTTGATGCACTAAATCTCTCACCACCACCAGCAAAGAGCCGCCTTGCAGAATGGGAACAACAGGAAAAATGGCAGACTTGTCCTGCTGCCTTCGTACATTCAACAGGGTGAGCAAGGAGAATTCCTACAGCAGATCTGCCTTTTCATGTAACCAGCCCTGTCACTGCATAGCAAATTTTCCTTTGAGTCTTTCAAAGCTGCAGACATGTTGAGAGGGTCCAACAGTCAGAAATACGGTCTCTCTAAATTTCTTCCCATTTCAGCTCCAGAGGGTGAACTTCTCCTCAAAACTTGGTAGTATCCTGGGGAGCATTATGCTGTGCAGGACTCAGTAGTGAAAGGCTCATACTCTGTTTGTATTCCTGCTGGGTAGTATCTGTAAAGCGAAGCAACAACCTACAGCAACAAACAGTGAATTTTCTAGACCACCAGCTCCTAACATTTTGAACTGACCAATCTTCTATGAAAAGAGTAGCGTTTGCCACAAATATTTGCACATATTTAATACTACAAAATTACATGTGGCTGAAAGACTATTGATTTTCTTTTTTCTATGCTTGTTTTGATTCCCTAGAACAATACATTGCACATAATGTTTTGGGGCTTGTCCCTTCTGGGAGTCCATGCTTTTTCAGATCAGACTGAGTAATTTTGAAAGTTGTTGCTGCTTTATTGATTTTCTGCCCAAATCCATTTTGCTAAGTAAACTGATACAGGAAGTAGGGCTTGTGATCATCTCACAGACACAATAGCCAAGTCATACTCCTTTCCAAAACTCCAAGGCTTTATGATTTTTAAATGTGTTTTTTATAAGACCTAGGTGACCTGTAAAATAGGAGAACCTCAGATATGCTGGGTAAGATGGAATAAAAATAAACAAGTTTGCAAACCCATTTTCCCTTGCTCCCTGTGTCCTTGCAGGGGCAAGTCCTTTGCTGTGAGCTTCTACTCCATCAACTCTGACACTCACCAACCACAAAACTCCTCCAGTGCCTTCATGTTTCATGAGGAAAAGCCTTTAGTCCATTTCCAGAAAGACCCAGACTGCCCACACCTCTTCCCACAGGGGGCAAGCCAGCCTAGCATCAACTTCTGGGGACCTGCTGCCTCTCTGGCTCCTAAAAGTTCTGCTAAGCTGGGGGACTATGGTCCCTCATGGCACAGGTGCAGCCAATGAAGCTTGCCCTCCTCTCCCCTCCCACCTCATCAGCCCCCAGAAAACCCTCCCTATTGCTCTGGCTGCTCTCCCTCGCACTCCAATGACAGAGGCTTTCCATGGCAGGGTGGTCAGTCAGGGAAGTGAACTGGGGGAGCCGTACTTTTCACAGCCAGCACATTAGCATGGTCTGGCGACTGGCTGTGCAAATAGCTGCCAGAGCACACCAGATCCCTGTTTTCCAAGGCCTGGTCATACTGCTGAACCTTTTTCTGCTGCTATGCTTCCTGCCCTGCCTGATGGCACTGGTGCAGCTGCTGGTGCTTCTGTGCATGGGTGGAAAGGGGCACTAGGCTGCATAGCCCTCTGTAGGCAGCAGGCAAGGCATCCTTGAAAGGAGGGGAGCAGCTGAGACCAGGCTCAGTAAGTGACAGTGTTTAGGTGCTTTTTAAAAATGTATATATATTTTGTTTATTTTAATAATAGTGAGAGAAAGAGCAGTTACCATTCAATTTGCAGTAACTAAGGTCCCATTGTTCTAATGTCCCTGACTTCCGTTCCTTTCAGAAGAGAAGCATCTCACAGAGTTTAGTGCTCTCTGGGGCAGCTGTTCTAGGGGCTGCCCCACTGAACCACCTTCACAGACAACAAGTGTTCCCTTACCAGGTTGCTGCGTAGTGGTGATTGAGCCTCTTTTTATGATCGTATGGAATACTTAAGAAATAAGCAAACCATTCATAGATTCTGGGGAGGATAAATATTCGCCCTCTGAAGTGTAGTTAGCTCAAATGAGTTTGGATGGTTTATTTCCTTATGTTTGCAAGGATGTGGTGTATTGCATTTCTGTTCCTATGATGCCAGGTGCCAGCTCAGTACTTTAAATGCATTTAAAGATAATGTATTTTAAAGATAAATTCTGTAATACTTCTGTATGAAAGTTTTGTAATAATGCTGGATATTGATTTCTACATTCTATATGGTCAGTATAAACAGCCATGTATATTAAAATACTAAAAATATCCCACACTACTGAGGAATAGTATTTTGCATAGTTACTGTATTTTCCTGGCTTGGTTGGTGGAGAATATCTCAGACTTCTGAGATGTTAATTTGCATTCCATGAGTAGTGGTTTGGGAATTTCATGCCATTTAATCAATTTTGGTTTTACCTACAAGAAGGTTGAATTAGTTTTGTAAGCCTTCACTCATTTCAGATCTCCTGAATATAGGGATAACACTGCTGTTTTAAAATTCAAATTGTATTGGGACCATTCTTAAAATTTATAGTGATTTTTCTTATTTTTGAATGGTAAAATAAATCACTAGAGATCTATTTGATTTTTTTGGCATGATCTCTTATATAAAAGACTGTAGATATCTCAGAGGTATTTTGTTTAAAATAGTATGTCAAAGAGACCTTGATTTAGATATTGTTTGAATCGAAGTTTTTTAATTAATTAAAAACTTAAAAAGCTACTAATCATCAGTTTTTTTAACTTTAACTAACTAAATGCATCAATAATGATGTGTGTGTTTGAAAAGTATAAGGTTACAAGTCTTTCAAACCATGAATAAGTTTGGTGGGGTGATAGGATTAAATACCTTATTTTCAGACCTAAAGCAATTTCTACAATGTACTGTAGTAAGTCCCGTGTCTCATGACATGTATTTGAGTTTTTACCAAATAAGTGTAGCTTCTGTAAAAATAAGGGGGTTTTTTGAGATATAAGAAACATTTCTGTGTACTGTTGTTATCCATCATTAATGGTAAGGGACATCCTAACTTCTTTTGTCAGCTTGCTTTTTGAAGTACTAATTTTCTGTAGGTTCACGGTTGAGATTTTGCCAGCCAAGTTTTGAGAAACAGGTTCTAAAATCAGTAGTCTTATGCAATTACATATGAAGAGTTGAAACAAACAATAAAATTTCTCTGCATTGTGAACTAATTCCATAAAATCAATTTATTGAATGAGCTGTCGTGCAGAATGTACAGAAGTGCATACCAGGGAAAAAGAGGTTTCTGAGAATGCACCAACTGCTTCTCTCAGTAGATTTCTAATTGGCATACTGTACAGCTTTCTTTTAAAACAGCTGTTTAGAAAGCTGCTTGCTGCTTCAAAAGTTTTAAGTGAAGCCATTTTTAAGGCCATGGTTATTTAAAAAAAAAAAAAAAAGAAGAAACAAGCCATCAAACTGTAACCTGAGAGGGTATAGTGGCTTTGTTTAAAGGATGGAGAAATCTGACTGGAGATATTTGATGGCACCACTACTGTGTGGCATCTGACAAGAGCAGGTGAATATAGGTTACAGTCAGAAAGGAAATATTTTACTTGCTGTCACGGGTGACGTCTGTAGTTGCAGGTATTTTGCTTTCAAATACACGTTTGCTTTTTTTGTAAGCTATATAGAAATAAAATAGAGACAAGAACAGATTCTTAAGTAGAAATAATGGAGACAAGTGAAGGAGAGCAGGGATTCCTAACACTCTTTTATAAATGTGGGTGGGCATAGAGCAGTATAGAGGAGTTTGTGAGTGGTTTCAATTTGGGTGGTTCCATAATTTCTTAGAGCAGTTCTTTAGGGAACAGCTTACAGTAGGGTGGGAGGAGAACTAGTTTTTGCATTTCTATGACACTGCTCTGTAACATATCTGCTATGTATGGACACAGTGAAGATTTTGCCTAGCTTCAGTAAAGTGGGGAGGAAGAAGCCCTAAGTGTTTGCGGGCCAGAGGCAGAAAAGTTATTTTTTCATCCACTGAAGGAAAAAGTGGCATTACCTTCAATATTCTTAGTTAAGGCTTCACAGCTTCTCATTTCAATGAAAGCCTAAACTTATCATTATTGGGAAGTTTCAGTCAAATGAATGACACAGATCTTTGCTTTGATGAAAGTCTATTTATAAAGACTGCTTTTAGGGAGAAGGAAGATGGACTTGAGGTGGCCAGGGTCTAGCATCAGGTAGGTTTTTCCTTAGTGGCTAGGGAAGAGAAAATGAATGTGAAGCAGATGACTGGCTGGCACCTACTGGTTGGCCACAAGACTGTGATGTTTATTTTGATGTATGAGGAGAAGGTGGACTGGGGTCATTTTAACATTTAAACATTTTGATCTGTGGATTTCATAAGCCACTCACTCTTCTAATTATTACACATGTGTTTCTTTTAATATGGTTATTTGAGAGGAGGTATAATGCCATGACATATTTAAGGACTTACATTGCTTTTAAGTGCGATTCTTTTAGTGAGAAATGCTATATTTTGATTTTTCTATGAATAAAATAAATTTTTGTAATTTTGTTTGCTTATGTGTAGGGCTCAGATTTTTATTAGCCATCTTCCTATTTCTTTGTGCCCTGGCTGGCCAGCAAATATAAAATTTCTCTCTCACTCTTCCTCCTCTCCCACTTTAAATGCAGTGACAAAACTACTCCTCCAAATCCAAGGGCTGTGTAGAACAACCATCTGCCCATCCAAAACAGCTTTATTTTTCTATTGATTGCCAACTTCACTCTTTTATAGCACAAAGAATATTTCAACATTTTCTTTTCCGGACTGAAATTGCATTATTTACGGGTTTTTTTTCCTGTTTTTTCAAGAAGTCATGAGTACAAAGCTGCATTGTAATACCATTGGTAAAACCGACTTAGCCAACCCATTTGAATTGCTGAAATAAAACCCGTGTCTTTGCATTCATTATTGCTTAATTTTGATAGAAAGCATCCCAGAGAGCTAATTTTCTGGTAGTTCAGAACAGTTCATTCTGACTTACCGCTACAGCATCACAGGGATTGGTGACCTGGGACCTCAAAACCAGAGTGAGTAGTATGTGTAATATTCTGCTGGTCTGTAGTGAACTACAAACAATGTCCTATGTGATGACTCTTAATAAGAACTAGTGTTTGTCCTGAGCTGTTTGAGGATCATCAGTATAGTATGTTAAAAGGGAGAGAAGCTGTAATACAAAAGGTCATTTCTACATTTCTAATGAAAATGGCCACTAAAAGCTGAATTTCCCCATTTCTTGAAGACTTCATTTCTATATTCTGTTGCAACTCTCTGTAGAGAAGCTAGACAGTATCTTAGAGCACCAGGTTATGCCACTGCAGCCCCTGTGAATGAAATGCTTTCTCTAGTCCAGGAGTACAAACCAAGCCAGGGTTAGATAAACAGCCAGTTTGGCTTGGTGCATTTTCAGGTAGAAGACTTTTAAGTCCTGTCATGGCCCTTGCCTGCCCCTACTACCAGCACCATGTCTTAGCTCTCAGATTTTTTGGTTCTGCAGCTCCACTGAAACCTAAATGCTTATAGTGCTCTGGGAACAGTGGAGAAGGCAGTGATTTGTGCTGCAAGATGATCTGTTGTGCCAGCATCTGTAATCAGCACGTCTGTTGTCAGGCAATGCCTGACATATAGAAACAAACACCAGTTTGACATGAATTGACAAAAGAAATCATTAAATATCATTAAATGAAAAATCTAATTTCTTTTGTCTAAAAAGCATAGCATATATTTAGGAAAAGCTAAGTCCCTTGGTATACTCTTAACTAACACTTTTATAGAGGCAATAGATGAATTCAGGAATACTTAAATACACAAACAGTTTCTTAACAACAGTTCAGATTTTTATGAGAAATTGATTTATGAAGGTTGTGAAACAAAATGATATTGCCACCAGGGAGATGAATTTTTGTAGTTTACATGTAACAACCAAGCTGTATCAAGGCAGTGTTTTGCCAGATTTTGTATGCTTCTTAAGTATTATTAGAAATTATTTCTCATAGATATCACAAAATCCTTAAATAAAATTATATGATTAAATAAATTTGAAATAGCTGCTAGCATTTAATTTTGAGCACCGTTAGCTTGCTTTGGGAATAGTGTGGCTGGAACACCCTTTGTGTTTTGTACACCTGTAGTCTGCACAACTGTGGTTAGGAGATAGCTACATTCAGTTTTATGTTGAAGCAGGTGTTCTTCTGGTGTTTATCCTCAGTTGCTCAAATTTATGTGTAACAGTGGAAATGGCTGCTAATCACCAGAACTGAGGAAACATAAAAAGCAGCCTAAAACTATGATTTTGATTGAACAGATCCATCAAATGTCACTTGGAATTTGCAGTGAGTGGGAGGGTATGTACATTCCTGCATAAGCCTTAGGAATAAGTTTTGTGCAGGTGATGTAATTATGGATATTTATATCAAGAGTTGACATTCTGTAAAACCCACTGCTTTTTTACAATAGTTTTTTACAGTCCAGTCCTTATACACCGTATCAAATAGAACTATTAAGGAGAAGAAGACTTTAAAAACCCACCACAAAGCACCAGGAGTTCAAAGAATAGATTAATGAATTAAATGTTAAGCATGGCACTGTGTTTTTAAATGCATAAATGTGTGTGATTATATTGAGAGTAATTGGAACGCGAAAATAGCCTAATGATGTTGATCTTAAGGTTGACATTTAATACAGCATTTAAATGAGACAAATCAGTTTTATTTTGTATTTCACATATTTCATAGACATTATTACACTTGAAAAATTGAAAATTCTTGTGGCGGTAAGAGTTTTGGGCTTCATTACATTTATCTGTAATCAGTTACAAGACCTATCTTTTCTTCTTTCACCTGCCACATCTCTCTCTTTCCATCCTCACCAGTTTTATCAATTCATTGGGTTTGTTTTATTCGTCTTCACAATACCTCTTCTAGTCCAAGGTTACTATTTTTACTTGCTGAAGTTTGTGGACAGATGTAGCCAGCAAATGAAGGTATGTTGGACATTTTAGCAGTTAGTAATAGCGGTAAGATAAAGTGTTACGTAATTCAAGACATGCTAACAGCCCAAATAGGGTAGGATGCTTTTTAGCTAGCTAGCCAGCTGTAGACCATATCACCATTATATCTTTTTTTCCTGTTATTTCTGTTAATAGCGTTTCTCATGCTATAGATAAACCTTATGTTATACATGTATGTTTTGAAAGACTGTAATCAGTCGGTGGATTTCTTGCATCTAAGACTGAGGAGTTGATCACTGGACAATATCCTTTCCTTACTAACACATTGTGCATGGTGTTTCATTTATAACATGCAATATTCCTCACCGTCTTGAGTTATTTATCCCTAACTGATGATATTACTAAGAAATTGCAAACAGTTATTGATGATAAAAAAAGGGAGTCCAGAAAAAAATGGGATGGAGAATAAAAGTCCTGCAACCCATTTTATATATTCAGTTCTTAAATTTAGGAGCTCGTAACACTAGACTGTAGACTCTGCTTTAGTTTTAATTCTCTCTATGATGTATTTATATATTTCTTGATTAAAATTTAGTTCACCAAAAATTGTTATTTTTGTATTTCTTATCAACTACTAATATTCAAGTGAATATTTTAGTAACTTAATGCCATTATGAGTTTCCATTGCCATAAGTAAAAAATATCCAAAGATTGAGTAACTGTGAATAATAGAGACAAAAGAAATAATAGCAAGTTAGCAGCATTTTGCCCAGACATCTTTTGCCACAGATCTTAAAGAACCTGTGCACCTTGTAATGAGTTTTATCCGGAGCAATGTTCTCTGCTTCATAAAAGATTTAATCTTGACTTGTGAGACTTCATGACTGATATTTTTCACTCTGTACTTTGCTCTGCAGCCAAGGCTATGCGCTATATTGATACACATGAATGTACGCCTGGGTTGAAAGAAAAATCTCTTTTGTTTTTTTATGTTTCTCCTTTCATAGTTCTACCAGAAAAGTAAAAGTTTACACCTAATATTCCTCAAATAACTTTTTCTAGCTTTGTTTCTATGTGTCTATAAGAACTGAGTCAACTCAACTGTCCATGTTTTATCAGTTTTCTATTAACTTGAAAAGCTGAATGTTATTGTGGAAACCCAAGAAATCTATGTGTGTTTGATTGTTTATGCACGCACAATGTCTAGTTTACAATGACATGCGCATTTTTGTGTACTGAAATAGTTTTACATAAATATATATGTATTTTTTGTATTTATATATGCATGAATACAAATATATTCTCTAATATCTTCTCATCTATACTGCCTGACTCTGTAAAATCATGTTAAAATTATATAGTCTTTTTGATCAATCATATTTTATCTCCTGGCTCTATTAGTAGTTTGTAGTTAGACGTGTACCTCTGCCTTTTTTATTAATGGCAAACTTAAAGTGTGCATAAGGCAGAATCTTTTTCCTAACAGGTACTGAATAAAATAAAGCATAAAATAGTGCCAGAGTCTTAATGAGAACTCTACATTTTGGTCACATAAACATAACACTATGTGTATGTCTTCTCAGTAGGTTTGTTTGTTTTGGTTTCTTCTACTAAGCGTATTTAAATGTTTATGCATTATTTCATTAATATGTGTAGCTTATAACTGCCTTTTGCTATTGCTTTCATGTAATGGTGGAAAAAATTTTACTTAATTTCATCAAGTAAAGCTGTCGGTTTTCATCAAATGCCAAAATCTAGGCATTTCAGATTCAGGTAATCTTGAATCTTTGTCTCTCTGAATATGTTGATGTTTGTATATATAAACTGACACATAAAAAGACCAAAACTGTTTAATGGCAGGTTGAGGGCAAATGGTGGAGTGTTTAATTTCATTTGGTAGGTTATCAATAGCTTGAGTCCAAAAAAATGATAGCAGGATGTAAAAGACAACTTTTGCAAAGCAAGATGGCACACAAAAAGGGGATGACAGACTGGTTTACAGGGTTTATAAAGAACATCAAAAGCTGTATTTGTTACTTTTATTTAAAAATTTTCTAAAGGTTTTGCAGAGAATCTTTACTTGCTTATTGTACTGTGAGTTTTTCAGAATCTAATCTTTTGATGATTTATTTAAATTCTGGGCTGATACATTTTTGGTTTTGATTGAACCGAATATATACAGGTAACACCAAGATGGCCATGATCCACAGCTGAAGTGTGAAGAAAAGATTTATTCTATTATTTTGCTGGCAAAACAGGGACACATACACTGCTAAGCTTCTGTCATCTTAGCAGGGGCAAAAAGCGCTCAGGCTGTTTCCTGGCTCACATATCAAAAAGGTCTGGCACAGGCAGAGCTCTTCACAGGGCTGTGTTTTATGATCTCCATGCTGCTTTTCTCCCTTTCCCCCTTACTAAGCCTGTGGAGAACACTTCTTAGGTCTCTTACAGCATTCTGTCGCGTGACTTCTCAAGACGGACAGAAGCAGTGAATTTTCCCAGACTGAATATTCTTAGCACTCCCCCAGCTGCAAGGTCATCTTGAGGGAAAACAATTCTAAAAGCAACTCTTTCTGCTTCCCAGTCTTCCAGTTTTAACCCTTTCCTCCCCAAATGTGTTAACAATAACCAGGAAAATATGCTGTCAAGAGCTTTTTGTTGAACTGGATGGAATATATTAGTAACCAATTATTTGGTTATTAATAGGTAGGTATTAATAGGTTATTAATAGGTATTACGTACCTATATTAAGGTACCTAAATGTAAGTATAATAAATTTGTACTTAAATCAAGAAACTGGATTCTCTATCATATTCTCTGTAATACAAGCCATTCCTTTATTCCCAAGCACATGTAGTTTTATATGTCAATTCTTTCTTCAAATTCAGGTTGACAATGTATAATCTAGTTATGAATAGTTTGAAAGACTGGTTCTTTTCCAACCTAAATGATTCTATGATTCTATGACTATATCATGTTACTGAAGCAAAACTACTCAGTATTAATTTAAATGTGGGAAAACTGTTTTATACATCCCAGTATTACTACTTTTTTTTCCCTTCAGAATTGTTGAAATGTAGGTAACTATGTACATAACTACACTTGAGTGATGCAATATAAGGAAAATTCACTCTTTGGTTGTTCTGGAAAGGAATGGATGACACAAAACCATTAGGAACAACTAGAATTGTCTGACTCCAGATTATTATTGTGAATTTGTCTTGATTTAGGACTGAAAAATATGACAATTTGATGTCTGATTTTTGACAGTCACAAAACCGAGAACCAGAAAAGTGATTGGATGGAGCTGTAAATGGTGTAAGTAGAAGAACATTTAAATATAGGTAAAAGTTTGAAAGTAGAAAAATGTGATTGATTTTGAGTTTAGCAAGCAAAATAGTTAGTTGTGTCATTGTTTTGAAAGCTTTTCGAACAAGGTAGACTAGTCTAATTATCAGAAAAGACTTTTTTATAAGGTGGGGGAAAAAATCAGTGGCACTGCATCCTGTACTTAGTCATTCAAGCTTACATGAGCACATCTTCAAAGAGAAGCTCATGTCATGGTAAGCAATAGCAACAATACATATGTATAAGAAATCTGGTCTTCCACAGATTTATTTTTGTTTCGTAGAAGGGCAGTACGTAATGAAATGAAGCACTGTGAATTAATGCTCAGAAATGAGTTCATTCTTCAGAAGTGTCTGAGTCTTTAGGGATTTCTGCACTCAAATTTCTCTTGAGATTCAAAACCCATGGTAAATAACATATATAAAGAATAATGTTCCTCAGTTCTTAACATTATACTTTTATGGGTGAAAACGCATCTTCTCTACTATGTCTTTTTGTAGGAAAGATCTATGGAGGGCATGAAAATTACAAATATGCTTCTATTAGAACAAAAATATTTGTAAGGGATTTCTCGTTTGTTTTTTTTTTTTTTTTTATTATTCTCCAACCGTGACTGAGCATGACAAGCTGGATAAAATGACAGGAAGCTGTTTTTGGAAGGATGGGGAGGAACAGATGTTATGAAAGAACAATGATAAAGCTTAAAATGGAATATGCCTCATGCATATTTGTTTCTCATTCAATATATTTAGGATTTTATAGAGGGTTTTCTTTGGGTTTTGGTGGGGTTTTTTGTTGTTTAGTTCTGTTTGTTTATTTACTTGTTTTTATTTTGTTTTGGCTTTGTTTTATTTTAAATCTGTTTAGGTGTTTTACTTCACAGAGGTCTATACAGACAGTAGAGAGAAAGGTGTCCATGTCTCCTGTCTTGTACATCACCCTAACTTTCTTCTGTCGCAGAAATCTATTGCCTTTCTACATCTTCACTACTACCTTTTTGTCAGACAAGGAAATGCATTTGTCAGATGTGTTCCAAATTGTTAAGGAAAATGTCTGAGACTGAGTGGGGGCTATGTAGTCAAGTGTAGCCCCCCTTGCTTCACTGGAGCTGCCCTGATGTGAAGGGGCTCCAGTCTCAGTAGTTAAAGTTTCAGGTGTTGGGAGTATGACTCCTGGAGTGGCCCCTGGATGGTCAGACAGGAAAGTTTCCTTAACAAGATGCATTGCTGAGCCTGTTTCTCATCTAGAGTCTGTCGTGCTTTGTGACTCAATAATTCATAGGTAATTAAATATTCTCATTTATTGGCTACTTGAATTCACACTGATTATGGAATTAGATGTAATGACACAAACCATTGTACAAAATTGGTCAATAATCTAAAGATAAGCAAAAGTCCACAAACATTTACAACATAATGTATAGACATAGGACTGTGGGATGAACTGTTCCTCATTGCTCTATTTTGCTCTGTTCCTATTTGCTCTATTCTTGTTATTGTGTACTTCAGTAAAAAAACCCTAACATTCTGCTAAGAATCTGTATGTCGGATATCATAGAAATAATCTGAAAAGCAAAATTACTGTAGAAAAAGAGATGTAAGATTGTCCCAGTGATATTCCCCATTAGGAAGAACTGTATGAAAATTGCTCTTTTGGTTACTAATTGCAAGTAAGAATCTCGAGCATATAAAAGTCTTTTGATCTCTGGCTGCTGGGTCACTCTTCTTCAAATTTCAGGTTGTGACCACATTCCATCCCTTACAAAGAGCTGTAGAAGATCACAGTGCCCTATATGACTTTCATACACTTTTATAATTATTCCAATTAGGGTTTCAAAAATAGCTTTTTATTTCATCTTTGATCTACAGATTAGGTCTTCTACAACTGAGTGTAAATGAGCGATGGTGATAGGTTCTGTGCTGGTCTCATTTGCTAATACAAAGTTTATTTTAAAAATTTATGAAATGCAAGCCTTCTCTAGTCAATAAGCATTATTCATAACTTACTCTATCAACTCTGCAGAGTGCTTTCTTTGATAATTTTGCATTGAAATTGTAATGTTTTCTGATGTATGCTGGATGTATAATGTTTGTCGCTGTGTGAAGTCTATCTTACATAAAATCTTTGTGTGTGGTTTAGAGTTTTTAAAATGGTCAAATGTTTGAAAGGTAGTCAATAGAAGATGCTGCTCTAGCTGGAAGAATAAACATAAAAGATAATGTGTTGTTTTTCTCCCCTCACCCTCCTTTTCTCAAGAAGGAGAGCCATTTATTGTTGCTAACACTAACGTCTAGAAGAAAGGATTTTTAAATCCTATGCATCTCTTTCAGACACCCATCCTTCCTCTATCACAGTCTTTAAGGACAATAAGTCATGAATTATTTACTGTATAATGCCATGTAATATTTTCCTGTTTTGTCTCTTTTCACAGAAAAAGGTGAATTGGTTCCCAAATTAGTTCTTATTGCACTGCTCTGGCTTTTGGATGAAGCCTAAAAAGCAAACCTTGCAGGTGTTTTCATATTAAGAGGTCATGGATTTCGCTGACAATTACTTCATGGCAAGATGCAGTGATTTGTTTCTTTTATGTTGAATGTTAAATATTACTATAGATTATACCCAGAGTTAAGTTTAGTCAGTCTCACAGTTTTTAGATTTTAATCTTCAGCATTCATATTAGCTGAATAACAAGAGTTCAAGAGCCCAGAATTTCTTCAAGAGATGCTTGCAGTGCTGGGCACTGAAGATAAAGCAACCCTGATTATACTATTGAAACGGTGAAGTTTTCTACTGGGGTATACCAAATCGAACATAACATCAAACCAGTTATATAACTAAATTTTTGACATAAAAAAAGTTTGCATAGGAAGAAGAGAGATTTATCCTTAGAGACAGATTTTTGTTTGTAATATTTCGGGATACTTTCTTGGCTTTATGTAGAATTTAGTCAAGAACTTAATATAAAAAAATATGATGCTAAAATATTTTGGTTTGGATTTAGGTGTTATCATGGTAGGAAGTACTTACAATATATAGTGACAGATTATTGTTGCATAATATTTTAGATATGTAGCTCATCCCGAGATATTTTCTCTTCCTAAATATGGCAAATTGTAATGTCTCTGTTTCAACTTGTTTTATGAAATGTGAAATAAGCGTGGAGTATAATTTTTATCTTTGTGGGAAATTTAGGGTTTTTTTGCATGATGCTTGTATAAAGAACCTTAAATTCAATACAAATTACTACATTAAAATAGTTGCTATTAGTTTCCCCTCAGTGAAAATGCACTTCTAGAGAATAGAGGGACCCCGTTTAGTACTGTTTTTTCTCAGGCTTATATTCATGATTTAATGAGGGAAATAAAAGTTATAACAATAATAGATCTCAAATGTATGCTTTAGATCTGATATGTATGTGTCCAGACATCTGCAAAAAAACACCTTTAAACTGACTTTTATTTCTTTTTCCTAAACCCATTCGAGGAACAGTTCACATGGAATAACAATAGCAGATTTCATAGTTAGGAAAAATGCACTTTCAATTTAGTTTGTAATGATGCTTTAGGAAAAGCTCATGTTATTAAACAAGTCAGTTTGATTTCTTTTCTGACTGCAGTTTTCAATTAGGAATAAAGTCTTCTATTCATGTGTCAAAGGAGAGGGAGGTAAGGGAAGATTTTTACGTTAGCGAATAATAAATGCGAGTAAGCACTTACAAGAAAACAGTGTATTGTACCTCTATGCAAGTTATTTTCTAGATTGAAATAAACATAGCTACCTTGATTAAAGATGCACTTGAAATGCTGCCTGTCACAAAAATTTTCAAGTCCTGTTTTTGTTAAATAGTTTGAAAGTGTGTGTATGATAAAGTAATAAAAAACATTTTGATTTGACTTACACTAGTCAGTAAAAACATTGTATCTTTTATACAGAAGAAACTGCCTGAACAGTTAAGTATTATTTTTCAGATATGTGTTTTCCTATGTTTGAATATTTTGGTCTATTAATAGATCATAAAATAAAAATTCATTCTAGTATTAAAAAGTTAGGTTGCATTGTATCCATCATAGTATCTGTATCATAGTATTCGCTCCTTTTCTATATCTCTCCTGTGCCTTCATAGACAGGTAGAAAGATTGTAATGTGGAAAAGTAAGAGAGGGACCTCTGTTCAGAACCCCTGGATGTGGGTATATCTCAGTTTGAAGGAAATCTGTATGTATTCTAAGTGTGAATTTAGTGAATGTAGAATGAAAGTATTGTAAGTACTCTCACCTCCAAACTGTAGAGTTTATTGGAGTTTTCTTTTTTGATTGGTTTTGGTTTTGTTTGTGTTTTTTGGTTTTTCTCCTGGATCAGGCTTATTGTAGAGTCTAGAGAACTAAATTTTAATTCCTGACTGGAATTTAGGAACAAAAATGCAGACAGAACATCATGGGAAGAAAGACCTAAAGAAGCAACCTTACAAAAGTGATGTATTGTCTTCTCACTTACAATCATTTAAATATTAACAATTAAAGTTCATTAAAAAGCTGAGTATGAAAGCGTAAGCAAATTCTTAGTTGAATTGAAAGGTGGATTCTCCTACTCCTTCAGAAGTAAGAAGTAAGAAGCTGAAAATTTTGGATGGATTATTTTTGCAGAATTTCTGCTTTAAAAATTACTTTTTGGTTTAATCAGCACTTCTCCCAGACAAGCTATTCACTGTGACCATGTCGGTTGAGAGCAAGCCCTTTTTACTTTCTCTCCTAGAGTGCCAAGCTGTCCAAACAACAACGATATGTAGATGTTTAGCACTGTTTGTAAGTTTTGATTTTAAAACCTAACCAGTAAACTGTGAATACTCCCACACAAGTTCTTAAAACTGAGAACTGAAATACTTGCTCAGAAATGCACTGTGTTGAATGAGGAGTAGTCGGATTCCTCAGAATAAGAATGGAAGAAAAAAAATTGCACATAATGTGTAAGATTGCCTCTGAAAAATAATGTTAACCTATCCTGCTTAGCAGAAAAGTAATTAAAATTCCATATATGTGATCTTAGCTCTTTTTATAAATTGCTTTTGTAAAATATCTTGTATTTGCTTCCTATGAAGGCGTTTCATGGACTTGCATTAAGCAGAGGCACCCTGCCTATCCAAACATCACAATGTTCTACTCAAACCTCTTTCACAACCTGCAGTGATCTATTGTTTGTTTTATGGCCTTCAGCTCCTGGGAGGAGTAGGTTAGAGTCCATCACAGAGGGATGTTCTGTGAAAGTGGTAACATTGATTTAGATAATTGCAATTTACTGCTTTTAAGGCTACCCTTCTGACTTTTATGCACTTCGCTAGATCAGAAACAGCTAGTGACAAAAGCTGTAACTTTTCCTCTGATTGCAGTGCATGAGAGCTGTTCCTCTTCCGTTTTTGTAGAGAAGTCTTGTCATCTTCCAGATAGGCTTTGCTAGGACAGTAGGCAAAACATGAAAGGATTCACTACACAGGGCAGAATCTTGTTATCTTTATTATAGTTTAGTTCAGATGATGCATGGTAATTAAACAGAAGGAATGATAAATTAATAAGACTAGATACCATTTGCAAAAAATAATATCTGGAAATGGGACTTCCTGTTCAACAAAACATGGAAAATGTTGTTTGAATGTGTCTATGAGCTGGTTTCAATCCTAAACAATATTTTCCAGAAGTAGATATCAATGAATTGTTTCAGCATTCCTCTGTAAATCACATGTATGAACATGGAGTCAGAAGATTTGAGCAGTGCTGAAAATTAGCTCAATCTACATCTTATTCTTTTCAACATGTACATTAATAAAACAGTAAAAAACTGCAGAGATTTATCTTCCTCAACTACTTCATCGCAATTTTGTTTCATTGACTTGAAAATATAATTTAGCAAATGTTTTCTTGGCCAGGATATCCTAAAAGTTAATGAATTTACTTACTCAGGGATGGTAATCATATCTTCCCATTATATAAGTAAAAATGGAACCTGTTACATGTGTGACTTTAAAAACTATTACTTCAGTGGATAAAATAGATAAAGGTGTTGTTTTTATGTTATTAAATAGGAATTGTAAGAGCATAGTGTAAATTATTTTTTTGTTTAAGAGTAGAATCTATTTTAAGGATTTTGTGTTTGATCAAAAAATAAGCTGTAAGAACATAGTGTAAGCTATTTTTTTTGTTTAAGAGTAGAATCTATTTTAAGGATTTTGTGTTTGATCAAAAAATAAGCTGTAAGAACATAGTGTAAGCTATTTTTTTTGTTTAAGAGTAGAATCTATTTTAAGGATTTTGTATTTGATCAAATACAATGAATAGAAAATTGTACCTGCTTTATCATGTGTGGGAATTGGAATCCAGTTATTCATTATTTCTTTTACAAGATTTTCTTTTCATTTTGAAGCTCTGTGGTCTCCTCTTTCTTCAGGGAATGCATACTAAATATTCTTCTGTAAGGTTTACATAAATAACAGATTTCATTCAGTGGTTAATAAATTAACTAATTGTCTTGTTTTTATAGAGTTCTGTGTGCTTTTGGTAAAACAAATGATCTTTTAGGAATAATTTAATGAACATAGTAAAGGCTTTAGATCTTTTAAAAGAAAGCACACCACTGAGGAGAGGGTCTATAAATTTAATATGGCAGAATTCTAAAATCTTTGCCTTGCCTTGTAATTTTTGTTTCTCATGCATCTCTGGGCAAAAAGACTATCTTTTCGGAACCCTAATAATGGAAACAAAAAGTGATTGTGCATATGTATGATACTCAAAAAAATGTATAGCTTCTAAATATATTCTTTGGCGAAGTGTTTTACCTATATACTCCCTAATATTCCTACAGTAGGATCATGTATTCAGATAGCTTATTATATCATTTTACACTTAACTAATTTTCACGCATGCAGTTTTTTTTTGTGCTTGACAATCCCTGGAATATCACTGCCAAGGCTGTGTTTTGTAGCCAGCCTCTCATGGCACTTTGGCCCTTATTTACTACGTTGAATAAAGAGATATTTTAAGCTATATTTATTTGCACACAGTCTTGTATGAAGTGCAATGGAATTTCCCCCAAATTTTACTGGGATTGCCTACCACTTGTTTGCAGTTTGCAACTGCCAGTACACATGTAGGCTATTTATTTTCCTGTCAAGATGTATATTTCCCTTCTCTCTCCACCTTCTTCCCCACTTCTCCCCACACACTTGATCCCAGCGTTTTGGAACCAATATTCGAGTGGTAAAAGTACATTGTCACATTATAAAAAAAAAGATCATTTTGGCTAGAACTTGAAAAAATTAATTGAAATTTGAAGAGGAAAACCTCTGAAAATAATTGAGATTACATAAAATAATGTTTGGTGTTTAGGTAATTGTACCATTAATCTGAAGCTTACATTTGTGAGTGAATATTTGTGGGTTTGTATATATTCAAAATATTAACTGTATGAACATGAAAGATGAATTGATATGGTATTAGTAATATAGGATAAAGAGGATTTAGAGAGATGTCAAGCCAACTATTAAGGAAGATTAACTGTTATGATTAAATGTGACATCCAAATATATTTAGATGAAGCCATTATTAAGACAGTCAAATAACCTTAATTCTGATCTTTTTTTAATACTATTCACTAGCACCGTAATCACAGTTGTGAGATTGCAGTATTTCTGCAGATTAGATTAAAACAATTTCAAAAAGTGTCTTTGTTTCCTTATCTGCTTCTTACCTATTTTGGCAGATATTTTGGGGGTGATATTTTATTAATTTTCTGTATCCACTGTAGAGATGTTTTTGAAGCTTACAGCCTTCTTTTGCTCAAACTCCTGGTGTTTCTAAAGGCTTTTTAAAAAATATGTATGACAGGGTGGTAATCTGCTTTATGAGAATTATATTTTTTTCATTAATTAAATTGCCCATGATAGAGAATTCATTTTAAGTTATAACTGGCGATCATAAATATTTATTTTAGAAGCATAATATTTTAAAGCATTATTGAAAGCTGTATTTTTTTTTGTGTGTAAACAGTTCTAATGCATGTTATGGTTAACAATTTATAAAAAATCATTTAGAATTGAAAACAGATTGTAGATTTTTATAAAAATAATTTACTCAGAAGTGATTTTATAGAAAATATAAGTATTTTGGTTAATCTAAAAGTTTTAACAAGTTCATTTAGAAAGCAAAGTCATATTTTGGAGACATCAGAATTTAAATCTATTCCTAAATGCTTAGTTGATCCACCTCTAGATTATTCCTTAATTAAGTTATAAGAAAACACTATAGGAAAGAGTAAAGGATGCTGTCAACTGCTTGCAGGTTTGTAGAAGATATTACAGAGGATTACTGAATTTTTCTTCTGTGAGAATTCAAGTCTTGGATCTGAGTCCTTAAATATTTGTGAATGAAGCATGGGCCAGTTTGTAATTAGTATTAATTCCAACTGTGAGGATTGAAAAGCAGAAGGATAATGTTAGTCAGCAACTGTAAGAAAATGAGAAGCAATATTAATACAAGTTCTGCCTACTGTCTGCATATTAATTATTTTGGAGTTCTCACAATAAAAATAATCTCAGCTAGTAGAGAATCAGTGCTAAAAGTTAAGCAAAATAGGTGGTGCTGAAATGTCATGTTATGGAAGATATTTTTCTGGGTAAATGGTATTAGTGAAATAAAATAATAGAATCTTTTTAACCACCCTGATAACAAAACAATATATTTAAGGATTTCAGAGTTAGGAAATATTGGAAATAATTCTAGCTGTATATCACTTATATCACATCTTTCCCCTTGCACTTATGTTCTTGCACTTATGTTTAATATGTTATTCTGTATGTATGTAGTATTTCCATGGAGACTTTGGTTTTTTATTTTTTTGAAACTCTCACTTTATGGTAGGCACAAAGTTCAGAGAGTAAGTGCTAATTATGTTTTTTTTTCTTTTGATTACTCTGTACATGACTGATTCCTCATTCATTTGTAAGTATTGTGTTGTGCTCTAAATACAGAATTCTTATTTTGCCTTACCTTTCTTTAATAACAATTATCTCTATGGTTCCCAAAAGATTCACAATCCTAAATTTATTTTTATAGCATCATGAAAGGTGAAATTCCCATTTCCATCCTGACTCTCATAGTAAGTGACAGAGTATGAGTGGTGGATTTTAAGTCTGAAGTATCAACTGAAGATAAATATTCCTTCAGGAACAGTGAATATTTATAAACAGTTATCAACATGTAATTTCAATATGTTCAAGCACAACTCCCTTGACTTTAGTTCCAGGTAGAGCATTTCTGTACATTACATCCCTTGGTCTAATTCAAACTCCCTTGTTTTGTTTGTGGAAAGATACCAGTATTAGTGTCTGACATCCCAAAAGTTTTGCTTGAACATTCACTAAAGTATTTTGGTTTGTTTGTTCTGCTGAAACGCAGAAGTAAAACAAACAAAAAATTCAATACTTGCTGCAGTACAGAAAGGGTTATAAACTGACTCTGTGGTAACTAAAGTCACCAATTCTTCCAAGAAATTGAATTTATCAGTTTTCAGTATGTGGTTTTATGTGTCTATGTTTTACATATTAATTTGAAAAATTCCATTTTAAAAGTAGGGTAATGAAGAGACTTGAGATTTTTCAGTGCTTGATATAGGTGACATGACATACACATATCAGTCATAGATGAGTCATTTGGCTTGAAAGAAAATAACACGACACTCGGAAAGAAACAGTCACAGAACTGCTTATTATTCCTTGATCTTTGTTTTGAAGTTTTGCTTTGATGTACATTCAGGCCTGTGAGAAATCTTGCCAGCTAACGCTTGTAGTAGATTTCCTGTAATTTGCATCGCAAATTGAATCATAGACCTGCTCAGAGTGGGAGGGAGGTCCTTTTGTCCAACCCCTTGCTCATAGCAGGTCGAGTTAGATAGGGACTAGACTCTGTAGGGCTAGCCCCCATCAAATTTCAAATGTTTATAAGGACACAAATTCTTTAATTCTCCACTATTTGACCATTCTCCTGTCAATTTTTTTTTCCCTTGTACTTAGTCAGGTTTTCCTGTCTTGTGTTTTATGTCTATAGTCCATTGACTTTGCTCTGTGAACATCTGAAAACTAGTGAGCTTGACACTTACTTGAATTCAGCAAAGGGAAACAGGAAATTGTAGAATCATAGAATCCTTTAGGATAGAGATGACATCTAAAGTCATAGGCTCCAGCCGTCCACCATTAATCATGTCCCTAAGTGCCATATATACATACTTCATCTGAACTGCTTCACATGTCTACTACAGATGAACTCTACCTCCTCTTTAATAACTTGGCTGTCTTTCTTTTGCTGTAAGGTTAGCTTAGAGTATCTTACACGTACGTGTTCATGCAATAGGTCAAATTTCATCAGTTAAAGATATCTCTTGCTCCAAGAAAGAGGATATCAAACATTAACAAGAGAAGATAAAACTCCATGGTGAAAGTGTTCTTGTGGAGAAAACCATATCAATTCAACAAGATTGGCTCATCATTATCATCATGTGAGTAACAGATAAAAGATAGCCAGCTTAGGATGGATAAAACTTAAGTCAAAAATAATTAACAGTTCAGAGGGAGAGAACACCTTTCCTACGAGGAAAGTTTAATAGAGTTGGGGTTCTTCCTGGAGAAGAGAACATGGTAGAAAGATGTCATTTCAGCTTTTCAGTACTAAAGAGTTCTTGTAAGAAAGATGGAGACCCTGTAATGGTAAGACCAGGGATAATGGTCTTGAACTACAAGAGGGTTGATTTAGGTTGGACTTAAGGAAGACTTTTTTTACAGTAATGGTGTTGAGGCACTGGAACAGGTTGTCCAGAGAAATTGTGGGTGCCCTATCCCTGGAAGTGTTCAAAGTGAGTGGGACTTTGATCAACGTGATCTAGTGAAGAATATCCCAGTCTGTGGCGGTGCCCAGTGGACTAGATGATTGTTAAAGGTCCCTTTCAGCCCAAACCATTCTATGATTTTTTTTGTAGTTGCTGGACTTTGCAGTGTTCTTTCTGTTCACCTGGTAATGCTAAAAGCCTCTTGTTTTGACTGAAACCTGGAATCCCTCTTTTTGGCACAGGGTATAAAATGCCACTTGATTATTACTCTGTTCAGAAGAGAATCTTAAGATATGCACTTATTTGCTATCATCAAAAGAAAGATATGGAGGTAAAAAAGGTGAAATTCTTATGAAATTGCATGTTATTTCTAACCAGTTGAAAAAAATGGAAACCATTCCAAAGGGCATGGCCTGTCTTTGTTACTTTTATATAATACAAATATGTAAATTTTTTATGTTTGTAATTGAAATCTTAAGCTAATTATTGGCATAGCAGTCAGTCACTGGAATAGATCAATGAGAAGTTTTCATTCACTGTACTGTTGCTGTGGGGTTTTGTTTCAGTTTGAAAAAGTGGTGTGTGAATGGAGAGAGAGACTCTATTTTCTGCTTTGTTTTGACCGGAGTATTAGCTGGTCCCTGGATTTTTTTTTCCTTCTTTAGGCATGCCCTGTACATTTTCTCTAAAGTGACTGATTCTGAGGTTGAAAATGTTACCTATATTAGTCATCAAAGACCTTCCAGGTAGTTAAAAAAATGAGGAAAGATTAAGCACAACCTTGACTGCATTGCTCATCACTTCATCTTTCTGCTTAATAAAACACAAATGGAATAGAAGAGCAAAGACCCCATAATAATTTAGAAGTAGAGCACTGGTTGAATTCCTTACCAAATGTGCCCAACCTTTAGCTTTTATATAATTCCCTGTGACTGATATTAGGTCCTTTTGTGTGTTACCTGCCAGTTGGAATGAAATCTGGCATACAAAAAGTTGTGGTTTGACATTAATGCAGCTTCAGAGAAATTAGATTTTCTGTAAAGTTTTAGCAGCACTGAAGATAAGTACAAAGGGTTCTAAGCAGTGTAATGATCTTTGAATCTGCAGCTTCATCCTATCCTGTATCCCAGAAGGCTAATATAATTTCACAGCAAAAGGAACCAAGATACATCACTTATCTTTCTCCTCCATGCATATGCTATCAACTCTGATGTAATATATTAACATTATAATGAAAAGAATTCGTCAGTCTGGAAGTAGATAGAAGCAGACATTTGGAGGCAGAAAGGAAGGAAGAGAAGGAGAAATACAATCATGTTGATGAAGAGATTTTTTACAAATTCTGACATGCATTTAATTTATTAAAATCTCTGCTTTGAAGTTTATAAATCAAAAGCACATATTCTGTCATTGATGTTATCATATTGATTTTGCTAGCCCTCTATTTATGCAGTACTAATGTGAAGACTTTTCTGTAAAGTAATTGTGGAATTTTGAGTTAATCAACGTATTTCAATACAAAATGTAAAAGGAAAAAAGTCTCAATGGTTTTAAAAGCGGTGAATAGATTACAGCACTGGTATGAATTAATTGAAATGTAAATTTTCACTATGACAGAAATAAGTTCGAAGTCACAGCAGCTCTTCTCATCCTCTTTATTCTGCCATGTTTACTTTCTTTACTGGCCATGTTCAGGTTATTTAAGGAAATCTGTAGAGGTTCTAACTAGCTAAATAATATAATTAACAAAATTTTTCTCATTATTTTGTATTTTCAGGTAACATGCATTTGGAACAGGAATGAATACAGGTCAGGCAAACAAATCTTTAATATGCCATCTAGGCAGTTTTTTATGTAATTGAAAGTTTAATATCAATGTGCCTATTTTCTCCATATAACACCTAAATAATACCTATTATCTCAGCAATGTGTCTGATCCAGAATCTGTTTCCTTGGTTTCACAGTTACTGGCTGTTGTTCATATTCAGTGCTTCACTCTCTAGTCACTTTGATTTCTAATTTTTTAGCTTTAATGGCCAACAAAAGCAAGCCCCTTATTTATGGCCCTAATGGTAGAAATCAGAGCACAAAATCTTACTACTCTTTTTTTCTTGCGATTCTTTATAAATTTCTGTTTTAGATTGTGTTCTGTATTATGTGAAATTCCAGTGAGCACTGGCTGCAGGAAACCTAGAAAGTACTCCTTGTTAAGGGTTTTTTTTTTTGCATAAGTTCTGCCTTAAATCCATGATTTCTTAGGAGCTATCAGAAGGAGGTAAATTCTAGGATATTTGCTTGAATTTGGGCTGTGTGAGTTCTGCCCACCCACAAAAAAATTTGTTCTCTCTACAGAACTAATTTTGAGAAAGT
The DNA here is from genome assembly GCA_013397865.1 of Struthidea cinerea. Classification (NCBI taxonomy): domain Eukaryota; kingdom Metazoa; phylum Chordata; class Aves; order Passeriformes; family Corcoracidae; genus Struthidea; species Struthidea cinerea. Next base: position 1,456,619 of record VZTI01005041.1, on the reverse strand, counting down.
GCCAAGAATCTGTATCTTCTCAGTGACCATTAGAAATATTCAGTAAAAGAAGTCTTTAAAATTGAGAAACAGTTTTCTTGGAAGAAGGTAATTGAACGATTTCCCTCTGCTTGTTAGGTAGATTTTTAGTTCGATTTTAATGTGAAGGTACAGAAAGAATATAGATAAACCAGTTTGGTTTATAAATTTAAAAAGGAATGATTAAATTTGATTTTGCATAATAGAAACAGGAGCATTTGTATCACGCTTTGATACTAGCCACCTGGATGGCCCCTGTGTATACCAGTTATTTTCCTGGTGGTAAAATGGAAGTTCTGCCATAAGTATTTGTCTTTCATTTATGGAAATACATATACTGAAGTATAATTTAACTGTGGTAAACTATTGTTATTATTGTTTTCTCAGAGGCTCTTTGGAAGCTAAAGAAACACCAGAGTCCTATGTCAGTATTTAAAATAAACAAGAAACTTTGAGTAAGTCTACTTACTTTGATGTATGTAAAATACAGTCAGTGCTTATTGACTGCGACATTTTAAGTCAGATTTTGTTTTTAGAATATGAAATATTTATAATCCATTATTTGTAGGATATGAGGTCAATGAGAAACTGCAATGATTTCGGTTGTCTTTCGGTCAGGCTCCCTAGATCTTGGAAGTCACTACTCAGAATCTACTCCAGATATATTTCTGAGTAGTTGAAAGCAATATCTGTACCTAGATCTACATAAACTTTGCATAAACATAAAGCTTTACCTTTGAAATTTTCCAGTTAGGATGATTAATGAATTGCAAAAATGCCTTCAGGGAAAAGATGTCCTACATTAGTGGAGAGAGAGCCAGACAAGACGTCTGTTTAGCTTAAAGCACTACCTGTCTCGAAAGGCAAGACTGTTACTTTTCAAGTACTATTCTACGTGTCAAAACCATTGAAATCTACTAACTAACTGTAGCCGAGTGAGGCTGTCAACTGATTTGGAAATTATATTTTAAGTAAAATTACATCTAATTGTGTGCACATAGATCTGTGAAACTGCAGCTTTGTGAAGCGATAATGGATCCTTATTTCTGAAAATTAATCATAAGGATCTTTTCCATCAGTCCATGAACACGATGCTTTTAAGTTTCTCTGATTCATTTTCATACAGGTACAGTCCTATAAATAATAGAAAATGTAATAAAAATAATCCTCTACAGAAATTGCTTTCCACTTACCATATTTTTGTTGTGTTTCTAGATTGTTTCTGTCTGTATTTACTTGTTCTTGTAATTACACAAATAACTTTTTGTTATTTAGAAATTATTTGGATTAAAATGCTTTTTTAGCACTTACTACAAAATTCCTGAGGCCAATTGCATTGCTCCGAGTTCTAGTGGATTGCTTGGAAAAGTGCCAACATGAATAAATATCTTTTAAGTATAATTTAAGGAAGTTAATGAGATGAAGTACCCTACTTTAATATTCTGGCCTGAGTTCCTTAATGTCTTTCACAAGCCTCAGTTTCAAGACAATGAATTTTAGAAATGTTACAGTTATTTCAATTAATAAAACATAGTATTGATCCTGAGAGAACGGTTTTTGTCTTAGGTATGCTTCTGAAATACCAACTAGTCATATGTAGCTTAAATAGTTTGGAAAGCAGAGCATTCTGTTCGCTGTGGAAGCTGTCTAAATGTTTAGTTCATGAACTGGTAGATTTTAACTTATTTATTGTTTGAAAATACAGCTTTCACTTTTAATTCATATCCTAATAAATGTATCTGCAAATAATCCCAGTTTTAAAATAAAGATACTCATTACACAAGCCACATATTAGGTTTTTTGTTTAAAAAAAGTTTGCTCCTAGCAAGTATTTTCATGTTTGGTGGTTTTGAAAGCATTTAAACATTTTTTTTCTGCTAACACCGAAGATTATTTTTGTACTGTTTGTTAGATGGATTATACCTTTTATTTGGTAAGTGCAAAACATTTAGGAACACATTTTGTAGATATTATTATCTGAAGAGCTGTTGTGCAAGACTGTACTACCCAATTTTGTGGGTACACTACAAAGATAAACTATTTTTAATCTATTAATGACTGAGTGAATTTTTCAGCAACAACAATTTCAAGGCTGACTATGTATTTGATTTTCATATCATAATTCAAAGACACAATGGTCATAATTTTCATGCAAACAATTATAATTTTCTAGACAATATTTCTTTTACAGGATTCTTTAGTACATTATTATAATCATGCAATCAATTAAGGTTTGAAAAGACCTGTAAGATCATCCAGTCCAACTGTCAACCTAGCACCGCCACCATGTTCACCACTTAACCATATCCTCAAGTGCTAGATCCACATGGTTTTTTAACACTGCCTGGGATGGTGACTTTACCACTTCCCAGGACAGTCTGTTTCAATGCTTTTAAACACTCTCCAAATTTTTTTTTTCCCTAATATCTAATCTAAATCTCCCCTGGAAGAACTTGAGGCTGTTTACTGTCAGCCTGCCACTTGTTACCTGGGAGAAGGGACTGACACCCTCTCACTCCAACCTCCTTTTAGGTAGCTGTAGAGAGAGATAAAGTCCCTCCTGATCCTCCTTTTCTCCAGACTAAGAAACCCCAGCTGATAAACAAACCTCAGCTACTCCTCATAGCGTAAGGTGGAAGATTTGGTATCTATCTTACTGCTTTTTCACATGATTGTGCAGGGATCATGTGCAAGCATTCTTTTTAACTATGTGTTCTGTGAAGTTGAATTTTTCAATTTTTCATTTTAGCTACTTGGAGCATTCAAAACGTGGGTTTATTAGTGGTAACGTAACGTATTGATGGCTAGGAAAACTTCATTATCACTGTACAGAGCCTTTTATTGGTGTTTTGCAAATAAAAAAAAGGTGACCTTAGTTATATTTGAGGCCTGGAAACTAAAGTAGTCATTTTGACTTGGTTAGACTGATTCTTTGGGTGCAACATAAATTATGGCTCTCAAGCAAGACCTTCTACATGAACTGTCATAATATTCCGAGAGGGAGTTGTTTGAGGAAAAATGTTGGTCCATTTTTCATTCTTGTAGTTGAAGCCAAATACACAACTGCAAAATTACCAAAAGAAATTATTTTGTTCTTAGAACTTCAGCACTTAGGAATTACCATGTTTCCTTTAACTACCAGCTCTAATGTCACATGTCTGCATATGAAAGCAATGAGTTAACACTGCTGCTTTGAAATGTTTCCTTTTGGGACTATGAAATCCTTAGAGCTTTCTACAGACTGTTAAACTATAGCATAACTCTGAAGATGTTTTGCATCATTTCATAGAGTATAAAATATGTGTCTAGTCCATGTTCTCTAGAGTAGGTACCTCTCTGGTTTGACATATTATAGTCTTTTCTGTCACTGATGAATGACAGTTATGTAGGAACTCCTATTCGTAGAAGTTGTAAAATAAAACGTCTGCCTTTAAATTTATAGAGGCAAAAGAATATCAAGGAAAGGGGGAGTAATGTAAGGTCATGTAACAAAGAGATGAGTGCAAAAATGTGAGGATTTTTTTTTCTTCTGTTAGTTTTCTTCTTCTAAAAGAAGCATGCTAGCAAATGCTGTAAGGATAAGGATTCCTCTAGACTGGATCTCTTCTGAGAGAGACTTTGAAACTATGTTAATTAGGTGATCTATTGGTAATTGATTAACAGATACTGAGTACACTTGGATTCTGTTTGGATTTAATTGTCCATTTTTTTGTTTAATTGTTTTTGTTTGGGTTATTTTTTTGGTGGTCAAAGGAGGATTCTGGAATTAGCGGCTATCACATTGCTTAAAATATCAGCAGCTTTTAAGAATCCCTGAACATAAATAGTGGGTGGCCAAATTGCTGGGGTTTGAAAGTTACAGTCCTTTTATTCTCAATTTGATCAAGGGCTTTATTTGCTCTTTTAGGCTTTCACAGGCAAACTTAAAGTCTGTTCCATTGCTTTGAAAGGACTGTGTTACAATTTAGAAATATGGTTTTGTAATTAAACCATTGAGGAACAAAAATATAGACTTCAGCTGAAGAAATGTAAGTGCATCTGAAGGTTTGTGAAGATGCTTTTTATTTCTTCTTTGCCATTGTATGTTTTTTTCACGTTTGTTTGATTGCTATATTTATATCAAAATCACTATTAATCTTAGGATAATTTAATTAAGCATCTTTTTTAGTAGTGACTGGTATCCTGAGAGGATTGATAATTATGGATTAGACTTTGTATACTCTTTGAAAATGCTGCATTAAAAAAGGACCAGTGGGGATTTTGAACAAGCTGTCACTTAGATAGAACCACTGTGTAAGAAAATAAAACAACTGAAGAAAAAAAAGCCATCATAATGTTTCTGAACATTATGAAAGGTTTGTTTGTTTGGGTTTTTTTTTTTGCTTGCAAGCATTTCTTGATAGTTTTTTCCTCCTGCTACCTTAATCATGTGTTAACTGCTGAGCCACTTCTGAAATAATCTTTGTATATACAAGAGGGACTCTGATAAGGAAACAGTGTAAACAGTGGTGATTCTACAGAAAACTTACACATAGCTGTGGTGTAGAAATTGTTTTCACTGTGTATCAAAAAACCCAGAATAAAATTTCTTGGATCTGCTGACTTCTAACTCCTGTCCTTTAACTAACATCTTTCTTTGTCTTGAAACTACAAAAAGGATAGTTCTTCTTTATCAGTGTTATGGTCCCTCTCAATCTTTTTAAACCTAGTCTTCTTGGGCTTTTCTTCTAATCAGTGAAAAACCAGTCCTTTATGGTGTTAAAGGTAAACATCCCTCCAGAATCGCCTGCTATTTGTGATACACCAGTGGATGCTAAAGATGGGGGAAAGCAGCCACTGTGCCCCACTGCAACAGAACCCTCTTCAACTTTTCCTGTTATATTTTACACCTAAAAAAATTGTGTACTATTTCTGGCAAATTAAAATAGTCCTTTTCTGTGCTAAAAAATAATACATGACAAACATAATGGGGTGGATAAAATCTGTTGACAACGTCTGACTGCACAAAATAATGAAGTGAAATTTCTGATAAGCAAAATAGTTTTCAAGATATTCAGTATAGGTGTGCTGATCCTCCTCACTGTGTTAAGTGGTCTGAAATCTTTTGACACAAAGATGATTGAGGAACTTGCCTATTTGTATTGTAACAAAGCAGTGACACATTCAATATATTTACACAGCCTTTCCAGTGCAAGAGGCTTTCTCATATGGGAGAAACTTCTGATGAGAATGCTAATAGAAAGATGAGTTTAGTAATGTGTAAAACAGTACCAGAAAGGGAGTAGTCTATCCAAGAAGGGAAAAAGTGAATTTAGGCTTACAGCCATTTACCAAGAGTTGACTGTGCTATTCATTCAGTGGACATTCTCAGCTGAGGTATAACACAAATGGTCCTGAGTAGCAGTAGTGATAATGGTAAATGGTAAGAAAGTGATTGGATTGACAAATAAGATGAGCGATACCTACTAAGGTAAGAAATATAATAACAGTGAAATTTGTCCCAAACTGAAATCTGTTTTTAAATTCTCTCTGGCTGAATGGTTAATAAGACAGCAATAATGCAATCTTTATGGACTGTTGTCCATAAAGAGGTGAAATCCAGGAAGAGACTATAGACTCTCAGGCAGCACTACATGTGCTGTTTTCGGAACATCTGAGAGGCAAAAGAATTGTGGCTTGTAAGGACTGTGGGTAAGAAGAGTAAGATCTGTGAAATTAGAAAAGGAACAGAAAGTGAAAAAAGGATGAAGTTTTTATTATTTACTCCCCTTTATTAACACATTAAGCCTGTGTACATAAGTGAACAAAAACCAAAAGAAATAAAGATACTAGGAACTTCAAAATGAACAAAAGACTTTATGTGCTTCTGTTTTGTTATTACTACAATAAATAGTAACTGCGCTCATGAAGAGATCTGTTACTTTTCTAGGAGCTCTAGAATCTTTTAAGAGTGAGTCTTGGTGGTTTGTGCTGTCTTTCGATGTAAGATGGAGTTTTTATTCTAAACGTGAAAAAGGCAAATTTCCTTGCCTTGTTCTTCTGTCCTTTTGGAGGTGTTCACTTTGACAAAAATGCTGGTTGTCTTCCGATTGTTTTCTTACTGCAAGCAAGGCTTTTAATTTATTTCCACATTTCTTGTATGTAATATTAGTACTGAACCACTTAGAAGTACCGCAAAAAAGTCTGTTGCCTTAATTTTCCAGTCTCTCTAGGAGCTCAGCTTAAATGATACTTTCTCGAGCCTATTATCCTCTTTTCTTTTCTCCAACAATTAATATTACAATCCTTTTTGTTTCAATATTTTTTACTTTGTTTTGATCTGTTTGTTACACATTTTAATAATATATAAGAACAATGGATGGTAAGAGAAAGTAAATATTGAACTTTCTTTTAGATCTTTGTGTTAATTTGAGAGCTCACATGTAAAGGATGTTTTGATATTATTGGTATTCTGATACTGTAGTAGTCACAGGCAATAGAATAATTTCTGCAGTTAAACCCAGAACTTAGAGATTTCATTAGATCTAATTATAACTAATTTATTTAAATTCTCATGAAAATAACTTAATAGGTTAAAACTCATTTTATTGTACTTAGTTAATTACTTTTTAGTAAAAATAAGCAACTAAGGGCCTGCAAAGAAGAATACCAGAGATCTCAGTGACTGAGACTTTCTAAAATCATTAGTTGAAATCCTGACTTGACTTTTCCACTTATGAGTTAGTTATTTTAGCATGTTTTGGAGCTTTATTTGTGATATTTACCTTCAGAAAATAAGCTGATACACTAGTCAAAGTTGTCTGTGTTCAGCAAAGCTGTGCTGATGGCATTTCTGGGAAGAGATTTTACAAAGTTTTTTTCATTGTCTACTTAGCAAAGTCAATGAAGCTGCTGAATTTGGAACATGCCAAAGTTATACTTACTACTGCTACAACAGCCATACCCATGAATATGACTTTTCTGGTAAAAATTGAGAAAACACTTTTTCCCCACAATATTATTTTGCTAGAGAAAGATTAAGAGGCCTATTGGTGTAACAGTTCTTGGTCATAGGGAGGATTTGTGTCATATTTGTTTAATGATACCCTGTGCTCACCACTCTTCCCCCTCCCCCCGCAAAAAAAGAGAAGAATTGTAGTGACTTTTCATACAGTGAAAGATACCTTTCTTGAGAGTTTTGAATGCATTACTTAAAAGATCTTTCAACCTTTCCCTACTTAAAAGAATAAGTAGCTATTTTCATGTGGTCTTTAGTTGCAACTATGTTGAAGAAAATTGCGTTTAAACTGTGCGGGGTTTTTTTGCTTTAATTTTTTTTAAGGAAATGGCTAGAACTGTTACTCTTCCTAATTCTATACACTTGCCACATAAATGAGTCTAAGAGGAGGTTACTTATAGAATTCTTTGCAGACTTGGTCAGGAAAAATAGAATTAAAAAGTATCTGTAGTCCACTGCACAGTACTTCGTTGAAAAGTCTCTTTTCACAACAAAGTTCAAGACTAGTACAAATCTGTTCAGAATTTTGGGTATAGCGAGACTTTCTCAGCTACACTTAACCAAAAACAAGTTTCAGCCTACAAAATACTAATTGTCTGAAAACCATCTTGGTGTTTCCTTTTGTTCCAATGACCTGCAATTCTAATGACAAATATTTTTTGTAAAGTCTCTGGTCAGTATTCCTAAGGGCACACCTCTGTTTCTACTTTCTTTTTACAAAAATGAGGCTAAAAAGCCCTTGAAAATATTCCAAATAAAGATGCAAATATGACCAAGATTTATAAGAACCAAAATACAAAAGGGATGAAGTTCCCCACATTTCACGCTCAGGAGGATGCTTCATATACTTTAGGTATGGAAAGTTGGCACCCAGTGTTTAAAGGAAATTGTTTGAAGACATGGAAAATTCAAACTGGCAAATTTGGAGTTAAACTGCCTGATAATGCAGCTAAAATTACAATAGAGCTTCTTTTGAGCAAAGATTGAATCGATGGTGAGAACTAGGACTGTAATTCATGCTGTGCATTGAAATTTAAGACCTATTTTATTAAGGATAGTACAGTTGTGCAGGTGAGAAAAGGAAGACAGGAATTGCATCTAAATTACTATGGTCAGATTCTATAGAATTCTGCCTGTCTTTCTCTGAATAGGCAATAGCATTTTCAGCTAATGAAACAGGAAAGCATGTTAGTTAATTAAGTTCACTTTACACTCTTTTAAAAAGAAATATGGAAATTTTCCTTTATCAGGATAGCAGTAGAACAAAACGACTTTTTTTTTTTATAAATGTCAAATATATCAGGAACCAGCTACTTTAAAAATGGCTGCAATATTCAGCAGTAGATTATCAGACTGACTTCTCTATCTTTTTTTGCTTCATACTATCTGAAGGTAAGGAAGTAAACAGTGAGTTATCTAGCTTTTGTACTCTTTCATTGCAGAAAAATAGATGTTTCCTTGGCATGTTTGATGGTAGTGTTCCCTGAAATATTTAAGCAAAAGGTTAAAACTGTACACTTGAATCTTGTGGGCTTTTATTCTCATCAGTTGTAATAATATGAAAGTTTCTTTAATAAATGCTGAGTTCCTTTTTTGTTTTTGTCTTTTCATTTTTTTGTTATCGTGTGTTGACCTGCATTCACCTGTAAAAACTAGTGAGGGTCTTGAGCTGTTAGAAGTGAGTGGCCACAAAGCCAAGAGGTGTCCTGTCATCTTTAAAAATGTGCTTTAAGCTTTTAAGGTCAAAGGGTGTGCTCTTCACTCTAATTTTAAAGATAACACACCATAAATGAAAGGAATAGATAGCATGCTTTCTGGATTTCTACAACTGCCTTTCCTTCTCCACTTTATTCAGCTGATAAAGGTGTATGTGTTTCCTGCTGCTAAAGCTGTTGAGTTTGTCTCTCTTATATTATTATACATGTGTGTGATTTTTGAATTCCTAATGAGAAGAAAGGCCAGCTGTGGTCTGATCTCTGGACTATTTCTTGGAAGATTTGGATCCTGCTTTAGCACAGAAGGAACCACACCAATCTTGGGTGAATGCTTTAGCCATAGGTCTCCTATAATAAAGTACTTCAGTCTTGTTTTGATTTTGCAGATCACAGGATGAGGTTCTTGAGGAGTGATTTAAAAAAGAGTTCCAGGACAGAGCAAGGGCTCTTCCAGCAGGTTACCAAGGAACAATGTTTAAGATGGGTGGTGCATCACTTTAATATTTTTTATCAGTTAAGAATATGCTTCTTATCAGAAGCAAAACATATTTTTTCTTTAAAAACTAAATAAAAGCATTTCGGTGTTAGGCATATGACCATAATATAAGTGTTTGGAGACCTACCAGCATAAGACGTAGCCATCCTATGTGCTCTTTAAATGGTCTTGTTAATTAATGAAGGCTTTTGTGTCCATTGCACTGTGCTCTTATGCATATTTTAAGAATGATAGGGAGGACTGATCTTGTACCTTGTAATATTCTGAATGTGTCCTCTAATGGTACAATTTCTGAGCACATCCCTTAGTAATATCTCTGTGCCTAAGACAGCAGTTAAATTTATTGACCCCCTAAGGCTGTTCTGTAGGACTATACCAGACAAAGAGAGGCAGACAGCCTGAAGAAGTTTCAGGCATCATTGTAGGGATTCTGGGGAGAAAACAAAGGGTAGTAAAATATCAACTCTTCTGTTAGATATAATAAATGTCCTGTATGATTAGAAGTCCTAAGAGCATCTGCTTTTTGGGTGGTTGAGGATTAGTTTTTGTTGGTTGGTTTAGTTTTTTCCTCTTTGTCAGATGTTAGCACTTCCACTAGTTCAGGTGTCATATTTTACCACTTGTAATGCTGCTCTCTTTGTAGTCTCTTTTCACTCATATGAGATCTAAGAATAAAGCAACTGACACTTATGTGCTTTTCCAGCTTGCGTATCATAGACTGGTTGTAGATTTTGGGGGGGGGTGACAGACGTACTCTCTTCATGTTTCCTGCTTCTACTATAGTTCCTCTTTGTGTTGTTTTCAGTTACAGAGAAGCAAAACATCATTTTTATGAAGTAATAGCACTTTCCCAGGTCTTGGATTGATTTTGTCTGTTTCTGAAAGTCCCCAGAATCATCCATGTCAGTTTCTAACGTCACAGGCATTTTTTTTTCACTTTTATGTTGAAGAAAATATCAATAGGTGAAACCACGTGCTTCATTGATGCTATTCCATAACGTGAACTGCTAAATACAATTCTGAGCATTGCTCTGTCAAATTACATTTATTGTTCAACACAATTCTTTAATGCGAGTTCAACTCTGGCTAAGTGACTAGTTAAAACACTTATATTAGCATGGATGCCTGTATACAATAATAAGAGAGTGTAGCTAATTTGTAATACTACTTCTTAGGGATGGATGTGATTACTATGGAGCAGCTAACCCTTGAAGGACCTCCTTTCCCACGTGGTCAGCATTTTTACATAGTTGCAATTTCATCCTTTACGGAAAATGTGTTGATCTTGGTATACAACTGATCTGTCACATGAGTATTTTTGAAAGATTATGAGTCAAGTATTACTCTGTTTTAGACAAAATTAACCTGAACTGTAGTGTGACTGAGACCACTTTTAGAATAAACTTCTTCTATCTATTAAACTAAAGTTACAGCGACCAGAAAGATAGTTTGCAGCACCTAGTTCCATGCCCTAATGGAATTCAGGTTGCCACCATTTCACAGCACGTGGGTGGAGTTCAGAAAGAGCTGGACATGATGGTAAAGACCTAAAAATGTGATATTTTCTGCTGGATTGCCTCTCCAGTAACCAGTGCATTTTGGGGCTGATAGGGTGCAAGGCAAGAATGATTCTAGGTTCTAGTCATCTCAGGATCATTTATGCCATTTAGTTCAAATGTTTTTAGATCAAATAAGTCAGCAGCATGGATTTCAGCCTGGGATTTAGACAAAGAAAAGAGAGCTAGGATGATGGTGTTTGTTTTGAGGTTTTGTTTTCTTTTTCAGTTTGATTTCATTACGTTTTCAATTTGACCAGTTAACAAATTTCCAGTAATCTTTAGCTACGTGGCCATTCTGACTTCTTTAATGCTTCATTCAGTATTTTAAATGAAAGTTGAGGTTATTCGGCCTTGAGAAGAGAAGGTTCCAGGGAGACCTTGCGGCAGCCTTCCAGTACCTACTGGCTACAAGTCTTCATAGTCTTGAAGAACTTTCTGTGAGGGTATGTAGTAATAGGACAATGAGGAATGGCTTTAAAATGAAAAAAGGTGGGATTAGATTAGATAGTAGGAATAAGTTCTTTGCTGCAAGGGTGGTGAGGCATTGGAACAGGTTGCCCAGAGAAGCTGGCGATGCCACATCCCTGGAAGTGTTCAAGCCCAGGTTGGATAGGGCAACCTGGTCTAGTGGGAGGAGGCCCTATCTGAGGATGGGGATTGCAACTAGATAATTTTTAAGATCCCTTCCAACACAAACCATTCCATGATTCTGTGACTTCAGTAGAAGATTAATTATTCAAGAGCTTTAGGGTCAAGTAGATTGTGACATTTGTTTCCTCACAGTCAGTGTCAAAAATTCTCTTAATAGAGATTTTTGTTTAAATAAATAAGTGGGATTTTGACATAATCTGAGAGAATCTTAAATTTCTGATTACTTTTGGGGGAGACTCAGACTTGACATTAGGAAGCTTTTCTTTATCAAGGGATTGGGCAAATACTAGAACAGGCTTCCTAGAGAAGTGATTGATACCCCAATCCTGTCGGTGTTATAGAGACATTTGGACAATGCCCTCAATAGCATAAACTTTTCATCGTTGTTGAAGCAGCCAAGCAGTTGAACCAGATGATCATTAGAGGTCCATTCCAACAGAAATATTCTATTCTATTTATGCATTATTTGGGGGATTCTCACTTTCAGTTAGATTTTTCGATCTAACCTTCTTTTTTTCTTTTTTTTTTTATCTGTCACTCTTTTTTCAGCTTTTTTACTCAAATATTCACCACAAGATATATTCATGAACCACTGTTATATATGGTAACAGTGTCAGGAGTAGAAGTATTGACATAGAACCACTGGTTTAGCCTTTCTTTTTTTTACATTTTTTCCTTTTTTCTTTTTCTTTTCCCATATATGGCTTTAAAAAGTCTTATGATTCTACTGAAGTAATTTATCCTATGTGCTTAGTCTTGTCATGATCCTTTTGATTTTATCCTTAGAAGTTTCTTTCTAATACATTCTTATGGTATTATTCATTCCTAGTTGGTCTGTTATTCTGAACAAAAACACTAGGACGGAACACCCAAAGTGATGCAAGGCATGAATTTATAGCAAGTGAAACAAAAGAAAAGAAAACAAAGCACAGCCTTTAATTTATCACACATGATCCAGTAAGTGCGTCAAAGGAAAATGAGGAGATTTTGTTTTCCTTTTCTTCAAATGGACTCCTTGGGAGAACCCAGGGACTCAATCTGTTTGAATGAGGTTTGTTTATGGGGTAGCACAATCATAATTTTGGAGGAAGCCTTGTATCAATAGGTATTTATGAGACAAAAAAATTGGTTTTGCACTTAATAGGTTACTATCTTACAAAGATGGGAGGAAAGAAGGGGCAGTTACTACAAGAGTGGTATAAGACGGTATCTTAATTTTGCTTACTGTCAAGGGATACTAATGAGCCAGCAGCTGAAGTACCCTCTGTCGTGGTTTCACCCCAGCTGACAAATCAGTCCCATGGAACCACTGGCTCACTCTTCCAAAAGTGGGATGAGGAAGAATCAGAAGATTAAAAGAAAGAAAAAACTCATGAGTTGAAATAAAGGTATTTTAATAGGTAAAGGAAAATTGTGAACATACGCAAAGCAAAACAAGGCATTCATTCACCACTTCCCATGGGCAGGCAGGTGTTCAGCCATCTCCAGGAGAGCAGGGCCTCATCATGCGTAATGGTGACTTGGGGACACAAACGCCATCACTCTAAACATCCCCCCACCCCCCTTCCTCCTTTCCCCAGCTGTATGCGCTGAGCATGATGCCAAATGTTCTCAAATATCCCTTTGGTTAGTGACAGTCAACAGTTGTGGCTGTGTCCCCTCACAAACCCTTGTGCACCCCCAGTGTCCTCACTGGTAGGGTGCAGTGGCAAGCGGAAAAGACCTCGACTCTAAGTGCTGCTCAGTACTAATGAAAACATCTGTGTTATCAACAGCAAAATCCTGAAATGCAGCCCCACACCACTGAGTATGAAGAACACTAACTCTACCCCAGACGTAACAAGCACCATCTACCCTGACCTGCTGCAGGTTTCTGGCAGTGCAGGTGGAAGGGCGGATGCTTGTTTAGCCCACATTATTATCCATAAGGGCAAATTCTGTTAGTAGGGTACACGCATGGTACACAATTACTGGGATGGCAGATAAGATAGTAAAAGTTTTTATTTCCTTTAGGGGAGTGCATACAACCAAAAATAGCATGTTTCTCACAAAATGAAGGGAATTGTCTTGCTACCTTGATCTATGTAAAGTGGCAATCTCTGAAATAGGGTCTTGTAGTGCCAAGTGTTCATATATAACCATTCATAGCATTTATCAAATATCATAGTGGTTATAAGAGACACTGGAAGATTTTATGTATAGTTCTTTGGTTTAGGTTCATTTGTTTGGGGTTTTGTTGGGGTTTTTGTTTGTGCTTTGGAGAGACTTCTACCCATGGAACAGATTTCCTATGCCTCCAAAAAGAAAAGAGAATGTTCTAAGAAAGCTGTCAGCACTTCTGTCTGCAGTGGGTTTCATGGTAAATTGTCATTTCTTTCAGTTTTTATAATGAAACTGTGGACTATTAATGCGCTTGGAAGTGAACTCTAAAGGTCAAATTTCATCTTCTGTTCTGATGAGTTACAAGTGCAGAGGAGTTCTGGAGTGTTGCCTCCTTTAGATTAAATTTGGTCCAAAGCATGATGGAAGATAATTTTGAATATCATTTAACTAACAGCCGAGACTCAGCCTTTTCTGATTAAAATATAAAAGCATAAGTTTGGTTTTCATCAAAGCCTACTGCAATGTGTTCCACTCTAGATCAATTCAGACTAGCAAGAATGCCAAACGAAAATAGCCATGAAATGTCTGTCGAGTGACGAATGAAAAGCACAGAATGTGTTTTTCAAAAGGTGAAAGTTTATTGACTGTGGATATGGTATCTGAATAAAAGCGTAGAAATGCTTATATGGGAGCACATTTCCCCACGGTTCTGTGTGAAGTCATTCGGTATGCTTGAACAGAGAAACTATTTGAGCCTGTTTGTCTTGCATTTACTGCAGCCTACCCTTGTCCTCTGACTAGACTTTCCAAGTGCTGTGACAGTAGAATAGCTAACAGTGTTCAGGTAATACTTGGAATTCTTAAAATAAATTTCAATTTTCCCAAAGTTGTGCCTAAATATTTTGATAAACCACATTATTTTCCCTAATGTTAAGTAGACAGGCAAAGAAGCAACAGGTAAAATTTAAAGTGAGTAGGGATCCAAAAGAAAGCCAAAGGATGCTCAGTCTTGACAATATGTAATTGTACACAGATAGATGAGAACCCACATAGTTAGAATTTGGTTAATGGTCAGGAGGGAAGAAAGTCTAACACAAGAGCAGACATCATTGCTGCTGATTCAGTCATGGGCTATCAAGCTCCTGATGTAAGTCAGTGTGCATCAATTATTAAGTGAGGTCAAAATGAATATGTTTCTAGTACTCCTTACCTTTCCTGTCAGGTGCTGTTTCTAGTTTTTTCAGATTAACTTTTGTTACTTTAAACATTGTAAATGGACCATTTCTTTTTCACTATGATCTAAAATATCTAAACAATATTACTTGATCCATACATGTGTCTGCATTTTCAGTATGCATTTGGGTTCAGAAGATATTACTGTCTTATAGTGAATATTTTGAGTATCATTTGCATAGAAATTTTTATAGGCCCTGTTTAATACACACTACAGGAGAAAATACATGCAGTTAACCAAAAGAAATTTAGATTCCTTTTTTATATAAACAGAAGTGAGTTGGTCATTAGACCTTTTATCTGTGTCCTTTTAAAATACCATGTTCGAGGCTGCAGAATAAATACAGAATATGGAATACAGGTACTTGTTTACTCATTTTAGATGACAGGTCCAGGTTATTATAGAAGCTTTTCTCTTGTACTTAACACATAAGCACTGAATTTATGAGTAATTTTATATATATATATATATATATATATATATATATGGGGATACAGAGAAAGAAATATCTTTAAATGCAAAAATTAGAAACTATCTGGATTATCATAATGAGTACCACCAAATAAAAGCAGTGATGAAAAATAAATCACATTTCCAGAGAGCGACATTGGTGATATGTGCATTTTATCCTGCAAATCCAAAGCAGACTTTTATTTGCATCCTAGTTAGTTAAGGTGTGAATAACATATATTCACACTTCTTGTGTTGAGAGCAGTGCTGCGCAGCTTGTTATCAAGCAGTATTCATTTTGCCTTAAATTGGTATTCCCAGTTCCTTCAGTGAGCTGAGAATCTTTTTATTATTGATAAAGAAATCTTTTTGTGTATCTTGGAAGTACCCAGCTTTGCTATTTAATTATCTTCTAATTAAAATACCGATTAAAAAGTTTATTAGATTACCCAGAGACAGTTATTAAAAGGTGTATGTTGTAGATTAAAAAAGTGAGTCAGATGTGAGTAGCATTTAACATGGTTTTTCTTCTTGTTTTTTTTCTTTTTTGAAAGTCATTAATCCAAAGGAAGGGCTCTGAAGTGTAGCATAACTTCAATAATGACAGCCCAAATATGTATCAGACTTACAAGGCAATCAATATTTTTCAGGCTTACCTCTGAGATTGCTTCAAGAACAGGAAAACTTAATTAGTAAGCCCAAGTTCTACATAATTCTGTTGATGGACTGTCACTGGAGAATACAGGCTTGTTTTTAATCATAATGTATATAAACACATTTTCAGGTTGCTTTGTCCCTACCTCCCCATCCTCCCCATTTCTCCTGTTGCAGCTGAATGTCCAGCAGGACCTGGAATTCCAGAAGAAATGTTTCTTTTGTTTGTTTGTTAGTTCTTTTGGGGTTTGTTTTGTTTTGTTTTGCTTTTGTGCTTCTCTCTGGTTGCCACAAACCAGGAGAAAGACTTATGTCGAATTTATCCTTTATCTTAGAGAATATTGCAACTGCAGTAATAGTGAGATTAATATTTTCTATATTAATTAAAGATTAGTACTTCCTAGTACATTTGGCACTAAAAAGTAATTAAATGCGATGTTGGATCTTTTCACTAGTTTGTTCGAATTTTTTTTACTGTGGAGTCACCCTCCATTTCTTGCTGTCTATGTTGAGAAGCTGATCTACATCTGTGTACACATCAGGGGGCAATCATTATTTGAGAACACAAAGAAGGTAGGTGTCAGGTTTTGCCAGATACTACTATGATGTTGCACATCCTGATGAGCCCAAAGGAATAATAAATAAGGCAGGAAAGAATCTCAAAAGTCAATGTTGTTAAAATATGCAAAATAGTTTCTATTTATTAATGGGGAGTAAATGGGGTACCTGTGTCCTGGTTGAGTCTCTGCAGTAATCTAAGAATACATATTGAAAACTCTTGAAATATAAAAGGCTTGACTGTGACATGAGATCAAGTGATAATCATGCTTTTGCGTGTGGGCGGAAAAGGTTAGTGCTGCTTACCCGAGCTAAAGTGAGTAAAATGAAACTTCATTTGTGACTTCAATGATGCCACAAAGCAGGCTGATGTCTGAAGAGGTGGCATATAAAATTTAATAGATCTAGTGTTTTATGATGACATCTTTTTCCCAACTGATGCACTGGTAGATGGCCTAAAAACACTTTCATCTGACAGCACTATTTTTTTTTATCTGACATGACTATGAATGAATGTAATAATACTTTCTATTGAATAAAAGGCACATTACATTCAGTTAGAATGTAAGTTGGAGGTGTTTTTCTTTTTAACGTTGACATACCATAAAAAAAAAAGATCCTGTTTTCTCTGCAAAATAACACATTTTGAAGACATGCAGCCCATCTCTGTGTGGGAAAAACAGAAATGGGAGAGATCAATGAGGTGAGCTTCCTTTAAGGTGTATATTTAGAGATGGAAGTAAGGAGAAAAGCTGACTGTATTACAGCACACTGCTACAATGTGTGCAAAAGGCTTTTTTTAGGCATCTAGTGCAAAAAGAAGCCTAATTATGGTATCCCAAAATACAAGCTTACCCAAGAAGCAGAACTAGAATGGTTGAACAGTTTGTTTTGATTTGAGCTATTTGGTGTCACAGAGAGAATGCTAACAGCTATTTTAGATTTATCTGTAGTCAGGCATGGTCACAGTGTGATGATGACAGACACATGCTATTTGAGATTAAAACCAATTAACATGGTACAAATGAAGAAATTGCTATCCATGACTGATTGTTTCAGCTTTAACTTATCAAAAGACAAAATCTCTTCTGCTAGGATTTTGTGTCTCTATACTGGGGTTGGGTTAGAGGAAAAGGAACCACATAAGTAAAATGAGAGCCTTTTACACGCTTTTTCATTTTTCTGTCTTCTTTCAAAATTATATCTTTGCTTTTTCGGTCTGCTCTTATGTGCATTCTGGTGAAAATTGTGGTTGTTTAGTCATCTGTGTGTTTACTTTTCCTTCAGTCTGAAATTGTAAATTGACAATAAAATTATTGTAAGCCAATTTTAAACAGGATTTATGCAGCAATTGGTGTTTGGAGATGGCAAGGAAAATTGAGCTGTAATCTTGGAGGAGACGGCGGAACGTGAAGGGAATTATGTTTGCATGGATCACAAGGGGAGAGCTGACTGTGGTTGTTGAAACAGAGTTACAGTATGTCTACTCAGGACTGCTGGAAAAAAGCTAGAGAACCAAATCGAAGGTAGTCCAAGTCTAAGATCTTCCCTTGTCTCCAAATAAGGCAGAAATAAAAATACGTTTTCATGATGTGTGGTACTACGACTTACCTGCAGATTAAGATAGTTACCAGTAGACAATGGAATACCATATTTTATGAAATGATAGCACAGAAAGCTTTTGAGCATGGTTCCTTGGGGAAATATTTCCCAGAGGAGATTCTGGCTGCAGTGAAATGGAAATAGTGGCTCATTTGGGACTGATTTCTGGAAAACTATAGTCTTTACGAGTATTAATTAGTAGTGACTTTACTGAAGAAGTAGAAACTTGAGAAAACCTGAGTTAACGTCTATAAAGACATTTTCTTTCTCAATCTGGTATAGTTTCTGATTGCCTGTTGTACAAGAATGTTTGCTTCATTTTTTCAAATAACTTTCTTCATTCATTGTTTTCTATACTACCCTCTAACATTGGTCTGTCCCCACCTTTGATTAGCAGTGATCCAATGTGCTGCTGCACCACAGGTAATGATAAAAATTTTACTCTTTTAGTAAATCACAAAGCCTTTTTTTTTTAAATTTACATTTTATTTTTCATTTTTTTACAATAGTAGGCAATTCTACACCACTACAGTCAACTTCACTGTCATATTTAGTACCCTTAATAACATTTGGTGAAGTGATTGTAGAACATTCTCTAATAGCTCGCAGTATGCAGGCTATTTGAAGAAATACTGTTTTTCAGTCTGCATCAAAGCTTAGTAAAGGAGTCAAAACATCATTAATAAGCATGATAAGAGTATATCCTAAGTAATGAAAAACATTCCAACTAGCAATTCATGTTATCCAGAAAAACTAGAAATTTTGGAATGCGCTGCTTCTAATTAGAAATTAACCTTATCTTCCAGTCTAAATTCATTGTTTTTCTTATGGAAAAGCTGAGCCATTCCTTATTTTGACTGTTTTGTTTAGAAGCCTTCAGCTGAAATTTTGAGTTTAATTACTAACTTAATTAAAAAATGAGAGATTTACTATGTGTAATTTCAATCAAACTCTAGAAAATCATATTGTATTGTGGTTTCAGTGTCTAATGCCTGTGAATCAAAACTGTCAAAATTTTTCTCCTTAGGCTGAGGAAATTAAAGTCTATTTTTTTTTAATATTTGAATTTTTAAGTAAATTAAGTAGAGGCATTACTTTTTGATAGTATAATTGAGTTATAAAAAAAATATTCAGAAAACTTTCTGCACTAAAAATTTTGTCAGTCATTAGCCAGTCCTTCTTCTGAGAAAATCAGCAATAAATTTAGGAATTTAAAAGGTTAATGGAATCATAAGTTGGAAGACTAAAGAAAGGAAGGAATTTAAAAGAGACCAGAAAGTTTCCAAAGGGGTTGGTTCCAGGAAAAGGGGACTATTTCTGCAGTTCTTGTATGCATTTGTGCTCTGTTTATATACATTCATGCACACTTATGCTTGTAGTAATACAAGCATAAATTTGTGGTCACTTGCAGATTTATATTTTGCTAAATCTTTCTATTGTTTTGCTTCAGATTTTTCTGTGGGTAGGGGGAGTATTTTAGCATGACCAGGCAATACTAGCCGAGTGATTCTGTGATGAAATGTGAGTTCTTAAGTCTATTTTGAAATATAAACTTAATCTTAGACCATAAGTGCTAGAGGGAAAGAAAAAAAGACGTACTTTTCAGTATAAGTTAAGATCACTCCTGCTTAGGATAGACTAAATAATTTCCAGAGAAGGGAAATTAGACTAGTCAGATAAGCTTCAGGAACAACACACATTTCAAAAATACTGGTTTTATCTAATAAATTCTGATGCCTTGCCCTGTGTAATATGACTTGTCTCAATGCCTTTATCAGCTATGTCCCAATATTTTTGGATTTTTTTTTTTTAAAAAGGTAATTGCTGATACATTTTGTGAGGTATTGCAGTTGCTGTCTAGGGAAACCTACTGTTACAGCTGTTTTAGCTACTCCTTCTTTGTGTCCTCCTGAAGAGCAGCAAAGTGGATTGACACAACCTGCATGCCTTCTCATTTCAGCATATCCTGTCTTGGCATTCATCCCAATGTCATTAGTCTTAAAAACTTTGTAAGTTTCTATTTCTGTAGAAATGTAAATCACTGTAGGTTAATATGAAGCTTAAGGCATTGGAGGATTCGGAAACTTCTAAGAGGTAATGCATAGATTGGACCAGCTCAATTTATTAACCAAGCGGCACTCTGGAATTATAAGCACAATTTTAATAAAATGACCACTCTAATATATGAAATTCAGAGTGGGAACATAAACACACTCATTGTCTTTGAGGGACATGGATTTTCTTACTTTTTTTTGTTTTTAATTAGTAACTTATATTTTCATAAGAAGAAAGAACATTGGAAATATAAATTAGGATGGCCATGAGATATTATTAATTAATATTGGATCTCAAAAGATATGGCTCAAATAATACATTTACATTACATTATTGCTTTTACTGTGTTCATGCCACTGCTTTGAATGCAAAACACAGCTTACTGGAAACTAAAAGCATTCGATTTTATAAACACACTTATAAACTTGAAAGTGGCTTGCAGGTATATCTGAGCCAACCTCAAATATAACTGAACATGGATAAAAACTTCCATCAGTTAGCCAGCAATCTAAATGGAACATATTTTGATAATTCCTATAATTCTTAAGTTATCACACTTGCACAAATGAATGAACTGTGAAAGCACTTTAAATCTTTGCTATATACTTAGAAGCCATTTCTATCAAAAAGAATATCAAAAAGAGTTATATATGGTTTGAGTGCAGATGTTATCTGAGATGTCTATGAGTAAGAGTTAAGAAGTCATTAGAACTTTTCTCTTTTCCAAGTTGTCTCTTCCATTTGACAGCAATTTGTGTATAATGTTTTATAATTTTTGTATAATCATTAACATTTGTTCCTTACTGAAATTTGCCTTCTTCTAGTCATGTAATGCATATATGATTACCTAGCATTTGAAGCCTAGAATCCTTATTCAGAGAAAGAAAGAGAATTGATTTGAAGTAACTCTAAATTTAGAGGAACTGAAGTTCTGAGCATGACCAAATTTTAATTGCTCATATTAATGTGCATTAGTAAAGGGACAACTAAGGATTCTTAAACCTCTTTGGAAAAAATCTGCTTGGCTAGAGTGATAAGCTGCTGCAGCTTTTGGTAGGATATTAATGTCTTGTTCAGGTGAAATTTTGAGAGAGTTGTTTGTCCCAGCAATAGATGCCATGTAAGTAATTTTAAAGTGTAGGAGTCTTGTTTAAGTAATGTGGAGAGCAACGAGGAACTACATTAATAAAGTTATTCAGAACCACGTGTCTCTGCTGTGCAGACTAAATGTTTCTAAATCCTACTACATTTAATGGTTTTTCTCCCATCTCTTCTCCCCCCAAATGTTTGACAAAAATTTCATCTTGTCTTTTATTGTTTTAAAAAACTCACTAGCAGTCATGATTTCACCCTTGAGTTATGTTGTCCTTCTTACCATGTAGCAGCAGGCTGCTACCTTTTACTTCACAGTAAATAATTAATTTTTATTCATTATACAGATTTCTCTACCCAATAGCCTTTCATTTTGTGTCATTCATTGAAATCAGCATAAGTTTCTACAGGTTATACAGTTTTAAATTTTCATACCTTTATCCAATTTAGTATTCCAATTTCTGTTGGAGACATGGGATAACTATGATAGTATCTTCCATCTGGATGAAAACATATTTGATTCTGTAAATAACACTGCAGGTCCTAGTTAGCAGGTTATAAGTAGATTTTCTAGCTTTTTTCTTTTAAGGAGGTAAATATTTCCTGAATGGAAAAATTGAAAGATTGATGTGAAGATATGTTGAAAATTATTCAGCTAACCTCTTGAACTTTGTCTAACTCCAGATAACTGGACTGCAAGTACATCTGGAAAACATACAAGTAGTTTTGTATATTTGCGTGCATTTTTCATTGGATAAAGATATGCCTGACACTTTAAAATAAGTTGCAATTAGGTGTTATTTATTGTTGCAAATTTAGCTGGAATACTTCTTAATAATAATAAAAATAAAAAAATTTGGCGCAATGGTCTAAAATTTCTAAACAATACTTAAGCAATGAGCATGCATTAATATTTGGTCCAGCAGCAGAGTGAGGTTTCCAGAATTTGAAGAGAGATGATGTTTTTCATGTCCTTCAAGTGTTATGTTGTTGAAATAGTTTAGTGATATAATGAAACACAGAAAAAGGAATAATTTTGCAAACTGTTAGTCCTGTTAGAATAAAGACCCAGCTCTCCAACTGTGCAAACCTTTGCACGAGCAGTGCTGAAGTTATGAACAGGAAGATATCCAATAAAAGTACTTTCTGAAAGGAAAATTGAAAAAAGGTGCAAATATGTTTTATATCCTCCAGCTCATTTATTTAACCTTACCTTATTGCCTTTCTGCTCATTAGTACCAGTCTGGCAGCTTCTGATAGCCCTTTCATTTAAACAGTCACAGATTTTAAAGCTCCAATAAAGCCAGTGATAGGTGATGATATCTAACTGTTACTGTTCCTGAATTTATAATATTCACCTAACTACACTGGCAAGGATTAGTTTTCTAAAACTTTTGATAAGTCTGAAATATGTGTTTTTAGTTTCTTACCTTAGTAACCTGGAGCCTCAAAAAAATATTGTCAAACTTTTTTTTTTTTTCTATTTTTCCAGGAACTGGAATTCAAAAATCTTTTTAAGCAAAGATTTTCTTTTACTTTGCTATCACTTTTTAACTAAAATGTTTCGAAAATGCCTTTGAAAATTGGGAGCAAAATTTTATGATCAGTACTCTGTCACCAAAACCAGTTTATTTGTGTCATATAACTTACTTGTAAAAATCTGGAATATAATTGGAGGATTTTTTTGGATTGGAGCGGGGGGGGAAGGTTTGTCACTTATGCAATAAAATTCTTTGTAAATTAAATGCTAGTAATAGAAGAAAAAATTCAAAATATATGGAAGAGTTAATTGCAAGAGTCAAATAATACCAAGAATTAGACATTCCAGCATGCAGGTTTTTTGTTTTCTTGTTGTTTGTTGTTTGCTTTTCTTTTCAGCAAATAAAAAAACCCCTTAGATACGTGGAATTAAAAAGAAAACCTCAGAATTTACAACAAAAATATCATCCACCATCTGATCACACTGTCCAGGCTTTTCAGAGAAGTCTTATGATTGTGACTTTGCAGGTAATAAGTAGGAAAAATATGGATCTAAACGCTGTAAAAAAGAAGTAGAAACTATGTGTTTGTTATGTAATCCTTCTATCTCATGTGTCTGAAGATGTTAAAAAAATGGCATGGAAATAGGAAAAACTTCATGCAAAAGATTAATGTTTTTTCCCATTGGTTTGTACCTTTTTTCCTTGTAAACTTTTGGAGCATAATTTTAGCTGAGTTCCAGGAAGATATTTTTCTTACTATAGCTCATTTTTTTACCAGTTTCTTAAGAGAACATGGTAAGGCAAATTCTAGCTATTTCAAGAAATATGTATGAAAAGTACACAAAGATAATATCTGTGAATGATTTATCTTTGGCTAACATTAAGCTACAACATGATACTGTCATCTGCTAAAGTCTTGTTTTATAAGTGAATAATGCAGTAAAAATGCTTTATTTAAAAAACAATACTTGGAGGAAGAGACTTAATTTTTCCAATCAGTTAGGCCACTAAATACATTACAGTGTAATATAGAAATTATCATTAGAAGCCTTATGTGTTAATGACCTATTGAAATATGTGGAATGATTCATTCAAAAATTAGGGGTATTAATGAAACTAACTTCTCAAATATATCACTCCCTAATTTTCTGTAGCTTAGGCATGTTTAGTTCATTTTATATATTAATGTAATTTCAAGTGTGTGGTACTACCTTCCTTCGGCCTAAGTCACATCAAGACTTCCAACATCCTTTGAAAATTTTTAAACTACTAAGTAGGAGACTCCCCTTTCTTCCTTTTTTTTTTTTCTTTTAACACTTACATGGATGCCTTTTAGAATAGATTACTCAAAATCAATTATTTTATAAAATGATGCAGGAATTTTGTGAACATGACTGAGTACATTAAGCAATGCAGACTAGAACATATAGAACATCAGATTTGTAATCAAAACACCATATGGTATATCAAAATAAAAATTCCTCTGCTTGAAATTAAGGCTTCAGATTTGGTTACGTCCTGAAGAGTGACCTTCACCATAGGAAAGAATGGATGGTACATCCTTAAAAGTAAAAAACTGGAACAATTCTGTTGAGCTCAACAGAGGAACGACCATTCGTAACAGCTGCTCTCACTTCATGATGCTGCCAAAAATTTGCATGCAAGACAATTGTATTTGTCCATACAGACATCTGTACTATGTTGAAAAAGACATTAGAAGAGGTTATTTTTACTGTAAAATAAAGGAAGACAGAAATGTGCTGGTGACTGGACAATATGTTTCACTTAAAACCAACCAACCTTTAAACTTTACAAAAGCTGTAGAAATTTATGGAAATTTTGAACACCTGAAAAACATTAAGCAAATAGAATAACTGTCTGTTTTGGAAAAAGAAAGTTCTCTAGGACAGTATTTTACCCTCAATTTTTATATAGCATTTTGGAATTTTCCATTTTTCCTACATCATACGTGTTTTTGGGAACTTGCATGTTCTTCTTCCTGCAGGAATTTAGTAAAGGAAATATAGCTCTAACTTCTATTTTGTGCCCTGGATAAACTAATTCAGTTTCTACAATGTGGCATGTTCTTTTTGTTACTGTGCGACCCAAGCCTCAACATTAGCCTAATTCTGTACGAGTTTCCACAATGTTGTCTTCTTGTGTATCTTTTTTTTTTTTTTTAAACATGTGAAATTAGTCAGAGCAGGAGCTGTACAGAATGTCTTGGAAGAGCCCAAGTGAGGAAGTCGAGGGTTAGCAAAACCATGCAGGTTCCTGATAATAATTTCAGTAGAATGCACAGGTTAGCATAGAAAAAGCAAACAAATAAAGGAGATAGACCATGTTCTTTTATACTTTTTATATTTTAATCAGGACAATATAGGGCATGTAGACTGATAATTATTATTCTTTATAATTCTAACATATCTTGTTAATGTCTTCCACCAGATTTTTCTGTTGAATTATTAGCCATACTGTGAATCTCATATAATTTTTATACAAAACGTGGGAGTTATCAGCAAATAATTCCTGACACAATTGCGACCATACAATGAACTTTAATTCTGGCAGCATATCTGCTTAAGTTTGAAGAGTGCTCCTAGTTTATACCCTGTATAACAATTTTAAAATTGCTTAGGCTACTGAGAGTTATTGTTGATTAGTTCTGCTTTTATGATTTACCATTAAAAGCTTCATTATCATGATTTACTATTTACTTCTACTCGTGATCTTAACTCTGATATAACTCATTTGAGTAAAGAAAAAATTAATGCAGGATTTGACTTCTAATTTTCTGTATAGGATTTAATGTTCAGCTCATCCTAGGGTGATTGGAAGTAATATCTGGCACTGGATTCTGTAATCAGAAAACCTACCTTTTGGGGTGCTAGGTAAGGACAAAGTGAAGCAAGGGAATTTGTGGTCAGACAAATGGCAGAGTCTTCATTCAAGCTTTGTAGCTTTAGTTTTTTATTATAAAAATTTCAGAGATAGCCTATTGATTTTTTGAGTTCTAAAATATTTTTGTTAAGAAGAATATGCAAACACTAATATTAATGGGTAAGATTAATGAAGGCTGTTGAATTTTTTGCATAGAAGCAAATCTCTAGTCATAAATTTAGTTATGCTTCATACTTGCCTTAGTAGCTAATGTCTGGGATTAAATAATCCATTTTAATACATTTTTGTGAATTTTGAGCTTTACTTTAAGTTTCATCAGTTGTGAAACCCCTTTCTATCCCTAGATTTATGTGCAGTTTTTCTTAAAAGTTTTAATCTTAGAGGAGGTTTCATATTAAGTAGTTTTGTGCAACTCAGTGTTTTGTTAGCCTAGCCCAAAAGTTAGTGTCTGACACTTGGATTTCCTAACATGCAATATAGTTCATAACATGTTTTTTCTTTCTTCTCTATCTGTACTTTACAAGAATTTCCATGTAATGAAGTGTAGCCTAATCGCATACTGAATAAAACAGATAAAATTGTATCTTTGAATGCCACTTCAGTACTTCAGTTTTCTTGGTGGAAATCTATGTATAATTAAAGGCAGATCAATGTGACTCTTACAGTGCTTTGAATAGAGAATTTTATCATCAAAACATGGGAGAGAAAGAGAATAATTCTTACACAGAAATGGAATACTTCATGTCCTCTCTGGATTACCCATAGAAATTTTTTATTGACAAGAGAGAGGAATTATAACAATTGTTTGGTAATTTGTTTCTATGGTTCTCAGTTTATTTCTGGGGTTGGTAGGTACCAACCCCAGAAAATAAATAAATATCTGACAGGAATTTTGTTCATCAGAGTGTAAATTCAGCCTACTGTTTGCTCATTCTTTAGCAAATGAGCATGAAAAGCAGAAGGGAAATTTGTGCTCAGTACAGGGGATGTAAATATGATACTAGTTTTGAAATCAATGGATCTACTGCTAGAATATACTGGCTTTTCTTCTAATTGCAATGCCTTGTGTGGCATATTTGCCCTGCAGTTAGGTGCTATAATGCAAATAGTTTTCCCACTGACCTTGGAAATCAAAGCCAGGGTTTACGTGCTGTGTCCCCGCAGTAAGAGGAGAGGAAGGAACCTCAGGCTGGAACCAAGGCATGGGTAATGTGTGATCTGGGGCAGCTCACTGCTAGACACTGAGCATGATGTGGGATAGTCATACCAGCTACATTTCTAAGTTTTTGTGGGAGTGCCAAATAAGTAGCTGTGGGACAGCCTAGATATATTTAATTTTAATTCAGTTTATATGATGAATTAAATTCCATCAGAATAAAATATCAGCTGTTTGTTGTTAACAAATTATGTGTTTATGTTATATTACACTTTAATGATTTCATGATTACTCTGACAGCTGCTTTCCCACAATTAGTCTCATAAATGTCAATGCAATCTGCTCATATAATTTGCTCTTTCTTTTTTTTTTTTAATCTTCAGGCTTTTTCCCCCCATTCTTCAAAAACAGCCAATCTTTCACATCTGAATTATCAGAATTATTCAAAATCTGTATTAAACTTTTGAAGTTTCTTGCAATCTTTTTGATTACAGTTCCCTTAATTGTATCAATGCCCATTAAAACTTCTACATTTTACTTAACAGTAAAGTGTCAATAACTTGCAATAACTTTGCAAAAACTCCTGAGATTCATATCCCTTTACCATGGAAATAATTATGTCATGCTGGTATTTCTTAAATGCTTTTGTCTCTTCTATGTCATAATTAATGATATTATGCTTCCTGTGTCATTTCAGACAAGATAGCTATAATTTTTTAAAGTTATGTTTGTAAAAATTTTAGCTTATGTGGTCAAAGTTTTTAAATTGAGTGTCTCTGTGGTTCTCTCTATAATGACATATAAATATGTAAATGTTGATTGTTTGGACTACAAAATCTTTCTCTTCACTTGTGCTTAGGCATGAGATATAAGACATAATTGCTTGCATCTAGAAAGCAGATTGCAGTTTATATTTCCCTGTTCAGTTCCACCTTTCCTCCATCTTTATCTAATTAAGGAAATTATAAAATAGTTACAAAAGTTTAAATTTATATTCTGAATTGAGTTCTGGGCAATGACATCATGTACACAAGGGAAGAATCATGAAACACCTGTAGAAAAGGTTATAGAAAATGTAGTAGATATTACAACAACATTGTCTGACTTCTATGAATCATATTTCATTTTATGATTCTCATTCTTTTATTTGATGAACAATATATATGTAGCTCACAATGAAGGGTATGTGGTTTTGATTTAGTTTTCTACATAGTTTTCTTTTGTTCAGATGTTATTCTTCAGCTTTACAAAGATGAGACAGGAGGACTCCGTATCAGCAGAATAACAAATTACAGCTCATCCCTGCTTTTTTCAATTGCAAAAATATAATTCTGTTCTCATTGCTCAAAGTCTAGGAACTAAGTATTTTTCACCTCATCAGGAAAACCTCAGCATTTTAGGTTCTATTCAGATGTCTAATGAAAATCTTGCAGAAGTTAATAGAAAGTCTTTTGGATAAACCTCTGTTTTAAGAGCTTCATTTGCTTATGCACTTAAGGGTGCTTTTACCAATAAAATGCCTCATCTAGAACAGATTTTTTTTTCTTTTGTTTTTTTTTGGATCCCTTTAAGCTGCCAAATTTCTGTTGGTGAATTGCAGTGCTGCATTTATGTTGGCTTTCACCTGTTTTTGGAAAGTAGAATTGTTGACCTGGAAAGGAATATCAGTTTCCACCAAGTACACTCTTGCTAGAAGAACTTGACAAAACTTACTGATTTTAATCATGCTGCCATTGGTAAGAAACCAATAAGGTCACATCACTCGAAACGGAAAAATTCACCATGTACTTGGGGTGCCAAAAGCATTCAGTGTTCAATTAATACGGCTTGATTGATAGGTGATTCAAAAGGAGTGTGTTTTCAAGAAAATGTTTGAATGAGGCATAACTGCAAGATACCTTTGGTTAGTGAGAGCTGCAAATAATAAAAGTGGAAACTTAAAGCAGGGGTTGAAAAGTTTGCATGGAGTGCAGAAAATGAAGCTTACAGATGGAGGAATATTCAAAATGGTATTTGAAGGGAAAGCAAAAGATCGTCATAGTAGGAAGATGTCCATTACAAAGATCTGATAAAGACCACTTGATAAGGTCTTAGTGAATAATGACAGTTCCTTAGAGATTTCTAGAAAAGTGTGGAAGTAAATAGGTTTAGATAGTTTTAGAAAAAATCAAGAAAATTCCCAAACTTATAAGAGCATATGGGAGCCTGTTCTGGTGGTGTTGTCACTGAGTCTTGTAGCCTGTATTGTTGACAGCTGCAAAGATATGGGACAGTGATGGGAAAGCACTCCTCTTTTTGCTTTGCCTTAAGTTATTTTATCCCTCTCTAAAAGGCTTGTAAATTATGGAAATGTAAAGATCTCAGATATGATTCAAATGAAAAGCAGCTGCTAAATATGAATTCAAAGTTATAACCACATTACAGTGGTTATTTATTCCTATATTCTCTGTATTGTTTCTATACATTTACTGTTCACAGTATATTGTGCATACAGCATATTTATATGTAAACTGACATTTTAGTACAAATTATGTTTGCATTTTCCTTCCGAACTGAGGAAAATATCTTTTACTAGACATATTTTGAGGTGTATTAGGGCTACTAATGTATTTTTCCTGCTGTTTTGGTTTGCTCCAGTATTCAACTTCATTAGTACAATTGTATTTGTACTAATGCATATAGGCTTTTGTCACAGAATGATGTGCTGAGAGAAGCTTAATTTCTCTGAATGGTTCATATTTTTTTCCTGGACACTGAGTGACACTTCAGAGTGCAATGCATCCCAACTTAGAGCTGATTTACTATGTCAAGGTACTTATCTTTTGCTACTGTAATAG
Organism: Struthidea cinerea; assembly: GCA_013397865.1. Lineage (NCBI taxonomy): Eukaryota > Metazoa > Chordata > Aves > Passeriformes > Corcoracidae > Struthidea > Struthidea cinerea. Next base: position 1,427,060 of record VZTI01005041.1, on the reverse strand, counting down.
AGAAATCTTTCAATATAGAGGCTGCCAGTCTGAGAACTCATTGAAATGACTGAATTGCAGCGCTGAGCTAGATGTGAGTATGGCTGATGTGTGCCTATGTGTGGGTCTGGAGTGCTTTTTCTCTCTTGGTGGAATTGACTTTTTACTCCTAGGAGAGATACTGTAAAGGTCTGGGTCATTATGCAGTGGTCTGCTTATGGTGTATTGCACATATTGTTCAGTATACATACACTGGCTAATTAGCAAAAATCAGGAGCAGAATTACTTTACATTTGTGTCATGGGCAGCACAAAAATATAGACCCTTCACCTCTTAGAACTTTGAACTTTGCTTGTTGCTTCTGTTTAGATGGGAATACAGCTAACTCTGCAACACAAAGCAACAGAACATTCAGTAGTAATTGATGGATTTTAAATTAGATAGTCGGTGATTAGTATTATTTATTTATAAGTAGAAAATTTGCCTTTTAATTATGTACGCTGAGAAAACTGAATATTACAAGTAGGTAAAGGAAATGAACACTGAACGAAGAGTTGCCAGCTTTTAATTATGCAAATGAGCACCACTGCGGAAGAATTATTTAGGAATCTTTTTGTGCTTAGAATTGCAAATCTATCTCCACAATTGTGTTTAAAACAAATGAAACTGGATTTGTATAACTTTTTTTCTGTAGATATTTGCAGTTAATGAGATTGAACAGAAGTATCTGTAGTCTTAAGAGACTCTATATAATGTGCAGTGGATCAGGGTAGTAGAACTGAAATATTACTGCCAATATTCTTCTTCTAGGGGATCCTATTATATTGTAATATATTACTTGAGAAACAGCAATCATCTATTTTCCTGATTTTTTAATATTATGTTTTTATTAAATGTTTTATTAAATTTTTATGGCTGAATATTTTTTTTATTCCCATTCTGCTGAAGAGTCCACTTGAATATCTAAGCTATGACTCTTCCTGAGTGGTCTACTTTTCATTGTCTCTCTCTAGCTCTTGGAATACCTTTTTTTTTTTTTGTCTCATGTTAGTTTTACAGCCTAGTGCCACTCTTGCTGGCAAAGTACTTAGTGCTCTGGCACTGACTCAATGAGTAAATAGTGGTAAAAGAGCAGGCTAATTTATACTCTCTTCACATCACCCTAAAAATGTATCTGAGGTTCAGTAATGCTAGTAGGCAGTAAGAAGTGTATTTTTAAAATTCATTGGGGAAAAAAAGAAGGAATTAAAATCCCTGAAAAACAGTATTGTGACAGAAGGATAAATGATTAATAAAATGCATTTAGAAGAATGTACAGTAACAGTGAATATCCTTTCCTAACCAGGGAAAGAGCTGGGATTTAGGTGAGGGAACATTGTCCACCATTCCCCAGCTTGACTGAGATTTCTGAGTGAGAGAGAACTCTTGACTTTCCAAGTCTAAAAGCCAAATTATGCTATACCAAACACTACACAGAGGCACACTACATGTGTTCCCCAATACTGAAGACCTGGTGGATATAGATAAATAGTGGCCAACAACACAATCCAGTAGTCAAATTCATGCTTGCACGTAGATCTGGGCAACGAAATTGTGACTGGAAAAAAGAATTGGCCATGCTGCTACTTCTTGCACCCATGAAGAAATAAACATTCCTCACTGTCCCAAATGCTGATCATTTTTCAATTTCAGCTTTGATTGTCATTATCATTTATTCTCATAAATTCCAAGGAATGAAATGCCAGCAAGGTTGGAAAAAAAACTCGCTGTAAAATTATTTCTTCTACAGTCATATTTAAAAAACAACATGGGCATATTCACGCCAGATATTGAGATTTTTCCTTGCTGTTGCTATAGTATTAATCATCAGCAGCATGCTTCTTCTCCTTATTCATTGCTACTGTTAAGAGGAAGGCTAACATAGCATTGATATATTCTGCTCATTATCTGTTGATGTATAGGATAAAGAAATGTATGTGGAAAAGGTTGTAAATGTGATAGCTCTTTACTGAATTGAGAAAAAACGCTCAGTCACAAGAAATAAATTTAGAACTATAGATGGGTATAATTCAATCTCTTTCCTTAATTCACTTCTAGTTGGAGATTTACTGAGACTGGACAATGAGGGACTTTAGTCATCCTTTGCAATGTAGAAAGACTTTGGGAAGATAGAAAATGTTTCTTCTAGCAATTGTGTGCTCTACAAAGTAAAAGAAAAGATAGGAAACTGGAATAGTTATTGGGAAAAGGAAGTTTCTAGGATAAAGGGGTACAATATAAGAAATATACTGTGTAATTATTTTACAGTTGAAGGGTATTATTGCAGGATATTTGGTGTGCTGCCTATCAAAGATGTGGATGGTTGAAGATAGCTTAAACAGTTTCTGTTTGCCTCTCTTCATTTAGGATTCATGAATTTCTCCTTTAAGCAGAAGTGCACACTTTTTATGAAAAGGAAGAGAAATAATGTCACTTTTAGAATCTCTTTCGCTCAAAGACCAAAAACCAATTAGAAGTATCTGTGAATGACATTAAAAAAAAAAAATCTCACACAGAAACCAGTGAAAAAAACCCCCCACATTTCCCACAGGACTTTCAATTACGCATAATCGTATCATCACAACTTTACTGTTTCTGTCAATATGCATATGCAGCTTGGCTTTAGGGAATTTTTTTCATATATGCAAAATAAAAGTCACAACTGCATCTAAAAAGGATGTTGTTTATTTAAGGTTAACTGTTCTTTTGAAAGGCTTATGGTGGGGAAATGTAAAAACTAATAAATGCTAGTTTTTGTAGTTGGTTGCTGAGAAGATTGAAAAAATCCCTTTTCCTCCATTGCATAGTTTTTATGTCAAATTTTTATTAGTTTACTTTACGGTATGGTAAAATCTTCTGCTAGTTACCAGCTCCATATGTAAACGAGCGAACATGTTTCTTAATTTAAAAAGCCTAGGTAGCTTGTATATGTTTTGCTGTGTTAGGGTGGGTTTTTTAGTATTTTTTTTGGGGGGGGGTGGCTTTTGTTAGGTTAGCAGGGTTTTTTGTTTGTATGTTTGGTTCATTGGAGTTTTTTTGGTAATTCCTGTAACTAGCCTGTAACTATCTTGATATTTCAATGTAACCCAAACCTCAGAATTCAGGCACTCCTCCTCTTTCATTGATGTTTCTCTTGCAGTTCAAAGATAAAAGTAATGCTAAGGAGTACGACTATAAGATCAAAACGGAGTATGTGGTTCATTAATGTGTCCCAGAGTGCTGATTAATTTGTCTTGACTATCTCCCAAATTCACTGTCAGAGTAGATCTTTATTTCATCGTGTGGATTAATTACTTGCCACTGCTTTATGAGTAACATATTCCTGAAATTTGCTAGCACCCTTTTTTTCAGTTTCATGTTCAACTCTTCATCACATATTTGAGGAGCCTTAAAATGTTTTCATAACTTTGGAATTGCTAAACTGGTGTTCTACTTTCTTTTTTTCTTTTTTTTCTCGTATCTTGGAAATATTCACCAAGTAATTGGAATAAAGCTAGAATGTTATAGAAAATATTTCTGTTTAAAAGATTGAAATAAAATTGTCACCAAATTATTTAAGTGAAAACATTTTCATACTGCATAAGTTAAGTTTTTATTGACAAAAATAAACACGGACTTTTTTTATTGCTATAAGCACTTATGCTTTTATAAATACTTGGTCACATCTCAAGAAGTTGGTGTAGACATAGCTGAATCCTTTGTTCTCCATTAGTCAGCCAGGACTGATTCATTACTAAGAAACTCCGTAAGTGTTTCAGAAATTTATGTATTAAATTGTACTTTCTTATTGTACTTTCTTTTGATGTGGCTAAACCGGTTATAAAATCCAGGGAAGCTGAAAGCACAGAGATTTCTTGAATTTACCTTAATTTTTGGCTTATTTTTCCTGTATTACTTGGGGATGATGATGATGGTTTCAACAGCACTCACATAATGAAGTGTTGTATAAGTTTGTAGGCGTTTTTTCCCATTTCATTTTGAATTTTGAAGGGTTAATAGCTCCACATATAACGTGCATTGAGCCAAAACTTTGCACTGAAGAACCTACTTCAAACATAATTTTTAAAATTTGGGAGTTTTGTGATGTGAAGGTGTGTATTATTAGTTAAGAAAAAAAATCTTTCTTTTGGACTTCTTTGCCTACAAAGCAAACGTGCCTGAAATACATTAAATGAATTGTAATGGATAATTTGTTTTCATTTTGACTTTGCTAAACAGTTCAGACAAATACTGCTACATATAGAATGGGATGAAACCGCTTACACTGTGTTATGTGTCAGGCTGCACAAGGTTTCTTAAAAGGAACCTGCTACAAAATTATGTGGAGGATTAAAAGGCCATGCATTGTCTGGACTGAAGAGAGGGTGAGGAGCTGTTCTAGAGAAAGAGTCTGAGAATGAAGTGGGCAGATGAAGACAGACTGGTGGTTGTTGTCTGAAAATGTTCATAATACCAGATTGAGGGGCAAAGCCTTAGTGGGTGGCTGTCAGGAAAATGCGGGATCGAGAAGTTCACATCCAATAAATATTGATGTAATTTCTGAAGAGGCAGGAACTCCCGAAGTGATGAGAATCATCATCAAAAGCCAAAGGAAAGCGATTTATTTCTTAAGTAAATGGAACTAAATTACATTCAGGTTAATTCACATGGTTATTTATAGGGCTTCTTAACAAATGCAGTAGGAAATAATACATATGAAACAACAAGAGGCTGAGGATAATATGTTTTAGAAATGAAATAATATATAAGTTCTCTTTCTTCCACCAATTGATAGTCAATGACAAAGTTCAACTTTGAAATTACAAGGAACGGCTGTTCCTTGAAGAACCTGAAGGAGGGTGAAAGTCCCAATCAGGCTGGTGACAGAGATAAAAGAAAGAGACAAGACTGTTTCAGTTGAATTGACAAAATCAGAGGGAAGAGGAATACTGTCTTTTTCTGAGGATAGTGACTGAACTCATAGAAGTTTAGTGGAAGGAAGAGTGGAGAGAATTATAATGCCAAAGTACAGAGAATATAGGAAAGCTTAGTGTGGGGGAACTGGTCGTGATGACACATATTTTAGAAAGAGAAATTATAAAAACTAATGATAAATCCCTTTGGGTTTTCTGATGGTTTCAAGTAAAAAATTTTTCAGACCCTGTAGGAGCAATGTACAGTCAAGAAGACAAAGCCTCTGAAAGATAAGACTGTGCAAGAAAGAAATATGCAGCAATATTTATGCATCCATCTTCCCTGTCGATCCACCTTTAATGACATCATGCTAGAAAATCTGTTTTAATTGTTGACAGGAGGCGAAATCGACAAAATCAAGTGTAGCAAACTACTTACTCTTTTCTTAAGAATTCTTAAGCAACATAGCAGTGGATAGAGGAGGTACTAAGCAGCATATATAACCTCTTCTTTGAAGTTATCTTTGCATTGGGGATGAGAGAGTTGCAGATGTTATGCAGATCTTTTAAATGGATGTAGAGTTCTAACCCTCAGCAAGAACTGAGGTAGGAAACAGCAAAGTTCTGGGAGTCTGCTTACAGGAATCTATGACTATTAAAGTAACAGATTTTAAATGGTTTTCTTTAGAGCTTTAAATGCACTAGAAGAAATTGCAATGAAGAATAGTATTAGCAGCATGATGGAAAAAAATAGATCAGGGAAAAGTCTGGTATTTGTAAAAGGAGCTCTGTGGATACAGTCCACTAAAATTTTCGAAGAATTCTCTGAGTGCATGGATAAGGGAGAATTTCTAGTTCTTAATTGACTTGGACCTCCATAATTCATGCAACAATAACTCTTGTCAGATGGAGAAATGGAAGTAAATTATTACCTATAGAATGAGAAGGAACTCAAACTCTGATGTATGTTAAGACTTGAAAACACAAAACAAAGAGATATAATATATTAATGGTAAACTTCAGAATTTAACCAGTTCTGGTGATTTGAGCACTGCCTCTCTACACATGCATTGATATGAAAGTACAGAAAATGAATGCAATTTAAGGTTGTTTGCAAATCTTTGCACAAGTCTGTTTATTTAGATACTACTGTGTTCTGTAAAGAGTATGGGACTGTTATATAACTGGTGTGCTGGAATACAATAAAAGTAAAGTAAGTGTCAGGCTGAGGTTATATTAAATGACATGAGCAACTTTTAGTTGGAGATGGAGGGGCTTAACATTGGATATTGACTGAAAAAATCTTCCCATAAAATATTTTAGTATTAATGTGATATCTAAGTTTGTATCTATCGCTTATACCTTTTTCCTCTCCAAATTTGTCGCCTCATCATTAATTTTGTACATTATTTTTAATATTTACCACTAGAAATCAGTGTAAAATTAAATAAAATGACTGTAACATAAAATTAAAGAGTGTTAGTTATTCTTAAATTGATTGTTAGTGAGAGCTGCTTTTTAACTTCTTTCATCGGGTAAAACTTATCCACTATTTTGGATAGTCTTATTCCATTTGCACAGGCTTTTATCTCTTTCTCTTTGGAATAGCACCACTCATCTCACTTACCACAGTAGTTCTTTCCTTAAATGACTTCTTAGCTATTTCAGAAAATTGGATAGCAGCTATGATATTTGACTCCATCTTTTTCCTAATGGAAATTATTTCATTGGGCATGTAAAATCAAGAAGCAGTTATTTTCCCCTGAAGATATCTGACACTGTAATACTTGCAATTTTGTATTAGTTAAAATATCCATTACCAAAAATTGGACAATTTCACCCTTATTTTTTTTTAAAAAATGTAAAACTGGGTAATGTTAATAACAAGAAGAAAGTTACTTTGAACGAAGCAATAGAGATATTCTTCAGGCTGGCTAAGTGTTTGAGAGATGACTTTTTTTTGCTGCTGTGATGAATGTGGATTTTTGAACTTACTATTCCATTTGTGAAGTCAGCGTATAGAACGTAATGTGGGCATATCTCACGATTGTTTTAAAACAGCTGCTGTTTTAAACTTATGCAGCAAATCCTAGGCAAACAGGAGGCTGGAGAGAAAGTTTAATGAAGGTTTTCTGCCATGTCAAGATGACACTACATTTTCAATGTCCTTCCTGAATCATTCCCAGCATTTTATTGGCCTATTACAGCTATTATTATTCATTGAGCTGATAATTTCAGAGAAACATTTCTAATGACCCCTAGATCACTTTCCTTCATTTTGCTCCTAAATCTGAGTTCATGGTTATGTAGGCATGGCTTAGATCAATTTCTTCAGACACATTACCTTACAATTATCAACTCTGAAGATCACCACGCTCATTTGATTTGGCTAAGCCCGCTCTGCAGAAGTTGTGGTGGCTCTTTCCAACAGACCATGTCTGTCAATGTACCCAGTGACATTGCGTTGCTTTACAGAGGCTTAAGTGATTGACAGAAATGGAAGTCAGGATCAGTGGCCTGTAGTTCCTCGAATCACTTTGGAAAGAAATCAGTCCTCTTTACAGATGGATGCTGCACTGAAAACCTGAGGCCATCCTGCTGTCTCAGTTTTTTGCAGAGACATTGCAGAGCTTTGCCAGCCGCTCTGCAGTTCCAGTTGGTAGCTTGGGGTGAATGCCACACAGGCCAAGTGAATTACACCTAACTTACCTATTGATCTAATAATCTGCATAGACACTATTAAACACCCCTTTTCGGAGGGGAGGTGATAGAGAACAGACTGATTCACTATTTTCCCTATTTATTTTTTTATTTAATTGCTAGGAGTCTGACCAGTTACTGATTGTTTTTGTTTTTGTTTTTGTTTTTTTTTTTTTTTGGTTTTGTTTTACTCAAAATGCCAACTGCACCCTTAGGTGTTTTCATAAAGACAATTAATTAAGAAAAATCAGATAAAACTGAAGACATAACCTTTTAAAAGATGGAAAAGTTATAGGAAAAATGGTAACAATTAAATACAAGACCCAATCTTAAATATATAAAATATACAACCTGGAAAATAGTATAAATTGAATTGTGAAGACTTTTGTGAGAGTGTATCCTTTGAATCTCCGATAGTTTCCTTTTTTATTCTTTACCAAAGTTTTCCTCTGTGTTAGGACTACATGTGCTTTGTTATCTTCCAGACTGTCGATTAGCATTGTTATTGTGAAAATAATTCCATATGAGATGTGTTAGGATAAAATATGTATGATTCTGCACAAATATGAATATGCTGGAGTTGGATTTTCTATCCACTGTTTTATGATAAGCCCAGAATTCTCCCATAGCCAATTATGCTCCTGTCTTATTAATCTTTTTGGCATTGTTAAACTCACCTTTGTCAGATGGACTTCTTAGGCTGATGAAATAAGTTATTTTGAGTGGTGTTCTTAGTACACATTAGCTTCAAATTGAACTACTGCCCGGGGAATTTTTTTTGTCATATTTGACATTTTAAAGTTGGAAATAGAGCTGTTTTATGTACTTTCCTGTTGGATGAAGGTGTCAGTCTACATACAGATTCCTGCCTTTTTTCATAAGTAAAAGGTATGTATGTTAACATATTTAATTCCATTTTTTTATTTTTGTGTTGTGTTTCTAACTCATCGAGTGAATTTCGGTGAGTACTGGTTCTTTGGAAAGCAGAAGGAAATGACTGATTTGTTAATAGAAAGTACCAAGCCACTTTAGCGGTCTTAAGCGAAAATTGAACTGCAGATGTCAAATTTTAAACTTTGTTTCCTTAAAGTAGTTGTTGAATCATGGGAAAAAAATATGCAGATAACATTTTTTCATTGTGGTCATTAATTCATTGTAACACTACATGGCATTTAGGTTTCAAAGCTTTTTAAGATTAGTGGTTAGTAATTAGATCGTGGAAATGAAGGAATTAATAATGGCAAAATTAATAGATGTTTAAAAAAGAGGATTTTAATCTTTGATAGCTTTCAGAAGCTCTTTGAAGAGATGCAGTTTTTTCAGATATTTTAAAGCTTGTCATGTAAGCCTAATGTTTAAAGGGATACCCTGCACAAGACCTGTGGTGCTGCCTATGGCTAGTTTGTGATTTTGCAAGAGGAGCAATATGTCCCTCTTTAAGCATTTAATATGTTGATATATGTACTAACTGGGTAGACACTCCGATTGATGGATACAGTTTTGTGGGACTCTATAGATCTCTTGAAGAAATGCAGAGCCATGTGATAGTTATTTTTTAAACTGTGATCATATTAAGGAGAAAGTAAGCATAGGGCATTTTGGGGTAAAATGCTTCGAAATACCATTTCATATTTCTGTTTGGAGCTACACGTTGTACAAAGGACGAAGTGGAAGAAAAAAATAAATTGCTTCGTTTTCCTTTATGCAGCACCTGGTGTATAGCATCATAAAATCTTGTACATCTGTCTGAAATATTAGCAGAATGACAATGGAGCCTAAATTAAAGGAGTTTGTCATAAGTAATGACAGGTAATTTGGCTGTCAAATAGAAAGCAACACAATAATTCAAGTAAAGAAATAGTAATATGGCTAGAAAGAAATGCACCAGCTTTCAAGTCTCTCTTTGAAGTTTTCTTGTGGAGACTTAGATGGGAAGGAGAAACATTTGGAATGCAATGAATACTACAGAACAGGAAAATGAATAGTGCTCTTCATGAAAGTACTGCTTGAAATTCTGAAGTTCCTTAGTCAGACCTTCATATGAAAAACAATCTCATTCTAGATAATGTTTCAGTTGAAAATAAGCACCTATTTCTTAATCAACTTTATCACATTTCGAAGTAATTATTAAACAAACAAACAAAAAAAAACAACCCAAAAAACCCATGGCATCAGCAGTCTGTATGGCTAAAAGCAGCTCTCCATTCTTTAGTGGCTTGAGGCACTAGGTGCTTGTTTGCACATTTATTTAACAAAATTAATTCACAATGCAGTTTAATTTAAAAGCAAACCAACTTCCTGCTTTGGAATCTTCCAGAGATTCCAAATTGTTAAATTGCAAACTTGGCTTCCTTAAACAAGTTGTTTAATGAAAGAAATCTGTTCCAGATATTCCAAAATTACTTTCAAAATACGTGGCAATGTCTTGCACTGAGCTTTATAGGGATGATTGCACTGCCGTTGAAGGGTTTACCCAAACAACAAACAGCTATTAACAAATTTCTCCTTTGAAATAAGGAGCAGAGGCTATTATTGCAAGAGCACGTACAGAATTAGTGTCAAATTCCCTTATTTTTTCTCCTCTCCCCTCCTCCCCCTTTCGCTTATTTCTGACAGTATAAAGCACTCTGTTTTCCTTTTCAGCAGGGTGTTATCAAAACCTCTGTAGACTAGAATACTGCATGAACAAAAGTTGGTTTAATGAATTGATATTTAAAAGCTTGTCCACTAGTATTCAAGTTTTTATTCATTTTTTCTACAATGGATTGGTGGTATACCTTTTAATATTGAAGAGTAGATAATTTAAAGTGGAAACTACAATGCTATTGTGTTTTTTTTTAAATGAAAAATTTATATTCAGGACAATTCTGACATAATGTGCATTTTGGAGACAGATCAAGTAATAATGGGATTGCTTTTGTCTTAGTACAGATTTTATCAGGTTTTAGCTCTGTATAGGAGGGTAAATGTATTCTCTGGTGAGTACATCCCTATATAACAAAACAAATAGTTTTATTTAATTAACTCGTACTTGTTCCTGAAACACTTTCTTTGTTGTTTGTTTGTTTTGAGTAAGTTTTATTTATTAAAGATTTATTAAAGCATGTGCACGTACTCTGGAGAGATCTGGTCACTAAATTTGGAAGTTTTCATGCAAAACCAGATTTAAAAAAAAAAACAAACAGTGATGCTTATGTCTCTGAAATAAAGCTGCAAATGCATATTAGATTTTCATTTCCAGACCTTTTTAGACTATATTCATGGTTGACAGACCTTATTAGGGTTAGATATATCCTAAATGAAATGTGACAGCTAATTAATTAATTTTGGGCACTTTGTTCTCTCCTATTCTTCTCCTTGCCTCCTAGGTTTCACTGCCGCCTTGTTTTTCTGAAAATAAGTGGAAATTTTTGTCCAAATTACAAGTGATCATAACAATTATACGAGGAGGAATTGGAGTGGGCATGATGTGTTTAGGACCTTAAGGGTCTTTCTGTCCTCCTGCTACTAAAATATATTGAGACTGATCTTGGGCTTGTCCAGCTAAATTATTTCTAATTATTCTTGGATCAGCAGGAAATTTTTAGTTTTACCTGGCAGTTGTTGCACCAGTCTTGGACAGTGCAGAGAATTACAGCTTTTATCAACGTAAGCCATACTTTCAGGTGGTTCATTTAGAAACATTTAAAATTTCTTTTAAGGTCATATGTATTAAAAGACAAAGCTAAATACTTCTTGCAACACTGTGGCTATATTTTAAAGTGTTATAATACTTAATTATTTTATAAAATATTGATTTTTTTCTACTTTTCAAGCAGCAACAAATAATTAACTGTAAGCTCAGAAAAAATGCCTACAAGGAGCAGTTTTTGAAAACTGTAGGATGGCGATTTATCCGCAGTTACTGTACTGTAGTGATGCTTTTGAGATACTTGTGTCAATTTGGAATTTGTATGAAGAGAAAAATCCATAGATTTTAAGCTAATTAACCTCAGAAATTTTGATTTGAATTCACTTCTTTTTTAAACCAACTGATCTCATATGAAAACTGACTTTTATACTTACCAAAACTGTGATAACAGTTTTTAAAGCTCCCTTGTGAATACATCTATTCACATTATTATCCTCCTGGATCATAAACACACAAAAGCTATATTTTGTAGTGAAATACTGCTATTAGAGGCTTCTGAATTTATACCATATTTGTGCTTCTTAAATGTTTATACAGACAGGTATATAAAAGTATATTTTACTGAAATGTACTGACACATGGGAAAAAAAGCAGAAAATCCAACAGCACACAAACAGGTCCAAAAACAATTGTCAGTGTGTCATAAGTACACTACTGACTGAAGAGAATGATACCAGAACACTCTTGCATATTGATTTTAAATTCAGGCATCGCTTCATAGTCTGCTGCTCTTTCACAGAAAGAGCTTGCCTCTTTTCTTATAATATTCCTATTTGTTGTAAATTAAGTTCCTTGGTATGTTGCTATTTTGTTCTTTAGGGTTTTTTTCCCCCTCCTTTCTCTTTCTTTTTGTTCAGTGTTTTAACTTCCATAGCATGTGTAACTCGTTTGATGCACAATAACTGAAACAGAGCTGAAGTGTGTGTTTGCATTGTGGAGTGTAGAAAATATATTTATGAGGGTTTTCCTATGTGTGATGCTATAGGTAGAATTAGGCAGTTTGGCAGAAACCAATTGTGGTTTCTCTCTTTTCTACTCAGAAGCATTGTTTTTTTCTTTCTCTCTTTCTCTCCTTGGGATTGGCAGGGAGCGCATAAACGGCATACAAGGATTGTGTCCATAGGGGTATCTGACCATGTAATTTCATTCTCTTAATTGTTGTTCTTCATGTCACTGAACTTGCAACTTCAATGACTAAGTGAAATATGCCATTTCTCTAGGACTTCACAGTGCTTTGTTGCTTTCAGTACTAGCTGAGTTTGTGTGCATATTTTAGGCTGTATCCTCAATACCCTTTGGCACCTACACCTTTTTCCCCCTGGTTTTGAAATAACTGTTAGAAAAGGGTCAGGACATAAAGAACTTTGTTTAAATGAAATAATGATACGGTGGGCGATTCTTCCATTTATTTCAAATCATCATAAGCTGTAGATGCCTTTAATACCTTTCAGTTCTTTTCCTTTGGTTCTATTACCACTCTTGAGAAAGTAATAAATTATTGAGAAAGTGATAAATTATTTGAATGAACAGCGTGGTGAATAAAGTTGTACCAGGAAACCTTTACCAACAAATATAAAGCAACTCTAAATATATTTTTGTATATAATAATTTTTATATCTGGAAGAATCTGCATCATTATGGAAAGAGTGGAAAAACAATTCTCACTCAAAAAAGGGAATTTCTCAGATAAAAATTCTGTCTTCATCTTTACACAGAACCGAGTTTCCAAGGAGCCTAATAATCAGTATGCTGATACACCTGACCTAGAAATTTAAACTGCAATGTTAAATTCATTCCCTTTCTAGGGCAGAGGCCCCACTTTTAGCTGTATATGTGACAGATTGCCTTGAAAACATTTTCTGTGGTTCTCATGAGTTGATGTCCCAGAAACTTGGCTTTTAAGGCAACAATGACTCACTCTCTATGGGCTCAATGCATAAGACACAAAGTAGGGATAAAAGTTACTTCCTAACCAATTTTGTCAGTGCTTCAGAAATAATCTTTCCGTAGTATTTTCTAATAAGGTGAAGTAGAGCCCTATTTCGTTTTCTTTTGGCAATAGATACATCATAATCCAAGCTATTCATAATTAAAGGATGCAATAAATGTCTCATTTAAGCACAAAATTTTTAAATATTTTTTTCTTTTCATTTTTTATCCATATTAATTCAGAGCAGTTAGTCTTGCTCAGGAAAAATGCTCCTTATCATTAAATGGATATAAGCTTAAATTGCAGTACTTCCCTTTCTCTTACACTAAGTATAGTGCAGAGACTTCACCACTGTCACGGTTTAACCCCAGCCAGCAACTAAGCTCCACACAGCCTCTTGCTCACTCTCCCACCCACCAGAAGGGGGTGAGACTCAGAAGGGTAAAAGTGAAAAAACATGTCAGTTCAGATAAAATCAGTTAAATAGGTAAAGCAACAGCTGCACACACAAGCAAAGCAAAGCAAGGAATATATTCACTGCCTTCCCATGGGCAGGGGTCTTCAGGAGAGCAGGGCCCCATCCCGTGTAACAGTGACTTGGAAAGACAATTGCCATCACTCTGAACATCTCTCCTCTTCCTTCTTCTTCTCCCCAATTTATACACTGAGCATGATGCCATATGGTGTGGAATATCCCTTGGGTCAGTTGGGGTCAGCTGACCCAGCTGTGCTCCCTCCCAGTGCCTTTTGCAGCCCTAGCCTCCTCGCTGGTGGGGTGGTATGAAAAGCAGAAAAGGCCTTGGCTCTGTGCAAGTGCTGCTCAGCAATGAAAAAAACGCCCCTCTGTTATCAACACTGTTTTTGGCACAAATCGGAAACACAGCCCCATACAAGCTACTGTTGAGAAAATTAACTCCGTCCCAGCAAAAACCAGCAAATAATGAAGAGCCGGCTTAAAAAATTTTGTATTCACTAGGTGAACTACCTGCCTGTACAGAGGGCTCAGGGGAATACAGCAGTTTCAATTTTTTTTTTTGTCTGCCTGAAATTTAAAAGCCTGTATGATAAAATGAGATGTTTCATACATAAACAAGAAGATCAATCTAAGCCCTCCAAGGGAAACTTATTATGAATGATAGAGGTTGCTCTGATTTTTTTGTCTGCTACATTGATTTATGCACTATAAATGTTTGATTTCAATCTAGATATATCAAAATGGGACTAGCATAACACAGTATGCATAGATTTTATTTAATTTAGAAGGCCATAACATCACTAAAATTTTGGGTTGAAATATTTACTGACTACAAAAGCCATGCCTGTTCTAAAACAAAGAAGTAATTCTATCCTTGAAAAAAAAAAGGAAAAGAAAAAGAATTTGTATCTTTAGATCATGTAGACAAATTAATTGCGTTTTAGGACTTATAATTCCAAAAAGGGTATGATTGCCCACCCTTTTTTATTAATTTTGAATAAATAAACAAAATCTCTTACCCAATCATAGAATCCTGAAGAGGTGGCCATTTCCATCCTAGTTGTACGCATAAGTTTACACATTTACAGTACAATATTGCCTTTCTTATAATGAATGGCATTGTAGGCTCAGGGAAAAACAGTACTTTGGATCTGACATTTCTCTTTGTTCTATGTACGTTCGTAGTGCTTATTGTAAATGCTTTCTTGCATTTTCCCAAGATAGCCTAGTGAAAACAAAAGGAAAGTACTGATGGTGATGAATGTGTTCTTGGTGTATGAATGTGGAAGTGGTCAGAGTTTGCTCCTGAGCTTGTGTCTGGTTACAGGGGTTGAGGCTTCAAAGGGGAAGAAGTCTACACTATTTTGGCAAAGCTCAAAGAAAGCTTTATGTACATTGGGAAGGTTTGATGAGGAATTGTTCTTCATCAGACAACCTAACAAGTAGCTGTGCAATGCCTTGCTACTCCAGTAGCAGTTTCTAGTGATGAGCATGTAAGGTGAAGTCCTTCTAGGGAATTTAAAAAGAGAGTAGGGCAATTGCTAGAATCACTGGCTAGAATCTGTAAGCATGAGTGGCTGAGTCTTAATACCCATTTAAAAAAGCCAGAGATTTCTTAAAACTATTTCTGCCCAGTAGTTTTTCTTCTTTTTTCTTCTTCTCTGTGAAGTATTAGAAATGCAGTGTTGGAATTTGTCTTCCCTGAGGTGTAGAAATAGTGTTACTACCCTCCTTTGCACTATGATACTTCTGACTGAATTCTGACAATGGTCCCTATTCTTGTGTGAGCCAGACACTCTCGGCTTTACTTACCTTTTTTCCTGTCCACCACCAGCCTCGTGTTTCTTTGAAGATTCCTAAAATAGTTTTTCCCACTTAACAACAAACTTTTTATTCTCAGTTTCTTTCTGAGAATCAGCTTGCATATTTTGAAATAAAAAATTGCTGTATGATTATTTTAGTATTCATAATACCAGGAATTTTAAAATTCTGTGAATAACATTTCGTAATCTTCAGTGGTGTTTTTGTAAATAAATGATGCTATGTAGCAATTCCCTGAAGTTTTTACTGAAAATATTGAACAAAAAGAGGCTAATAATTACTGCATTCAATCAGATAATACATTAATCAGTTCAGAAAAATATCATTATATGATATGTTAGCTAATCCACTGGAAATTCGTTTTGCAAAATGTTTAGATGCACTAGTACAAATGTTTTATGAAACCAAGTTTTTATTTTCCATTTTGCATTTCATTACAAAGTAATTATTCTTTGATACAGAATTGAAACAGATACATGAAGTTTTACATTTAACCTCTTTTTCCTCTGTTAATAAATAGTTTTTGAAAGGATCCTGATCTGTTGACCAACTTCTACTAAACAATACCTCCTAAATTAATGAAGTATTTAGTTGTTGCTGCTTGTTTTCATAGGCCTACTCTGCTGTTGGTCATCAAAAGCTCAGTACATATGATAGATAATTCCCAATATGTGCATTTCCTATGCTTGATTTGTATTTCCTCTATTTCAGACGACAAAAGAAGTTGATTCAAGAAAATAATTGCTAGCATTTATTATTTTCAATGTACTAATCATGTTTCAAGGAATGGAAAGCTTTGAAACCCTTTTAAAAATGCCAGGTTCCCTGTTGCTTTAGCAGACTGGGAAGGGATTAACAGGGAATAGTAGGAATGGGTAGTCTTAGTGCAATGGTGAGGTCATTTTCTATAAAGAAATAGCTTTATAGCTTTATAGCTATACCTCAATAATAGGCTGAAGCTAGTGAGGAATTAGCTTTCCACAGAGATGGAGTTCAGCATGGAATGGCTCTAGAATCTCAAATCAAGATCCTAAGTCCACTGATGCCTGGAAGGCAAAAGTCTGCAAAGGCTGCATCACCAGAAGTTTGCATAAAGAAGAAAAAATGTACCAAGATATAGGATATGTCCACCAAAAATGACTGTTGCTGAAGAAAAATGCAACAATGCATGAGGAATTTTCTACAAGTGTTAAAAACTCTATTTTCAGGCTTTAAAGTCATCTATCAGTAAGCTGGTTGATCAGAAATATGAAATCTAGGGATTCTTTGTAGAAAACATTCCTTATCAGAAATGTAAAGGATGAATTTCAGTATGCTGATTTGGATGGTTGCAAGCTCTAACTTTAGACAGGATCTAGTCTGAATATTTCTGATCAGAAGGTTTGATTCATTGATCCAAAAGTGAGTGAGTAGTTGGTCAAATGGGAGATTCTGGTTCCACCATACTTCCTGCAAATTGTCTCTGTCACAAAACTTATCATTCATGTTGAGACTCTGGTGAGAATGGTTATGAATGACTTAATTATTGGCAAGCTTATAGTAGCCAAATTAACGCTGAAGAATAACGAACATGGGATATTAATCTGACAGATTTTATCTAAAGGAAACTCCGGAGGCTCTTATTTGTTCATTAGACAAGTGGGATAGCATGGTAAAAGCAAACTGTTGAAGAAATAATATTTTCCCCCTTTTTGTTGTTTTTACGTTGCTGAGGAGCTTTGCTGACTCTGGAAATTTCATTAATTTCCTGGATTGTTCTCAGTAAGAGTTGCTTCTTGCTTTTTGACAGTCACAGATAGTTTCTAGGATATGCAAAGGTGTTTTCTGCTGATGCGGTAGCTGCCGCCCAAAATACTCAGAGAATTAGCTTACTTTTGCCAATTTGAAGAGTAAATGCTTGGCTTCTTTCCCAGTTCTTTGTTAACTGCAAAATTTGTTGTTTCTTGAGCCACAGCTATGTCCCTTTTACTGTTTTTTGGAGGGGATTTTTTTGTGTTTTTCTTCTTTTCTTTACACATATTTTTCTACAACCATACTGATTGAATCACGCCAATCTTTCTCACAGCACATTTATTAGGCTTTCCACTTACCCACAAATATCTAACTAGTTATAAATCCCAGTCTGGATCACTTGTAGGGTTAAAATGGACTTCTGAAGGACATCTGCTCATTTTTCTGTGTTTTTGTAGCTGTCTTCACACTAGCATCTTCAAAGATTGTTTTCCAGTCTTTTTTCTTCTTCCAGATCATTTTTCTGTCTCTCTTTTATTTACTTGATCTCCCTGGAATATCCTGTTCCCAAGAATTAGACTGAGTAATGACTTTTGAGTAAGAGTCTCTAACAAATCAAGTGTTTGATATTTGTCAGTTTTCCATTTTGCTGACCATGGCTTCTTGCAGGAACAGGCAGCTGCACACTGGCTATTGATAAAGCTGGCTCAGTAGAGTTACAGCGAAGAGTAGTTATTTTTTTCTTCCGTTCTTCCAACTGGCTTACGTGTATCCTAGAAGATAAAATGGCATTGGCACTGGCTCCTCCTTCAGTCTCTTCTTAGTATGAAAAGAAGAATTTGTTCAATTCCAATCAGTCATCTCTTCATCAAGCTATATTGATTCTTTTTTCTTTTCACAGCAGGGAGAGCACATTTTATGTAGGGTGACTCTCATTTCATTTTCATTAATCATTTGAGGAAAGTCAGGAAAAAACTGAACCTGCATTAGACTTTCAAAGGATTTAGCCCAGTTCCTTCCAGTAAAGAACTGAAGGTAGTTGAATGCAGTAAAGATGAGATATAGATGACCACCTGAATCTCTCTCAATTTCCCACAGTACTTGAAAGGATTGGATATTTTTCGCCTGGAAGTTGAGTTCACTTCTATCGTTTAACCCATGATGTGGTACCATCCTATTAATTGCTTAAAGAAAAAAAATATTCTCAGTACTGCCAACTTAGATAGTTAATTTTTTTTTTAAGAAATATGTGATTGAATCATTATATATTAAATGTCTTCATTATTTGTAAGTACTTGAAATCCCTCTTCAATAAGGAAACAACTCTTGTGTGGTTGAGCTTCCTTCCTCAGTGCTTTGTATCCTGCTAAATCTGAACAGGATGACTGTTCCTCAATGAATATACTACTGCATGCATTTTCTGGAAAAAGCAAATGCAAACAGAAGTAGAATGGAGAAAGTGAAAATATGGAAATTATTCTAATAATAAAGTGTGTGATTCCATTTTTGAGGAAAAATATTGCCAGACTGATTCAGGAGTTTAGATCTTCTTTTTGTAATTA
Organism: Struthidea cinerea; assembly: GCA_013397865.1. NCBI lineage: Eukaryota > Metazoa > Chordata > Aves > Passeriformes > Corcoracidae > Struthidea > Struthidea cinerea. Next base: position 1,408,240 of record VZTI01005041.1, on the reverse strand, counting down.
TTACTATGCCTTTAATACTGTTAACCATGTTTCAAATAGATTTGGAGAATATTGTTAAAATCTTTTTCATCTTGGGATCCTAAGTGATTTGGGAGCTATCAAACAAAACTGTTATGTTTCTTTCCAAAATATCAACTAATATTTGAAAAGAAAGTCAAAGTTCTTTTGCACTTTAAAATACAGAACTGAATTGTTTAGTTATTGAATACAGTTTTAAAGGTATAGTGAGCAATTTCATGTAATAAAAAAAGCCCAGTTATTTCTCCACTGATGTATTTTTACTGCTGCTTTTAGGTCATTGACGAAGATGATTCTGAAGGTTCCTTTCACTTGGAAGTTTTACAAATTGCACTTCATGTTCAGCATCTCTTGGCATTGCATTCTTTTTCTGTGAGACGTCATTGGTCATGTAGGTGCTAGAAAGATGAGTAGTCTTTTGTTACAGTATTGGGATGCCATGAAGATGGTTTATAAAGAGGCAGGCACAGATAGCAGGCATCACTGTGAAACTACATTTATAAATTATAAGACTGCTGATCAGAGGGAACAGTTGCATCCATTAGTAACAAGGAAGATGAAGAAGCTAATTAAAGGGAGGAAATGCTGAAGTCAAAAAGGGAAACAAATTAGAGTCTTAGTAATATATATGATACAAAATTAAAAACATGTAAACTTAAGAAATGGAGGTGTAATGTCATCTTACATTCCTGGTCTCTGCACAAACTACTTAGGTGTTCTCCATAACTTTATGGTATCATCTGAAATACATGATAAAATTATAGATTAATAACTTAAATCTGTATTCTGAGAGTATTTTAAGAATTGAGTTGTTCAGGAGTGTTATCTTGGTAAAATAGTGGTGACCAAAATATTAATATAGATTCCCTGGTAAAACACCTCTCTTTTTATAATTTAAAAATTTATTCTTTTAGACTGGAGCAGAAACCCATATTGGTAGGTGCTAAAAAATTAGAGATTACTGTATGTGTGTCTGTATATATATATATACATATATATATATACAGACACACATACGTATTTTTAAACCTGATTCTGACAGTGGGCTCCATCTTCTTCCATTAAGATGAATTCAGCTCTTTTCTGCCTGTACTCTTATCAGGCAGACAGGTGAAATATAGTTTATATTTTTATAGCTTTGGATAGTGGTAAGATTTGATCCATGCTTGTGTTCCTGTAACACCAATACTTTAGTTTGCATATTGATATCATTATGATTACTTACCGATACGATTGTGTTTCCTATTGATTAAAAAATATCCTGAAGGGATGCAGAATCTATTAATATTGGATATGAGGACATTACATTCACATTAAGATAAAATTGATGAAAAAAAGAATCAGTGTAGCTTTGCCTATGTACATTACTGAAGAAGCTCAACAAATACAGGTAAAACCCAAAATGTAATCATTCTCTTTTTAGGTAATACTCCTGTTCTTCATATCACAGCACTTAGTGCAGCTTTTTCCGTACTCTGATATCTGGTCCATGTTATTTTTAATAAGAATTAACAGAGTTATGTGTTTTAGTCCAGAAGAGCCATGTATGTGGATTCAGATCTACAAGTATTGGTTTTCTAGCCATATGGCGGTTGTGCTACACATATATGCAAATAAGAGGAAAAGGAACAGTATTTAAAAGCTTATTTTCCATCTGTCTAGAAATTCAGGTTTTCATTCATATTTCCTATATCTTTTCTCTTTGATTGTGGACTACACGATTACCCTACCACATGGATTTTAGACTCAAACTACAGGCAGGATTGAACTATTTAAAGAAGTTATTTCCTCATAAAATGTGCACTCTACCTGCTGCTTCCAGTCCAGCTGAGTTTGGTGAATCTGCCACGCCTAAATTTTCTATCCTGACTCTTGAAGATTACATTTTTGCCCCCATCTACTGAAACTGATTTAACAAAATGTATCACAGAGAAAAATTAGAGCCAGTTTTTGTGAAGATACTGAACTACTGGTCCTGCCATCTTCCATTGATGTGGTTGCCAAGTTTTCTTCTGATGAAATATCCTTAGCAAAGACATTCTTCCTCTTATCTTCTTGGCGGCCTTAAGAGAAGGAGTTGAGCAGATGGAAAGTGCTGATCATAGGTGCTTGTGGATATGCTATGCCTTAATGAGATATGAAGAGCAACAGGGAGGAGGGCCCAGGTTTAACAGAAAAGTGGTGGTTTTTTTAAACTGAGATCCAACGGTTTGCTGCAGTTTTCCTGACTTTGTTGCTATTTTAATAGTCTTTTAGAATTTATTCAGTAAGACGAATTTTATCTCTTTATCTAGCAGAAGAGATAAAGTCCAGAGACCTATCACAGGTGGTAGGGCAGAAAGAATGCTGGTTTGTCTTTCAGCAGTCTGCTTGTCTCCTTAGGCATCTGCTTTTCTCTAAGACAACTCAGCTATATGGAATCTTGTGTTGCTGTTACTAGACTTCTGTGATCCAACCTAGTTTGATTAAGGTTATCCTTAATAGTCATTGTAGCTAGATAGAACACCGCAAAAAGTTATTCTCGAGCACCACATGCAAATTTAGATGAATATAAGACAAAATAAAGTGAAACAATGAGTAAGTTTTTTAAAACAAAGCTTCTTTTAAAAATACATTGAAAGTGTACTGAAATTGTTGTAATTGGGTTTTGAAAATGTAACTTAAAAAGGTACATTTTTGAGAAACATCAAACCTGAGGTGGATTCGAATCCAGCTTCCTTGAAAATTCAGTGTAGCACATTATTATTATTTAGAAACATTCCAAGTCACAGAACGATGGGAAAAATATGTTTCTTTTCATTACATGATTATTTATTCTTTTAACATGCTGTGAACTTCATTGTGCAGAGAACATTACAGTTAAATATGTTAAACAGAACAGCCATAAATGCTCACACTAAGTAATAATGATAATAGTATCAGGTCACTGATATCCATTTTTGTAAAGTGAAAATTTAATTGGAGAACAATATTCAAGGTGCAAACATTTATTGTCTTTTTATAGACGATTGTTTCAATAAGGGTTTAGTGAGCACTGGCATCAGAGGGAGTAAATTGTGTACTTCAGCTGCTGTCCTGCCTGTGGCTGTAATGAAGTCTCTGTAGTAATCTGATTGTATTGACTCAGGAAAAAAATGAAATTCTAATTGTCAACATAAAGCCCAGCAAACTGTCAGTAGTTTCAACATACTGACTGAAGCCTTGTTGACATTGATGACAAAACTGTACTTTGTGGCCAAGAAAAAAAACAGATTCTTCTGAATTATTAAACTTCAAATCACATAAATTATGTAATCAACTGACTTTATGTACAGCTTGATAGTGAAGATATTTGCATGTGTTCTTTCCTTATATTTTCAAGGGTGCAAAGGGATTTCCAGATGTGTTCATTAGAAAACGCAGTTTTGGAATGTTGTGTACAAATCTACCTCCATTTCTGAAAGTTACAAGAAGAAAAATACAGAGTGGAACAAAAAAATCCTCAGACCCTCAGATTAGAATCTTGAAATCCCTCTCATTTGACACCTACATGACAGAAGCAGTCTATGACAAATATTTTTTTTATTTTGTTGTGAGGCAGAGTTTGTGCAGTCTCCATCCTTGGGGTTGGACCAGATCGCCTCTTTGAACACTGTTCTGTGATTCCATGACATATCTTAGTACAGGTCTCAGAAAAAACACACTCCCCAAATGCTTTTGAGCTACTGAAGCAGTTTTAGTTGTGACTGCAATTATACTAAAAAGAAAAATAAGTAAAATTCAACAAATACAAAATTCCCTGTCAGGGTAATAAGGATTTTTGGGTGTAATCTACTATAGAGTGATGAGGCTTTTATCGTATCTAGCAAACAGGTTGTGGCCAAATGACTGTTTATAGTGGCGTCAGTTGCTGACACAGTTTTGACTGCCTTTGAAAGGTTTGAATGGCTAATACCATAAGGAGAAGACTTAGCAGGTGTCAGGTGTAGCCCATATAAAAATTATTTCAGAGGAAGCTGCTCTCTTCATCCAATATTTAATTCTCTAAGAATGCAGCTCTACTACCTTGTTAATCTACTCATAGTTGATATAATCCCAAACAAATCAAGATAATACAATATTTTTCTGTTAATTTTGGAAGTATTCTAGATTTCCAAACACTTGCAGAAGAGAAGGAGCAATTCATCTACTTCAATACATACTGGAAGTGACAGCAAGAGCTCCGTGTGTTGGTGCTTGGCATTTTAAATGCTTTCCAAGAAAATTAATCTGTTTATGTATCAGGCTTTTTCAAAAGATACAACCCACTTGCTTGCCATCTTCATATTTGTTATTATAATGAGCTTCTTGATTTCATCCCAAGTCTTGATTTTAGAGCCAAGGTTGGGATGTAACATGCTAAGTATTTTGTGTATTTGCTACACAAGAAGTGTTATGGTTCTTATAGTACTTCCTGCTCTGTGTGATGCATTTTTTGCTATGTATGGTAAACTTTCAGCTAAAGTCTATAAAGAAAACAATAACATTGTTTTCTGCTGTAAGCTTAATGCCACATACTGTAGAGCAAAATTAATGACCTACTGTAGTGTCATACAAAAAGAGAGCTCTCCACAGCTTTAACTGCTGGCCAGGGTGAGTGGGGAGAGCTAGCTGGTTCAGATAAATCATCTATATGATGTTTTGAGCTATGGCTAGTTATTACCAGACTGCTTTTTGATTTTTTTTCCTCTAAATGCTGGTATGAAGAATTTTCCCTGCTAGCTATAGTTCTTCTTCTATATCTGAAGCTCTACAGCTGATCCAATTCCAATATGTTCCTTACTGACCCAAATGATGATTGGATCTAGATGCTGTCATAGTGTGAATTTATATTTTAAAGTTCCTTTATGTTTTTCATTTTTCTATGAATTAAGAAAATAATGCACAGAGAATCAATAAGTAATGAAAATGTCTAGGACCAGTGTTATGTTCCAGGTGACAGTTTCAACAGGAGGTACTGGGCCCCTTCCATGGGTTCACAGGTCTAGACAGGCTCCTGCCTCAGCATGGGCTCTGCATGGGGTCACAAACTCTGGCACCTCCTACTATTCCAGCTTGGGATCTTCCATGGGCTGTGGTGTGGATATCTCCTCCCCCATGGCCCTCCATGAGCTACAGGGGGACAGCTTTCTTTACCAAACCTCCCAGAGCTGAACAGTATACAGTGAGGGAACTGGGTGATGCCTGGCTGTGGTGACGGAATAAAATGTCATTGTATTTAATGATTGTGTTGCAAAGGGTCTGTTCCATGGAACTGTATTCATAGTTTTAGGACCAGTGCTACTTCTGAAAGTTGACTTTGCAACTAATTTTAATGAAAATAATTTTTTCATAGGTAATATATTAAGTCACAAGAAAATGGAAATGGTGTAAAAAACCCAGTTACTTTAAATCTCCAAATTTAATGATACATTGTGTTTTTGTTACAATGGCTGGCTAAATAAATGTGTAGAAACTCATTATAAGGAGAAAGTTGATTAATCTGTTCATGTCCTCAGTTTCTGGATTCATAAGACATTTACACACAGCTAGGATGAAAACTGTCAGGATATGATAAGAAGATGATGTAAGGTCTTAAAACCTGGTCATACTTTGTTTTGGGAGGATTGAGAAAAGTCATTGAGGAAAATTTTGTTCGTAAAATTTACTACATAAATAAACAGCTAAACATTGCATTTAATTGAAATTGAGGGCAAATAGAAGCAATCATGATTGAAAAAATAAAAATGACAACATGACTGTTTGCTTATTTATTTAAAACCTGCTTATTAATTTCTTTATTTCTGTTTTGACTTATTTCAGTGATATATGTATTGTCATAGTATGGGTGTGTGTTCTATGACTTACAGCTCTAATTATTCACTGGCAGTTAAATTATTCCATTAATATCACATTCACTAGAAGAATGGTAAAACCTAAAGAGTGTTGATTTGAATAAATATCTAGCAACACAGATAATTACATGAATATTTTTGAGCTTCACATTTTAAAAATCTTATGAAATCAATATTTCTTTGATCCTTCAAATGAATGTAATGTTTTTTATTTCTCATTGAATCAACTGACTCATTTTTGCGCATTTTTTACTTTCTTTTAGTGAAAAGAAAGGCAGCTTTTAAGTGCAAAAATGATTGTTTTATCTGGTTTATAAGTTTGTTGAGTTTGTTTGTTTGTTTTGGATTTTTTTTTGTTTTGTGTTTTCTTCTTCCTCCTGAGAAGGAACATTTCTAATGGACATATTGCAGAAAGAATTCTTACATAAACAGAATGAGACAGCTTTAATTAATTTTTAAGTCGCAGAGAAAATTTAATACCTTCCAGTCTAAAGGCAATGTGACAGCTGAATATGAATATAAATATCTGTAAAAGAAAGTTGAGGAAAAAAAATTAAACGGTTTCTTATTAAATGGCACAGACACTTTTGTTCTAAACAAATATTAATAGTAAGTCCTTTAAGCAGTTTGCAAACAGTTACTGCTTGCTTGTGTGTGAGAACTTAAACTAGTTCAGGAAGTCAACAGATTATAATTGTATCCATCTCCTAAAGGGTAAATGAATTTTTGTTTTTGTAAAATAAAGATGTATATATAATAGCATCAATTATTAATTTAATTTGCTAAGTATAATAAAAGAGTGAAAACTTCATTTATGAAAGATATATTTTAGAAAGGTGAGATTTTTTTTCTGTGGCTACAAGCTATATGAAGAAAATTACCTTTACCTCAGCCAAAACCAGTACAAAAGTAAAGGCACATGAGTCTCTTTCTCCAGAAGCAAATTTTCCTGAATGATCTCATAAAGGACAACAAAACAATATTCAGAAATAGAATGTAAGATATTCTGGGTGCATTACTTTTATCTTTTTAATAATTTCTTACTGATAAATTTGAAATGCAAATCCAATTTAAAATAGAAACCAAATGTTTACTTTAAATTCATGAAAACCACCAAATTCCTAATAGATGCCTAGTAAAAATAGCACTGATGTGGTTAATGCTAGATGAACGCATCTCTTCTGTACCCATAGAATCTGATTTTCTAGACATTCTGAGATAATCTTTGCGTATTATATGTGAAAAACAGGCCTCTCATTTACTTACTTATACTTACATCTTTCTTTTGCAGATGACACGAGAGCAGTATATATTAGCAACACAACAGAACAGCCTTCCAAGGACTGAACATCCTCAGTTTTACCCAGTAGGGATTTATGGATGGCGAAAGAGGTGCTTATACTTCTTTGTCCTTCTGCTGTTGGTTACCATGATTGTTAATTTAGCAATGACAATATGGATTTTGAAGGTTATGAATTTCACAGTGGTAAGTATTACAGCAACTTTATGTACCTCATTTCTTCAAGTACTAATTTCTAGTTTTTTTCTTTTTCCTTTACCATATTATATAGAAATCTTAAATTTTGGATGAAAAATCACGTGTACCTCTTTGGATGTTAGTTCAGATATTTATACTTTTTATATATTTTTTGCAATGAGTGGACTGGTGCCCTATCCTGATATTTTTGGTTAATCATAGCTTCTGAAATTATATCTAGATCTTAGATTTTTTTGTTTGTTTGTTTGCCCAATCAAAAGTGTCATAATGACTGCCCCAAACATCTTTTGTTTACTTGTCACCACTGAACAATAAGCAAGAGGAGTTTACCATATCTGTTCTGTATAGTATCTCTCTTAGGAGGGAACTGGGTTGGTCAGGTCAATTTATGGTTCCTTTTATAGGTTTTTTTTGTTTGTATTCCAGAGTTAACTGACGATTTGGACTGTTTCACCTAGAAGTTAGAGTAGCTGTTTTGGTATTGATAGGGGGGTAGGTGAGGCTAAAAGACACATGCTTTAATGAGTCAGTCTCTGGCTGGGATCTTTAATATCAGCAAAGTATTTCAGATGTACATTTGAAAGAACGTCTGTGTTCAATGGAAACTGTGGTAGGAGTGTGTACTAGTTGGCAGCAAATTAGTGACTTTTTGTATATTAAAAGAAAAGAGAACTCTACACAGTTTAAAATAGCAGTGTTTCTGCTAGGATCAGTACAGTCTTTCTCTTTGGATTTTAAACTTCACAATCCATATTTTGATGTAGTTAGTTATAAATTTCTAATTCCTAGGGTCAAAGCACATTTCTGTTCTCCGTTATTTTATCAGAAATAAAAGAATAGCCAGCAAAACCAGCATAAAACATATGTCTAAAATTGTTCTACATCTATTGATGATCTGTAATGCATTGGGTTATCTGAGACTGTTGTCTGGTGAGACATATTATGCTAATAAATAGATTCTTCTGAGTTTCCCACTAGTGAATGAATATGTTGAATTCATATTTTGACAACAGTATTACTTTAATATTCATGTACAGAAACATTTGCGAGAATCATTGGGGGGGGTTGCCTTTTTTCAGAGGGGGCATTATTTTTTTGGGGGTTTTTTTTGGTTTTTTTAGCACAATGCGCTTTCAAAATAGGACACCCATATATGTTTTTCTTATTAGAATAATTGTTCATTTGTACTGGAAACATATTTAGGCATGACTGTTTTAAACAACTTTAAAATACAGATGTCTTAAAAAGCACAAAATTTTTCTCTATGCAGAAGACTGCATTCCAATAGAATATTTGAAAGTACTGTTTCCATATCTAGGGATTGTTTGACCTTCCACATTACAAGCTATTATAACACTATCCAGTTTAAATCTTTTCAAATTTGATCATGCATTTTTTTAAAACAAAACCAAAAGAGAAATTTAGGAATATTTTTCTTTCCTTCATGTCAAACTTTGTTGGAAAGTTAAAAGTTTGTGGTGAATTACTAAATCAGTGCAGGGATCTAGTACAGAAAACAGACAAATTGTTGCAACTCTTATAAACAGCTTTTCCTTGATCATATTCAAATACAATTTTTAAATTATATGCTGAAGTATGAATTTACTTCTGCAGATTCATGGAATAGTAGTCTTCTACTTTGAGTAGTTAGTATTCACATTGGAATCTCTGTACACATTCAAAAATTGATTGCTAGAAGATTGTCGTGTTAAAAGTTGAGTAACATCTTCATGCTTATGTCCTCACATGCACATTTGAGCATGAGTGGGAAATTTGTATTAAGTCTGAAAGAGTTGCATTCTTAGGGGCAGATGTCTGAGAGTAAAATAATTTAGTTTAAGAACATAAAGATCATGTATTTAAAAAGGCAATGGCTTTTAAATATATATGTATTTCTTCCATGTGCATGTATATATGTACAGATAGATATAAACTAAGAAATTTTATTTGTATATCTGGACAGTGACAGGAAATCAGAAGTGCAGCTAGAAACCTAAAGAGTGTTTGCTCAAAAGAGGATATAACCATGATAAAAATAATTGCTGAAATTGGACTGCTTTGACATTTTGACATTATTTTAAATTATTTCCTGTTTTAGCATAAGCCAGTGTTGAGCTTTCTATAAAGACAATAGTAATTGCAACACTTCAAGGGGTCATGAAGAGCCAGGTCATGGTTTGTCATTGCTGTCTGACAATTGCAACACTGTTAATTTGTATTAGCTGTTGACTTTCTATTTTTAACTGTAAAGCTACAGCCACCGACAATTTGGCATAATAAAAGCCTTTCTGCGATCAAGTTTCTAGTTGGAAAATTTTCTGAATATACTGACCTTGCACATAAAAGTCACATTCTGAATCTGAGCTAGTTTTCCCATGGTCTCTTGGATAGGAGAATTAGGGTCTCCTGTAAGGCATTCATCTCAGTAGATCGGCAACTAACGTGAATTTTTCTTTTGGACAAATGTTGAATAGCTTATCAAAGAAGTAATTTTTAAAAAAATGGCTTATTTGCAGTTGTGTAAAAACGTAGTACAGGCAAGCTGTGCAAATATCCTTTTATCAGATTATGTAATATGACTAGGAAACAGAGAGAAATATTCAGGGATACAATCTCTTCCAGTATACAAGGTAAGAGACTTGAAAGGTAAATACAAGTTACAAATAATTGCCCTGATACATAATATGTATCAGCTGAACAAAAATAAAAGTAATTAATATCTGTGTGGCAGGAATATTAGATGGAGGAATCATAGATGTAGTAATAATTTTTGAGAGGTATTTTCACACTGGTAGCTTAGTCTTACTGTCCTTTAATACCTAGTCAAGCTCTGTTACCTCACTGTTCAATTATCTTTTTAGAAAGATATGGCCAAGAAGGCCAATGGCATCTTGGCCTGTATCAAGAACAGTGTGGCCATCAGGACTTGGGACATGATTATCCCTCTGTACTGGGCACTGGTGAGGTCACACCTCAAGTACTCTGTTTGGTTTTGGGCCCCTCACTTCTAAAAGGACACTGAGGTGTTGGAGCATGTCCAGAGACAGGCAACACAACTGGCAAATGGTCTAGAAAACATGTCTTATGAGGAGTGGCTGAGGGAGCTGGGGGTGTTTAGTGTTGGGGCGCACTGTGTGCTGGAAGAGAGATAGGCCCTGAGGATCAGGGAGAAAGCCTCTTTCCTGGGCCTGGAGGTGACCCTGGGAGTGCATCCAGGTCACCGGGGATGGACTGAGAGAAGATTGTGTGTTTATGGACAGACTGGGCCTATGAGAAGTGTTAATTGTAGTTTGTGACCTTATAGGGTATTGTTTGCCTATTACCATAATAGGTAAAATCTGTGTAATACCCCAGGTGATTGGGAGACACTGTGGTGAACATCTTTCCTGTTTATATGATGTTATATCCTGTTGGGTGCTGGTATTTAAGGAATTCTGACTGCGCAATAAACAGCTTTGCATTCTTCCACCTGATAAGCAAGGTCCTTGCCCATGCATCATTACTGCATTTAGCCTGGAGAAGAGGAGGCTCAGGAGGAACCTCATTGCTCCCACAACTGCCTGAAAGGAGGTTGTAGTGAGATGGGGGTTGTTTTCTTCTGCCCTGTTTCAAATGGAAGGATGAGAAGAAATGGCCTTAAGCTGTGCCAGGTGAAGTTCCGATGAGATATTAGATTTTTTTTTGTATTTTTACTGAGAAAGTAGTTAGGCATTGAAATAAGTTGCCCAGGCAAGGTCTGAAGTCATCTGGAAGTGTTCGAAGGGCATCTGAGTGTGGTACTTGGGGATATGGTTTAGGGGTGGTTGTAGTGGCACTGGGTTGATGGTTGGACTGGGTGATCTTGAAGGTCTGATTTTCAAAGGAGACATGCAAAATATCTTGGAAAAATCAAGCTGGGAACAAAACTCTGTAACTTTTGACAGTATAAAAAATAACAGTCTTAGGGTACTTGAGTTTCATGGGACATTTATAATTTCCTTTCCTTGTACTAACCTTGGCATGGTTCACAGGCTAACCCATGGAAACATCTGTCTTTCACTTTCCATCAGGATGTAGTCACCTCTCACTTAGTCTGTGTTATACGTGCTTAATGAAGCTCAAAGCTGTTAGTTACTTTTTTTCTGCCTGTACAATTACTATCCTAGGGATTTCAGGAAGGATGGGAAACTGAAGTCATGGCTTGGTACCAGTGCCGCAGGGTGAAATATGAATGGCTTTGTGTTTATAACATCCTGGTTATTTCACATATGTAATATATGGGAATTTTAAAGGCTTGCGAGGAAAGAAATCTTTTTTTATTGTGCCTGCGTTCTCATCATCCTGTGTTTACATGGACCACAGCATAGGTAATTAGCTGATTTTTTTAAAGATCTACTCACTCGAGCATTATTCTCCGATACCATTTCTATTTTGTGTCATCTTTTAGTTATTCTAACTTCAACATAACTATAATTTTATATAATTTATTCTTCATATAGCTGTTAATGAATAAAGTATATTGACACTCTGTCAATCTGATTAATTACTTTGTAAAAGAGATTTACTTATTTTTGTTACTAACCAAATACCAGTGTAGCAATATGTGACTGAAAGATTTCTTTACATATTTCAATTTAGCTTTAAAAAAGGAAATCGAAAGTATTCCTCTTACTGTTGTGATATGACATTGTGAAATAACATGGAGCAATCAGCATAGAAACAAAAGTCCAACTCTTGTTGGGGGAGGCCTTTAATAACAGTTCATTTATACATTTTCTAATATGTGCACAATTGGCATTGATATTGACAATTTCTGAATATTATGTTGTTCCATTGCTTATTACATTGCCTCGAAGTCTGGAGTTTACTAAAGCTGAAAAAATGATAATGTTAGAAAAAAATGCTCATGTGAACCCCTTTAATTCTTAGATCTCTTTTTGTGCCCTCTGACAGCCACATAGAGCCAAGTTATTTAACTGGTTTTGGTTGTACATCTGGTTTTGTGTGTCTTCGTATTTTAGTTACACCTAGGAATCCATATATGAAAAGACATTTTGTTGCCCCCTGTGAGAATGTAGCCACCTATTTCAGACGTTTTCTCTTGCTGTAGTCTCCTGTAGTGTTGCAATTAGTTTTGACTGCTGTCATGACACAATGTTGATCCATGTTAAACTCTTCTTGCCAGTACTACCATGGGAATTACTTTTAAGATGAGGAACCAGACAACTTATCATCTGGGTAGAGACAGTTATTTCTCCAGGGAATTTGAACAGCGCTTTAGCTTCAGACATAAGCAGAGTGTAAAGAGCAGTTTGAATTTCCTGGCTAGAACGCACGTGCTTCATGTCCCCAGCTGAGCATACCCTCACTGCTGGCTGCCTAGCTCTGGATTCACAGTGTATGGACAGCAGGTAGCTTGCGTATGGAGTCTGCCTGAATATACACAAGCCAAGAGAAAATGATTTCTTTGTTATGTGTCGGCATGTATAATAAGGCAGAAATATGCAACCATTAATTCCTCCCTGTTTGCATCATTACAGATTATCACTATGATCCTTTACAAGTTTCCTTTTTTTTTTACAATTGGAAACTCTCAGATCTCCAAAAACTTAAATCCGAATTATGACATTATATTAAATTTACTTATAGAGACCAGTAAACACAATATATTGCCCTGGGTTTTGATTGATGTGAAAAAATGTGTGAAATCTTTCAAATATTTAACTTTCTGTGTTGGGGCACACACACATTTCTGATCTTAATATCCAATATTGTGGCAACACTCATAATTTCTTTAAAAGTACAATTTCTCCATTAAATTTATGATTTGATACTTAAAGTTTTAGTGGTACAGAAATAAAGCAGCTGTGTTCCATGCTTTAATCTAGATGTAGACCAAACTGTCTTGGTATACTGAAGAAAAACAAAATTTATTTGTGAAACTATAGTGTAACAGCCATTATCCATTTCTCAACAAGCATGATAGTGATAGGAACAGTTAGGTTTCTAAGATTCTTTGGCCACCCATGTGTCTTTATTTGATGGTCAAAACAGTATTTGGTTATCAGTTCAGCTGGTTCTGCTGATCTATGTGATGAAGATAGTGTTTTCCCATAACAATACAATTTCAACTAGAACTAAGGCAAGGATCTTTCCCATTTCTTAGATAATCTTTGAGACATGTCCAATTTCTAGCATATTGGCATTTTGAATTTATGAAGTTCTGTAATTGTTGTACTTATCTCAAAAATAATTTTGTTGTTCAGCAAACAGAAAACTTCCTTCATTTGACAAAGGCAGCAGTTTGTTATTAGGTTTTGAATAAATACGAATAGCAGCAGTTGATGTATATTTAATAAATTCTTTCACATCTGCAGATTTAATTTACGTCAATGGCAATAATTTATTGTCAATAATTTATTTAAAACTGTAAATTATCTCACTTTTAAAACTTTTTATCTATTAACTAGGTAGAAAACTATTTCTGCAGATCCGTCAGTGTTTTAACTTTCAATAATATGGTGTTCTGTTTTGGGATGAATGCAAGAAAGCTCTTGTTTCCTCTTTGTTTGATTTTTGTAGCGACAAAGTTCCAGTCCAGAGCAGGCAATATCATTACTTATTAATGGTTAAGAGACTTAATCAGGATATGAGAGACCAAGGTTCAAATTGTCTCCAATGTAGATCGTGTTCCAGATAAGTGTTTTACCCATAGGTTATTAGTCCTTCTGATTTCTGATATTTCTTTTTAATAGATATGTGACTTCTGTCTTACTATTTCTTAACCTCAAACATTACGTATCATCCTTGTAACAAATTTGATTGAAAATTCCAATGAAATAGCTGTGTGTTCCTCAGGAATATTTTCTGCACATATTTATAATTCATTTGAAGATTTGACATATAAATGATTTGAAAAAAATGTTTAAAAAATCTTCAGGCAGATAAAATGAGTATTAGAAACCACATGACTGCACATGGACGTGTACATGTATGCACAAAGTCTTATTTATATAACTATGTTCTCATATCCTTATGGTGCACTGGAAATCAGAAATTTCAGCTTCTTCAATGAATGAACCCATCAGCTCCATGAATAACTCAAAAACTTACTCATAAAATGTCAGTTAATTAATCTTGCTATGTGTTAATTTTGTTTGGACTTTTTATCCCATTTTTTTAACATTCAGGTAAAAGCACAATTTTATAGAGCTGGAGGGTATTTTGTAAATCTTTTATCCTCTTTCATTTTCAGTGCAGTAGGTAGGAACAAACTGATTTATTCTTATTTATACTCCCTTTTGAGCATTTCACATACTTGCTGTCCTGAGCACAATGAAAAACTCATTTTAAGTATTTCTAGTACCATTCCTCTCAATCACTTTTTTATCTCATCTTGTATATGTACCTCCTGTATTGTATACTGCCTTTCCTAGCCCTTGTGGGAAGGAAAAAAATCAGTGTCAGTGCAAATATGGTGTAAGTTTACTTGATTGTACAGTAATTAATATAAAATCTGCTGTGTCACAGGGGAAAGGTGACTAATCTGATGTCAAGTTTATGATACGTAAGGCAACAGCTTGCATGAACATTCAAGCCACTGTTAATCATATTTGGTTAGGTATTTTATAGTACTGGGCACCTCATGGCAAGATATCTTTTGGTAAAAAGTAAGAAGGTATGTTTAAAACCTATTTAGTAGCACTTCTCAGCAAACATTAACTCCCTTGCTTTAATGTGCAGGTTACGTTATTGAT
This sequence comes from Struthidea cinerea, assembly GCA_013397865.1. Classification (NCBI taxonomy): domain Eukaryota; kingdom Metazoa; phylum Chordata; class Aves; order Passeriformes; family Corcoracidae; genus Struthidea; species Struthidea cinerea. The sequence continues at coordinate 1,393,136 of VZTI01005041.1, read as the reverse complement.
TCCGTGTGGCTGAATGAAGATCTTAAATTATTTATTTTGTTTCTGAGACATGCATCTGTACATTTAAGGGTTTGTTTTTACAAATGATCTCTGATGAAGAAAGAATGGGATAAAATTAATTTTTCATTTTTAAATTTGTTTGGTCATCCAGATTTAATGGCAGAGTACCAGTAAACTTCCCAATAGAAAAAGGGAATAAATACGTTGCACCCTATACAGACTTGTAAAAATGTGATTTAATTAACTGTAAAAAAAATTAATCTATTTGCACAATTGTTTAAGCACTTTCAACCTGACCTTACAGTGGCTTTGGAAAATTGAACTGTAGTATCCAGGTTTTGACTTCCTAGGGAAAACTGCCTATAAAAAATATTTTCTTTGTAGACATGCATTGAGAACATAAAGAGGCATTTGCCTGTCCAAGGTAATTTGCTTATTTGTCTCATTGCTTTAGATTTGTTTCATTAAGTGTCAGGACTGACTTAAAATCATCTTAGGGGACACAGATGTAACTTGTACCTTTACTCCATGTGAGCCGACCAGCATTTCAAAGGTAGCTTGCCCCGTGTTTCAAAATGTGGATGGCCTCATCTTCTACCATTCACTGGAGTGATTCTGATTGTGCATTAAACCGTGACTGGTGCAACCTCTTATATCTTAACATTCAAAAAAAGACACAGACCGTGGCTATAGAATGTACAGAAGAGAGCAGTAACAGCTTAAATTCATGTGATAGGTTAGATGAATATGTGCATATACATACGTGTGTGTGTGTGTGTGTGTGTGTGTGTGTGTGTGTATATATTCAGCTTGCGGATGTTTACCTTCTATGAAATAATCATGTGTTTAAGCTGAGTGAACAGAGTTTACTAGATAGCTTATTCTTAATCATTCACTGTGTAAATAGGCTGGAACAAGTGTCTCGGAATTTTTTTTTCAAATATTTGCTTCCATGAAAATGGAATTAACTTAATTTCCATTATAGGTTCTCTGTTTCCTCTCCATGTGTATTCTAGCATGACATTAGTGTTTGTAGAAAATGAGATTTTCAAGAGAATATTATATAAATTTAATTTTGAATTCTTAAAGATTTGTTGAGGAAGATAGTTCTGACACTTACATTTGTCCAAGTGCATATCTTGAATAGCAGGTATTTGAAGAATGTTTTTGATGTGCAGTCATTTTTAATGAGGGGGAAAAAGAAGGGAAAAATTAATTTGTATACTAGGGTTCATGGAAATAATCAACAGAAAGTCATGGAAAGAAAAGAAGGCTGATGCATCAGCATGTTTGTCTCAAGTGGAGTGACTAAATCAGACAGAGTTAATTTTAGTTCAGGCCAAGCAGTAATATTTTGTAAGTTTATTTAGCAGCGATTAGAGAGCTATCAAACCACTTGAACATACTTTAGTTACTTAAACGCACCAAAAGACTGTATGAATAATGAAATGTGTCATTCTTATTTCCTTCCTGTTATTGGGATGACTTATCTGAGTATAGAATGCAATAAAAAATTACATTCTCTGCTTGGAATCCTGCTTTTTTTTGTACGAATCTTCCATCTTGAAATAAATACAAGTCTGTGTACAGGAGCGGAATGTACTTATGTAAATCTAGCCTAAATTAGACCTACCTTATTTAGGAATTATAACAAAAAAGAAACAGGAAGATAAGATAGAATACATAGTGATAAATGTCTTACATGGCAGAGTATTTCCTCTTATTTCTTATAAGTCAGGATATTAAATGTGTGGTTGGAATCCCAGACAGGATTAAATGATTAATCAAATCACTGATGCAGAAGCAAGGACTTTTTTTTTTAATAAAAAGTGTGAATAAGGTATTTGCCTGTCCTGTGGCAAATGAGGAGAAAAATTTTCAAGTCTTTTACACAAAAGATGCAACACTGATGGGGGTATCTTATTTATGCCTGACAAACGTATTTTACTATTGTGCTGCTAGGTACCAATCAAGGAATAAAAAACTAGAAATCCAATAAAAGCAAATTATGAATGATATTGCCAGAGGCAATGTAGAAGTAGTGGAAATACCACAAAAAGTTAATACACAGTCCTAAACCTCATAAACGTAATATAAATTTGGGTGCCTTTTCTGGCAAAGCCTGGTCCATCGGATCTTGTCCAAGGATTTTTTATTCAGGCATCACCCTGTCTGTCACACCAGTGTCCATCAGACAATAACGCAGTCCTCACCATTTTACAGTGACATTCAGATAAGTACCACAAATTGTGCACAGCCTTGTGCAGGATCTTAAGAGTTTTGAACTTACTGCATCTTACAAAGCAAAACCCAAAAAAAGCCCAGATACATATTTTTATGTCTCTAACAATGAAATATGCATTTTTGTGATGCAAAATAACAAAATGTACAACTGTTTTAATTATAGATCTTTCTTTCCTCTCACCTCATTGACATCTGTTTATACAGTAGAGTAACATCAAGAAATGTTTTCCCAAAGAGAAATTTCTGACTACTGTGTTTACTTTTCCTGTTATCTTCAAGGTTCAGGTTTATAACAGCAAGGATGTGTAAGCAGATAACAGATTTCTGTCTACGTCGACAAAAAACAAAAATTGAAATAAGTATAATAACAATACAATAGGAATTAATACATATTAACATTGACTAGTTCAAGTTTTAACACATCTTTCTTCTCATATACTGGGATGGCACAAGTCAAAAAATGAAAAGCAATTATTTTTATAGAATGAAAATCAAAATTGCTATCCTGCTCTCCTCTGCTCAGTTGAGACGATATTTTAATACTAAAGGTAGATGAAAAATGGAACGATAGATAGAAATTTAAAAATATATACTTGGTCATTTTCAAATAATTCTTCTATGACATCTTTTAGAGATGGAGTTCTTTCTCATTTCCTTTGTTGTGTTCAGGAATATAGAACTCATATAAGTCATCTTTCTGGGTCTGGTCATACTACACAGAAGTAACAGAGGAGATAAATATCTGTGTTAGCTTTATTGGATGAACAAGCAATCTGAAAGACACTTATTTTAAATAGTTTTTGTCACATACTCGAGCATTTTTATTTATTTACCACAAGATGCTAATCATTAGTAAAAAATGTGTTTATTTTTTACAGTAGTCAATTTAAAATAACAATATAAGATGCAAACAATAATAAAAAGAAATTTGACTGGGGATTTGTTCTCACTGATTGATATAAGCTTATGTGTATAGAAGCATCCAAACTTATTTTTTCTCAAGAGGGATGCAAACTACTTACATTTGAATTTCCTGATGGTTTTAATGTTTTTTTGGCTCTTGAATAATTAAAATGGTAACTATAAAGGGAGAGGGTTGATTTTTAAGCTTAGTTCTATGCTATCTTGCTCTTTTAAATTTCATAAATGATTTACAAAGTGATTTAAATTAAACCCTATCTTCAGGATGCTATTATGGCAATCCTTTTGTCATGATTGCAAAAAGGTCACATTCTTGTGGTACCTAAGCAGGACCTGTTGGACAGGAAAAAAGGGCAAAGAGTATGGCAACACAAAGTCTCTGGTACAAAACTTTGGGGGAATATGCTTGCTATAAACTCTCACGTCACTTTTGATATTAAGCAGGAGTGTTCTGGTCTGCAGTTCTTAATATGAACTGTGGAAAAATAAATATCCTGTTATGAGTTGTTATCTGAGCTTTCGTCTAACTGTCAAAGGACTGTTATACTTCTGTTTTACGATTTAATAAAGCTGTAAGCTGGAGCTCCCTGAAGGTTAACAAAGCATTTACTTCCAAGAAAATAAAATTCAATGGCAGGTATAGGCAATTATTACTGTAGAAATAAAAAGATAGTTTTTGTAGTCTGAAGGGAAACATTAATGGATTTTGGATTCATGGTGTGTGTGAATAAAACTACTTCAGATATCCTAAGGTTCAGGTGAAACCTGTGTCACATGTAAAGTCAGAGTACAATAAAACACCTGATAATTCTTAGACATTCTTAAAAATTCTGAACATACTTAAACCACTGCTTCAATCAAAATGAAAATAAGTATAGATTGTACAGTAGGATACAGTATAATCACAGGTTCTCAAAGGTATAAGCTCAACTGAAATATTCTGCAGACTATTATTATTTGTTGACAGAAGATCTCAGGAGCTGATCTAACTATTCCAGTCATATAAATAAATATTTCACAATACTCTTTTCTAGCTAACTGAAATTTATTAGTAGAGTATTACCAAGTTTTCAATAAGATCACAGTGTATGAACTTGCACACACACAAAAAGATGTTCCTAAATAATTATTTTACATCAAGTAATCTTTCTGTATTACAGAGAACATTTCCAAAATCTTACTTGACAACTTGGTAGTTTACTGGGCATTAAAACCTCTCACTGCCTGGTAGTGCACTCTGTTGAATGTGATTAGAAATATTTCTATAAACTTTTTCACACTTCTATGTGGTATTTTTGTATGCTTTAGCACTTGGTATAATTTTTATACATGCAATCTAAAAGATGCAAGTGTCAGGTTAGCAGTTAATGGCTGCGTTTTCAAAAGTAATTGGAAGTCAACCTTGACAGTATGTATGTTATTTGAAAGATACCATCCTGCACAGCTTTATGCCTGTTGATGTTGTAAGACACCCTCTAGATCCATTCTATGTGAAATATTTCCTTATTGAGCACAGTATGTCGTACATACTCATAGTATGCTGGGTGGACTCTGGAAAATAACAGCTAAATAAATAAATACTCTGCTATAAAGGGTGTTGAAGAGCAGTATGCTCATGCGGACTCTAAAACCTCAAAGCATGATGCTGGAAGTATTGATTCTCACGAAGGTGGAGCAGTAAAGTATGCAAATGGGGAATTTCTGTGATTGGGCAGGATAGTGAAGATCAGTAATTGTACATTAGAGGTGTATGTGAGGCACCCAAGCCTTTTACCTTCCTTTTCATTTAGTGAAAATTAGAACTACCAATACCAGAGCAAGCCCAGGAAAATAAGGCAGTTAGGAAAAGGTGTCCGTATAGTGGGGAAGCCAGCTGAACATGAGCTACAGAGATGAGAAAGCTGTTCAGGCCACAGGAGGAACATTCTGTGGTGGGTTGCCACTTGGATGGAGAGGAGTTGTGAGAAGTTGGAGAAAAGTGTTACTCTGACAGCATCATCTGTGGTTAATCTGTGGAAAACTTCACCACATGGTGTGGATGTCAGAAAATTGATAGATGTTTGAGAAATGAATTGGTAAACATATGGAAGAAAAATGTACAAAAAAAAAATCCTGTATCTGAATATTCTATTTTAATATCTGTGTGTTTGATGCCATTGGAAATAAGATATTGGTGTTGATTTTTGGTCTCACCCGGAAGGGCCATTCTTATGATTTTATGAAAGCAAGGCTGAGGACATGAATCTCAGCTTGTACGTTATATTGATAAACCAGTGGTTTGTATTGTGTATTTCAATGCACCACAGTGTGCAGTCAAACTAGGAATTTAAGGATCAATAGATTTAAGTGGTTTAGTCTCAATCCCAGGAAATTAGAAATTACTTAAGATCTTTACTTGCTTCTAAAAATGGGTAAGAAAATAAAGGGGTAGGCTGAATAGAAGTGTTGTAGCACAGCAGAACAAAACTAAACTCGTATCTTGTCTAACTAAATTGTGGATTTGGATCTGTGAATTATTGCTCTCTGTCATAAAAGCGTGACTTAGTTTACTAAACTATTTCCAAGCAATGTCTGCTTTCATATAATTTCGCAAACAGTTTAAGATAAATTCTGAAGAGATGCCAAAAAGGACTATGCAAGCTATTGGAATAACAGTGTATGAATATATTCAGGACATGTTCTAGTTTAGAATTTCAAAGAGTTTTTTCCTTCACTTTTACAAATTTAACTTTGTTTGTATTAGTTGTATAAATTCTGAGAAAAACCCCATCAGAATGTATTGAAGAGAAAACATTGATCAGTTGTTTTGGTGTTTGCCCTTGGCTTCAGATAATACCTTAGGGAATGCAGTGTTACACTTGTATAAATTTGTCGAGCACAGTATTATAGATGTTATTTTATAAATACTTTTTTCAGTTTAATAGAATGGATGAAGCTCACTTCAAATTACTAAAAAAATAATCCATATACCTAGAGTAATTTCTGTGCTTATTCTCAGATCTCTCTCTCTGTCCCTTTGCAAAATCTTCAAGGAAGAGGCCACTATAGCTGAGATCATGTAGACTTACTTTTTCAAAATTTCTTAATTGCTGTTTATGACAACAATTTAGAGAAGCAAAAGCATGTTTCAGCTATCTCTATCTTCCTAGAATTCCTTCGGGGTCTATTCCATTCTAGGGTATGCATGCAAGCCCTTGTGTTCCCATGTGTGTGTATGAAAGATACACATGTGTCGCGGTAAATCACCACAGCGTTTGTACAGGTACCCCAGCAAATCACAGACAGCCTTTCTTATGCTGGCTGCATTTTGCTATTCATCTGTTGTTTGCCCTCTGACCCTTGATCAAGTCAATGTACAAGCAGGGGTACCCAGAAGCTTGTCCATATATTCAGATTTCAATACACTTTAGGATCTAGCTACAGGAAGATCAAATAATGAGTGTTTTAATTGACTTTGCCCACATGATTGGAGATGATTAAATCTCTTTGAAATGGAGTATCATCACAGAATGCTACAATATTTTCCATACTTAGTTTGGAAACTAACAATATTTGAAGAAAAGCACACCTCCAATATTTTTTTTAATAGAATGGCAGTTTTTACTTGACTATCAGCTGAAGGAAATGAAAAATGCCATAATCTCTGATCAACACGCTGCAGGTTAGAGGTATGGTGGCAGTATTACTGATATTTGAGGTGGTCATTTTCCAATGAAAATAAAAAACAGTGTAAGAGACAAAACAACCTTTCCAACTTAAATTTAATGTAAAGTGAGAGCAAAAGAGCCTTGCATATTTTCAGTAAGTATTTTTTTGTTATTTGACAAAAATGGTCTTTATATTGAGTGCTCCAACATTCTCCTGTTTTTCATTAGATTTCCTTGGAAAGCAAAACAAATCTATATGCCAGTATAAAAGCAGACTTCTGAGGTCTGTCAAGTTCTTAAAAGTATAGAAGTCAGCAAAAAACTTCTTGAATCTTCAGGTAATGACATAATAAAAAGCTGTTTCCTTTTTTCACTTTTATAAATGTATCATAGAATTATCACACATAGAATGGTTTGGGTTGGAAGGGGACCTTGATCATCTAGTTCCACTCCACCACCATGGGCAGGGGCACATTCAACTAGATCATGTTACTCAAAGCCCCATCCAACCCAGCCTTGAACAGGGATGAGGCATTCACAGCTTCTCTGGGCAACCTGTTCCAGTGCCTCACAGCCCTCACAGAAAAGACTTTTTGCCTAATACCTAATCTAAACCTACTCTCCTTCAATTTGAACCCATTTCCCTTTGTTCTTTCAGTACGTACTCTTGTAAATAGTCTCTCTCCATCTTTCCTAAAGGTTCTGTTCAGATACTGGAAGGACACAATTAAGTCATCATGAAGCCTTCTCTTTTCCAGGCTGAACAATCCCAGTTCTCTCAGCCTTTCCTTGTAGGAGAGGTGTTCCCTCCCTCTGATCAACTTGGTGCCCCTCCTCTGGACCGAGTGTTAACTCTGTTCCTTTTTTTTCCCCAATCCATTGTCTTCCTCATTATCACTCGTGGCTATCAAATCACCCTATGTGGTTATCACCATGTAACTGTTATTACTTGCATGTTACTTTAACATAGTCATATTGCAGTGATGAACATGAGGACAGAAACTCCAAGAAATAAAATGCTTTAACTACTCTAATTTTATGTCAGTGGAATTTATTAATATAGTTACACTTCAGAATTGGTTGAGCGTTTGAATTTTCTCATGCTGCAAAGTGAAAGCTTAAGGGCATACAGGAAAGGATGCATAGGCAAGGAAAGAAGAAATAGGAGGCAGAAGAAAGGTCTAATCAAATATGGTAAAATTATGAGATTAAAAAAGGATTATGAGATTGAAAAATTGAAAAAAGAAAAAAAGCCATTTATGTTTCATGTAAAAGAAGTTTCTTAGCTAATAGATGTATTAGCTGCAGGCAGCAATAAATTTTAAAAATGAAAAACAATACATAATTTTTAGATCACTAAAATTAAAATGGTGACAGCACTAGCAGATATGATATATTGCAAAGAAGTATTCTAGTCTTCTGAATAAATCATTGGACAAGGACTCTGAAAATCAGAGCTTGATTTTTAGCACTCTTTGCAGTTGCCTAGCTGTGAATATTAATGATTTATTACTTCTAAATGAAAGTTGTTAGAAAACCAACTTGAATGAGAGCAGCCCTGAGAAGGATGTGGGGATTCTGGTGGATGACAATTTTGACATGACCCATCAGGATGCAGGTCAGAGAGCCAACTGTATCCTGAGCTGCATGAAAAGAAACGAGGCCAGCAGGTTGAGGGAGGTGATTCTCCCCCCCTATTCTGCTCTTGAGAGACCCCACCTGGATAATTGGTACAAGTATCTAATTTTTTTTTATTTCCTGGATTTTGTCATTCTTGCTAGTAATACACTATCTTTAAATAAACATTGTTATTAAGAAAAGCTTTTCTGATAGTAATCAGCTTAATTATGGAAACCAGCTTTTTTAACATATAGTTTTGGAAAGGAAAGAAGAAGGAAATGAAAGTCAAGAAAAAATTGTGGATAGAGGAAGCAACAGAAAAAAGAAAGAAAAGAGAAAAAAAAAGGCATGAAAATGAGGACAAAATCAACACCTGTACTCATTTTTTTTAAGTGTGCAGGACTATGCAAATTTTACAAGGACAGAGATGTACTCTGAAATATACTGAAAACTAGGTTCTTAGAGTGATTCTGGCATTTTATTCATGTGGACCTATGCTGAATATACTTTATTACCTTTCAGTGGAAATAGGCACTTGGTTTATTTTCCCTGAAAATCCTTGCTGGAGGAACTATAAATCTGTTCTTAAAAATTATGATTACCTTTCACATCACTGGAAGATAAATTCTAGCATATTTAGCAATACCAGCAAGGTGATATTTATGCAGGTGTGAGTTTTAACAGTGTCGCTACAGATGCAGCATGTATGTGTTAGCAGAGAGGCACAAAGTACATGGCACGTTCATTTTTACGTGATTTATAGGTTTAAATGTATCTTGAAATATTTAAGTATGCTAAAAGTGCTTGAAATATCTAGTAGGTACTCATTAGTTGTCCCTTTATTACTTTGTTCAATTAATGGAGGGCTATAAATTCTATATTAATTTAGAAATGCTTTTGGACTCTAACGATTATGATCTTTTGTGATGTGATAGTGACATTAAATAAACACAGTTGCTGGATGCTGGAATTCTTTTAGAAATATTTATTACTTACAGTAAAACTGTCTCTAAACTCTATAATGATACTATAAAAATTACAGTACCAGGAGAGAGAGGTCTTTAGGAAAAAGTGGTTTCAGGCTCATACTAAGACAGAGCAATACAGGCCGAGTCTCGAAAATGAGAGAAGAGGAAAGAAGAAAAGGAAGGAAAGAGAGAAAAAGGAAAAAAACCCATCTCTTCAATACAAATTACATTGGCAGGTTCTAGTTGTTGATCTGAGACTCATTAGCTGGGTATAGGTAGCTAAATAAGCTCTAAGGAGTATAGTTGGTAAGACAAAATATAGGCAAAATTTGATGGATTAGCATAGATTATTGACGCTGACAGCCCTGTGTTTTCCAGGGAAACTGGTGTGAAGTTAGGAAGAGATGCTGAGCAGTATGGCACATCTGATTTCATACTGCTTGTGCAAGCTGACCCCTGGCATTCTGTATGAGGTCAAAAGATTTCTGAAATTTCAGTGATCAGCGACTGTGGACGTGGAGGTCGACAGCTTAAATCAGGTGTGTGTTTTGCCTTTCAGCAAATATCTGATGATCATGGGTTTAAATAAAATCTAAGGCTCAGTAGAGAATGCCCGAAACACTAGTTGTTGCAGAATTTTGCAGCTGTTAAAGATGTGTTATATAATCTGTCATAGTTTATTCCTGATCTATTTTTATTTTCTTCATTTGAAGGGTAGAAACTATTATTGAAAGTTATTCTCTCTACTGAAAATTGACTTCAACAAAGCAACTTGTAATGCACAGTTTAGGAAAGGATAGACAGAACTATATTTGTTAGCTAGAATTACATTTATTACTTGAAGTACTATATTTATTTTTATAATTGCATGGGAAAAAAATGATTCATCCAAATAAAGATCCAACTTTCATTTAAAATTTAAATCACTGTTCTGTCTGTCCCGATAATCTACATGCTGATTTTTAAGATTTAAATACTGTTACTTAACCAAACCCTCTGCTTTTTAGAATCTAGCTGTTAACAGAGACATTTTTCTCTAGCTACTTTCTTTCATGCACTTTTACTACAGAATAATTAGTCAGTAGATGATGATTTCAGTGTCATATCAGTAAAGAATTATGGGAGATTATGAGAAACTGCAGGTGAATTAAACATACTAAAGCGTGGAGTATCACAACTTTAGATATGATTTCATATGCAACAAACGTACTAACTGAGCTGCTCAGACTCAGCAATAGGGTTTTTCTTGATCCTTATAGAAATAATCTGTTGAAAATATGTTACAGGTGAGTCAATAAACGTCTTCTGAATATGTCTTCAATTTAAGTAAAATTTAATAAACAAAAAAGATTAAAATATTAATAGGTCAATGCAATCTGAATAGACCTGATAGAGATTTTATAATTGATTTTCTTGAAACAAGCTATAGAAATGCCTGACATGAGTGAAACCAAAATTTTGTTCTGGACCGGGAACATCAGCATGTAGGAAATGACTGTTACCTTTTGCAAAGGATTCAGTCAGCCTCTCTGTCTCAGAAAGGTTAAAAATCTGTATGTGGTGACAAACATTAGTTGTTTGAGAGGTTTATTTGTTTACACAGATGGATTTATAAATAAGAAAGCTAATTAGGTAATAAAAAGGATTCACATAGAACAACTAAAATTTTACTATTTTGTATACAATCCAAGGCAGTAAATATAATGGAATGGCACAAAACTCCTGTTCAGTATTAATTTTTTATCATAGATGGCTAATTTCATGCCTGATGATTTAGTTTATGATAATTATTTTAAAAATTGTGATGCAGTATTACTGCTTTGGATATACATTGAGTGTTTGCTGGAAAAGGTAAAACTACTTTCTCAAAGTCTGCAATATTTATTTCAATATCCTTCACAATGATCCAAATAAGAATAATATGCATGCTCAAGAAAGGACTATAGCTTTTTTCTTGTGAAATTTCCAGCATCTTAGGAGAGTATGTTTTTAATGGAAGTAGTTTCACACTTTCGACTATGTACTTCATTGACACATTATGGGAATGCATGAGCATGGTGATGAAAAATCCTTTGTAGCTATGGGAAAGTTGATGCATATTAAGAACATTACACAGGACTATTTTTTTTTATATTATTTTTTGCCCAAATGGTTATGTCTGGGATTTGAGGACATTGAAAATCAGGCAATTTGAGGCATTCTGTTGTGTTTTTAAAATCTACTAGCACATCCTCTTTTGGAATAGCTGTTCTTATCAGTACAAATATATTAAGACAAAAACAATGTATATTACTAATCAAAAAAACCTCTTCTTTATTCAAATCACTCAGCATCTTCTCTTTATATGCTCCACCTTCTTAATACTGAAGTGAGACAAGAACAGGTACTTTCAGTGGCTCAATCTTAATTTAACTTTATAGACTATGGATTATGACATACCTTGTCCTTCAACTGTCAGTTGGCTAAAGTTATATTGCAGAATATTTGTTAATTTTCTCATGAAAAAAATGAATTTTTTCAATAAGAAAAATATATTCTCCCATTGTACAGGGAGAATATTTTATCTATTTTATAATTAGTGTCATTCTTACATGTGCGTTGGATAGTGTAAAATGCATTTACAGTCATCAAAGGGAAATTTTTTTTATCAGACACTCAGATACTCCATATTTCAAAATAAATTCATATGGATAATAAAGAACAGAAAATCTCAGTGAACAGTGGGAAAACATTTTTCCCTAAGTGGTTGTTCTATTTCTGACCTTTTTTCTTCTCCCTAATTCTTAATGGAAACTTGCAAAATATCTTCAGCAAATAAGTCTTGGAACTAAATGTAGCAGCAGTAAAAAATATGGAAAGAATGAATTCAGTGAAAATACTGGTTTTATGACACATCATAATTTTCCTCACATCTCCATTTCAGATGAGCCTTAATTTTCCGTAGGTAATAACTAGCTTTCTCTCTCTTGCTGTTTCTCCAAAGGTTATTCCTTTGCTAATAACTTCTCCTCTGCATGGGTGCCAACCACACTTATCTCTCACATTACCCAGCCAATTAATGTAATTAAGTTAGAGTCAAAGCAGTTGCATTCAATTTGGACTTGCTTTTGTTTCAGTTTGAGTTTGTTTCAATGTGTGAGTTTATCCCTTTAACTATACCAGCTGGGCTAATAAGTAATATTACTTTGTCTCGTTTCTTCTCCTTCTAATTTCCCGATAGTTACTTCTGATATTTTTCATATGTCATGGAGGAAAGGTGGTGAGAAGATGATCAACACTTGTACAAGATCTCTGTATATCTTCATTGATACTGCCAAATTATCAGAATGTGAACACAGGGGAGAGCCACAAGATCGGAGATACAGTAACAATACTAGCTTGCAAAAGTCCTGTCCATCACCATTTTAATATTACAGTCGAGTTTTTGCACCACTACATGACTGAAATAACCCGTTAAAAAAAAAAGGACAGTTTGCCGGGGAGTACAGCTGATAGAGGTGAACTGTGACTGGGGAGTCAGGAAAGTTACTCCCTCAGGCTGCTTGTATTGCTGTGAACCTGGTTCTTGCCAGGTTACAACCAACCAGGTGTCCTCTGGGGGTTTCGTACAGTAACATCTAGGAAAACCAAATTTATAAAAGCAGCATGAACTTTATAAGAACAGATTTATGCTTTTTATTTGGATTTCACATCACATTGGTCACAGAAGTTCCCTTGTGCCATTGCTACTCTATCTCACTATTTAAAAAAAAAACTTAGCCTTATATTGCATCACATAAACAAAACTTATTTAATTCCCAGACTTATTATATGAAAAATAACTCAATCAAATTAGTTTTTGATTTTATATTTTTCTATTTGAGTGTATTGTTTTTCACACTCTACTGTAACTTGACATGTTCTTTTCTGATTCCTCAGGGCCAAGACTATCCAACTGCATCTAGCAGGCATTAAGTTTAAAGCAAGTAAAAACAAAGAATGATGACATAATAGTAAAAGAATGGAAAGATGAGGTTGTCAGAAGACTACAAGGGCATTTGGAAGGTATCAGCAAGGAATGCAGGAATAAAGATCCATTACATAATCATCTTGAATAGAAACTTCACCAAGTCATGGGCACATCTCTGCTGCTATGGAAACTGTTTTCCAGGTAGATGTAGAATCAGTGCACTGCAGTGGTTACAAGCAGGGAAATACATGTGAAATACAATATGAAACTTCCTTTGAAATAGTGAAAATACCTAGAAAAAAGAATTTCAGTAAATGAGGAAAACAGAGTAAAATATTTTGCGATTTTATAAACTTTTCTTGTTTCCCACAGAAACAAACAAACTTTTCACCATTTTTAAAAACTATTCAGTAGTCTGGCACTAAAACTGCAATTATGGAAGGTAGGAGAGGTAGCTCCTACAGCAGCTTTAAAGTGTTTGATCATGCATTCCGATACATCTGAAGAAATCTTTCTAAATTAGAAGTCAGCACATTTCTAATGTATTTTGTAGTAATCTTATAAATTATTATTTTCATTGGAAAAGTTTATCACTTGAAAATTTTGCAGTTACCTGAATAATGACAAAAAATGTATCTGAGTTAATGGGGTGTACTTCTTGAGATTACATCAATGGAACATAAAATTCCATTTCACAATTTTCTTTATGAGAATTTTTCATTATTGAGTTTCATGAACAGAGAAGCTTACTACAGTGAATCCTCAGATTGGAAATTATCTCTGGTTTGTTGTTTTTTTTTTTTTTTTTAATGAGATATTCTTCATGTAGTATTGCTTACAATTTTTACTTGCTTCTTTGTGAGTTGTCTATATGTAGTCTATTCTGGTAGTGGCCGTGGCTCTCAGTTCATGAGCTGCTAATAGTTGTAGGCACTCAAAAAAAAACCACTGTCCCCCAAATATGTCTTAAAGCCCAACCCACCATTTCTTTCACAGTAACAAACTACAGTCAAAGCCAAAATACCTTCTCTGTTTGCTGGGAAGGCGCATCCAGACTTAATGTTTTTGAACTGGTATATAGGTGAAGAGACTGCACAGATCACAATTATTTACTCCTAAAGTGTTTGCTTGGATATATGAACGCAGTCGTGTAAAAAAACCAACCACCTCAGCTCTTCTCTCACATTCTCTTACCACTGGAATGAGTCCATTGTGCTTGTCATAATATCTGGATAACACTTGCAGTTGGGATGGGGGACAGTGTCAGAAGTGCCTTTCTGCTGTCATGGACTGTTTTATCAGGTCACTGTTCTCTCAGGATGGCAGTCTGAAGCTGGTGGAGTTATAACTTCTCAGACATTTGTAAACCTTTGTTTCCTTGATTTTATTAAAAAGAGTAATGTAGCTTCTGCATTGTACCCTGGTGCCAGGACAGGAAATCTTAAGCAGCCCTTTTCACATACTCTCTCCTTTCTTTCTCTACACATTCCTGTTCCTTCAACACAGTAGACTAGCTGTAGTTCTGTTGTTAACGTTTTGTTTCTTGTTTGTTTTGGGTTTTTTCTTTTGTTTGTTTGTTTGTTTGCTGGGTTTTATTTTGTTTTGGGTTTTTTTTTTTTTTCTTTGGGGTACAGAATTCGGAAGAGTAAGAAACTATCAGGAAATTTGACTATTTTCATTTTTGCATATGTGTATATATATTCATTTAACTCTTCTCAGTTCATTTTCCCAATGATAAAGGTCTGGGAGAGAAAAAGGAAAGAAACAGAACAGCAACTGCTGCTGCAGATTTCATTTTGTGAGACCACATCTTGAGCCAGTGTAAGTCAGTGCTGCATGCAGCCACTGTTGCCCAGGCTGGCTGCTACTACAAGTGTCTCGTGCATTGCTCTTCCACTCTCTGCCATTTGATTTGGTGGAGTCTGACAGACACCTTGATATGTGCCTTGTGCTCCCTGATTTAAGTAAAAATACGGAATTGTGGATAGATGACATGGTTTGTCCATGGCTATCACACAAAAATTCTCATTGATTACAGTCAGTGGCAATTGCAGTCACTATGGTGGGCAATTTATGCCTTTCTTTACTGGACATATATTTTTAAAGTTTTTTTTCAAGATATTGCAAACTTAATTGAAGCTTTACAGCAAAGAGGGGAAAACAAATAGCTTACTGTTCTCTACTAAGAGGAAGGTTTCAAAGCTGCCGTCTTACTACACTGTAGTTTCCTTTTTCTTTTTGGGCTATTTTGTGAAGTCAGAATGCTCGTTTGCAACTCTGAAAACTGTTTTGGGACACCAATTCTGCTTCAGAAGGAGCAGTAGTCTCTTTCGTGGGACTTAGGATGAAGAAGTCTCTTCATTCTGCTCTATCTGAATCCTTCTATCCACCCAGGCCTAGTGACGCACTTGAGATCAACCTTTTATGAAGAGATTGAGTGCTCCGTATCCCTATGAACAGCGAGGAATTCTGAGACTGCAGAGGGAGCAAGTGGGGTGGATCTGTATCTCTCTTCAGAGGTGTTGCTTTAGTTTGGCACTACCCTGAAATGGAATCGCTGAAGTAGGATCCATAACTTTGTATAAAAGGATACGCTTGTATTCAAAAGTCTGCACAAGTTCAGTAGTATAAGAAATTTATTCTGTGCAAAGCAATGGAATATGCATTTTTCAGTCAATAATTGATAGAGACAGAACATGATCAGGAAATTTCTTCAGAAGCTAAAAATAATTCAGTGCTATGGCATTGGTTGAAATTTATTTATTTTAGAATTTTTGAGGAAGCATTGCATTTCCCTGTGGCAAAAGAAACTTTTTCCCCATAGACATTTGTAATATTGAATAACAGATTCAACTGATTTCTTTATACGTGTTTGTAATAGGATGTATTTCTTTGACTGCTCCAATGTTACCTTCATGTAGACTTATGGAACTGTGCTCTTATTCTTTCCGTAAACTCTACAAAAATCTACACTGAATTAATGAACAGATTTTAAAACTTTCTGTGATATCTGTAATTTACTCCAATGTCTTCTATCAAATTTTTCAGCTTTTATAGTATTAGAATTCAGTACTATAACTAAGTTCTAAATTTCAATGATGTTGGAAGATCAGAAAGAACAGACTTTAACCTAAATGTTTTAATAGAAATTCTTTTATTATGTCCAGTATCACCTTTGCTTCAGTAAACAGTAAAAAGGATGATATGATTTGATCCTAAAATTTTTGAATAACTTAATATTAGGAAAGAGGATACCCTAAGATTTGAGAGTTTCGTATTTTTAGTGACTTTGCCATAAAAGTTTTTTCAACATATGCAATTTATGCAGCAATTACCTAATAAAGTTGGAGAATTACTTCCAATTAAACTGTCATAAATAGTGATGCACAAGGCACAGTAAAATAGTGTCTTACAGAGAAATAGTACTGCCCTTTCTATGGCAATGCTGTGTGATTGTTACTTTTGAAACAAAAACATCTGTTTTCAAAAAGCACATTTTCAGTGCTTTTTGACAATTTGACAGACCATTTCCATATCCACTTAGATGTGTTTACCCTGATGCATTGAAAACTGTACACCTAAAATCCCTAAAAATTAACATCTTATTTAAATTGGAAGAATTTGCAATTAGAGGCACATGCTGTGCCTAAACAGCAGCTGATCCAAAAATATTGTGTTATTTGCTAAGTGATTATATGTGTATTTGATATATTTATTTTTCCTTACTGTGGTTGACCCTCTCTCTGTTTACATTTAAACCATAATATGAAAGAAAGGATTACATTTAAAAACTAGGAAGTGTTTGCTGTCACTTGCAGGCCACTGAAGTTTTTCAAGTTTATGAGCCTCTCTGTGAGCTCTTTGCAGACTTCCTCCATCAACATCCTCGATGATCTAATGATTAATTTTTCTGAACATTCACAGAGTATTCAAGAATATTAATCAAACTCTAGCAGGATGTAAAATCCAACTAGGTAAGCTGGCCTCTATTATACCATTAAAATCTAAATATTATTTTTATTTGCTATACATTTGAAAAAGGTGTTTTTTTGTCAATGAAAATTTTCATTTGTGTTTTCCCTTCAGAAGTATATTGCCACTACTTTATATACATTCAGACACTTATTTACATAGATTTAAACTACTAACATAGAAGACTCTACTATACTGTCTAAATTAATAGCCTCCCTGCACAACTCTGAAAGTACATTAGCACACTCTAGATCTAATGAAAGAGCAAGTGCAAAATCTCCTCATACTGGTCAGAGAGTCCAGTTTATTACTGGCACATCATTCTTTGTGAAGAATAGCAGAATATTAAATGTTCAGATTTTCAGTGTAATGGCTACTAGACAAAAGGTTTGGGTTTGATTGATTTTAATGCTCTTTGGATATGCTGCTTAGTCATATGAGATTGCTTATCAGTGTTGCTTCTCTTAAGTTTCCCTCTTAACTGCTCTGATGGTACTGATAATTTGGCCAATTTTCCACTAATTTACAGTTCACTAATCCAGTCCACATGTACTTTTTTGGCTGCTAAGATCTAGAAGCTTTGTTAAAATCAAGATAAGTTACATCACGTACTCTCCCTTCCATCTACAGAACTGTTCATTTGATTATAGAAACAATTACTTTAATCAAGTATGATTTGCTAAATCACCTCTTTGTTCTGTAGTTGGAATATTAAATGGTGTCAGCTGCAAATTAGTTCAACACAGTACATTTAAAATATTCATGGTGGAATCTGAGAATAGTTTGAGTTGGAAGGGACCTTAAAGGTCAGGTTGGTATGGGGCTTTGAGTAACCTGTTATAGTGGAAGGTGTCCTTGCCCACTGCAGAGAAATTAGAACATAGATTTATTTTCTAACTAGAATTGGAAAATCAAGTTGCATTTCTAGCTAGTATTGTTATAAAAACACACGACTCAGTAAAAATGTATGAGAAGAAAAATTCTAAAATAGAAATGAATGATATTTTCTGGCTTGATTCATCCTTATTCTTACAGAAATATATAGAAGTCATCCTGTCTCTTCTTTACCTTTACTCTTGCACACAATTCTACTGCAAATGGTAGAAGGGGAAAGAAAAAAAAAAAGGGACACTTGAGGACTAACTGGACTAACTGGAAGTATCAAATCCTACCTAAAAACCTTTTCCTTGTAGGTTTGTCAGTCTCTTATCCCAAAAATGAAACTCAGGTTAAACTGCAGTGTTGTTTGAATGGCAACTCAATCCTGCAGTAAGTGCCTGTCATCGTGACCAGAAGATAGAAAGTGTGATCCACCACTAGAAGCCAACTTCGCATTTAATCTATCTGTTATAGAAGTTTTATGATAGTTACTCAGATGACACCAGTACAAATAGGTAAAATGGGAACAAGAATGGGTTATAAAACAGTGTTTTCCCTGTAGTGGTGTAAGTTATTATTATCATCCAGATTGCCAATCAAAGAATTTAGTAGAGATTGTGCAAAACAAAAGTGTTGAGATTAAAGTTGCTTTAGCAGGAAACAGATGGTCCAGGTTTTTATCAGCTCTGCGGTTTAGATCATTAGTTTTAACTGCAGTAAAAAAGGGTCTTTGTAATGCCAATACAATTTACCTCATTATTCCTTGGCGCCAGATATTACCATAATTTTGCCCGGCTCTGTGGGTTCCCGCAAGCCCACAGAACCTGGGGCATATTCGGTAATACAGTCAGGGGACAAAGAGGCAGGAAGGAGATCCGCTTTTCATCCTGCTTGATAGTTTATTCCATGCTTACAGCCCAACTCCAAAGCAAATCTGAAACCCGCTCCCGAGGGCCCCAGTTTATCCAGGGCCAGGGGGAAAGGTGGGATTAGGGCATGGGGACCAATGGGAGAATGCTGGGGAGGAGTGAGAGGCTGGCAGCCAACCAGGAGATTCAAACCGGGACAGACCATACCAAGGAAACAAAGCATCCCAGGGGAATGCTTTGGGTCGCCCCTACACAAAGACATTACCGACCCCCACAGTAAGTCACTCTTGTTAAAATCATGAAAGAAATAATCTTGTATGTGTGTGTTTTCATATGGGAGACTTTATTAGTGGCTGATGCAATTGCTGCGCCAAACACTAAGAGGTATATTAAAAACAAATTGCAGAAAAATATCTGGTTTGGTTTTCAGGTAGAATAAAAACATCTTGTGGTCAGATCAGAGGAGAACAAATTAACATAAAAAATACTCAGTCTTGAGTGAATGAACTTTATTTTTTTTTGCCACCAAACAAATCTTGAATACATCAAACAATTGCAGTGTCACCCTACAGAGATGCATGTGGCTATTAAATGATCATGAAAGATAAGACAAAATATTTGGTACCCATATGATGTTAGTCATTTAACTGAACAAATCCAGCAAGATGATATCATATACAAGTTATGGCAAAACCTACTTCCTATGGCACGTTATAGGAATGAATGGAAAAAATATAAATTTTTCAGTCTCTACGCACACTTAGACGGAACTAAAGAATCATATAGGAGGAATGTTTTCTATATCACTACAAAATAAATATGTTAAGATTGTCTCAGACATTGAAATCATGCAAATGTATCAGTTACTCAGAAATTCTCTTTAAGGGCTGACTATTCAGTATTCATAAGGGAGACTACACATTCTACTGTTGCCTTAAGTAGAAATTCTCGATAGCATTTCAAGGCAGCACTGGTGTTTTTCAACTGGTTGAAAAATTCTGAATGAAGCTTTCTTAGAATATTAAGTTTCAGTATCTTCTAGATTTCATCAAGATTTTTTTTCTTTTCTTTTTTTTTGTGTGTGAAATTTTTATGAAGAAATGCATAAATTCTGACAATTTCTTGCAAAAATTCTGGCTTGAATTTCTAAATTCTAAATTTCTAGATGGAATCAAGGGGTCCTAAGTTGCCCAATTAAAGCTGCTCATTAAAGCAGCAGAGAGAACTCACCTGGGACTGCTGAACAATCCTTTCAGAGCTTCCAGGTGCTAGGATGTGGAGCATGGATCTGTGTTGCCCAGCCACCAGCATTTCTACCACGTCAAACAGCTAACAAGCAGTGCGCAGAAATTCCTGATTATGTGGGTGATATCAGATGGTGCAGCTTAATAGTTTTTACTCAATGCCTGGAAAAACTGTCTGCATAAAATTCATCTATATTTCACCTGATTCTATAGCAAATTTGGTTGCTGCTTGTGGATGGATCTCTGTATTCGATGTTGAATAGATAAAGTTTGTAAAACTTATGTTTCCATTTAGTCTGTTTCACAACACTTGTACACAATTCAATTTCATTCTCATGTAGAATATTTACTCAATCTGCTTTCTGGTAGTTTATTACATACAGAGCTGGAAATAAAATTAATTTGGTGCAGTATTTCATATTTATTTATTTTAATATTGCGAATTGGAAATGTGCTGCGTGCTGAAAATATTTATAACTAGTATTATATTTCTTATCAAAATGGATGCCATAGAACCATGTAAATCCTAGGAAGACAGATATATATTTAACCTAGTCTACAAAATGCAAGGATAAGATTACATTGGAAGGATTAACACAAAACTGTTCTTTGTTATTAACATTTTCTTTAGACTCTGCAGTCAGATTTGGTATTCTAAATAAGTGAATAAAATTCTTACTTCATTAAGTGTTGGCTATTATCTTTAAAGGCGACATCTTTCAAGGTAACTTGAAATGAGTTTAGGTAATGGCTAGGCAGGGAAAGGTAACAGAAAAAACCCCTCAAGAGATAGTCACCTATACCTAGATCCTCAGTTTAGTAGATTTCATTGCTTGTGGGTTTTTTTGGCTTTTGTCCCCCATTCTGGCACTCATCAGCCACAGTATAATTGACTGATTTTAATTACGTGTAGTTGCTTTCCTTTTATGTAGCTGTTGATGAATTCACACCAATGCATGCAGTGTGCGTGACAAGCAGGAGGAGTTGGAAAACATGATGCAATTAGAAATCTATGACCTGATTGCTCTCAGAGAAACATGGTGGGATGCGTTACAGAGCTGGAACACCGCCAGTGAGGGCTACAAGCTTTTCAGAAGGATAGGGTGGGAAGGAGGGGCACAGCTATTGCTGTTTATGTTAAGGAGTGGGTACATTGTGAGAAGCTGCCTCTGAGTAACAGCTGTGAAGAGATTAAGGGCCTGTGGGTGAAAGTGAAGGCCAGGACCAATGAAGGATGCTTTTCAGCTGGGGTCTGCCATGGGTGCCTGACCAGGGAAAGCCTGTTGATGAGGCTTCTTGCTTCAGACACAACAAACATCATGCTTATAAGCTCTCATCCCGATGGGGGGTTTTGACCACCTGGATGTCTGCTGGAAAAGCAATACAGCAGGCTGCAAGGAATCCAGGAGACTCCTGGAATGTATAGAGGCCACCTTCCTGGTCCAGGTATTAGACAAACCAACCAGCAGTGAGGTGCTACTTGACCTGGTACTCACCAATGTGGATGAGTTCATAAAATGGAGTTAAGACTGGTGCAAGCCTAGGCTGTAGCAACCATGTCCCGGTTGAGTTTGCGATCTCAAGGAGCCTGAGCCCGGCAAGGGGCAAACTCAAGACCCTGAACTTTAGAAGAGCAAAATTCCAGCTCTTTAAGTAGTTGGCGAATGAGATCTCCTGAGTAACAGTCCTTAAGGACGTTTCCATACTTTCCCTACTTTTTCCATACTTCCGTGCTTCCTTTGACTGTCAGATTATGTTTCATTCTTTTCTGATATCCCTACAGTAAGGCAGTGTTGAACCACTGAAAGATGTGAATCTTTAAATATATACCTTAAAATAATATTAGGCACTAGTAACAAAATAAATAGTGGAAAGTGTAAAATATGTAAAATGTAAAATGGACTAAACTATTTATAAATATTTTTTTTCCTAGAGATCGTAAAGGTGCCGTTGTCAAGTATAACACAACTGAGAACTTTAGATCTGACTGATAATAGTTTCATCTCCTAGTGTAATATAGAAATAAAAAGAGATTGATAGATTACCCCCATTAACCTCTATATTACAGTTAGAAATACCCATCAACTGTGGCAAAAGGCAGGACTGATTGAAAGAACTAAGCTTCGGGGTTTCATCATTTTTAAATGCAAAGACATCACATTTTGCTAAGTGGAGAGAAGTTTTCAAAGCTGAAATTTTTCTTTCATTTCCAGACAGCATTTGAATTTTGAAACATTTGAATTTTTGAAATAATATCAGGATATTTTGGATGGGAAATGTAAATTTAATTTCTGCTGACCTTGGTGATACTTCTAGTTTTTATTTCTAAAATAATATCACAGCAATAGCAGCAGGTAGAAGAAAGTGGGATATGACGAAATTTGAGATGAATTTCACAAAACAGAGATTGCATGTCTTGGTTTAGGTTTACAACATGAATGCATTGTGTTTTCTCAGATTTGCTGCACATAATTAATGGCATTATAGAAAAGATTGCAGAGTAAATAACCAAATCTAGAATCTAAAATGTTTATTTTAGAGCAATGCCTTTCTTGCTTTACTAAGTGGATACATAGGAGCATGGAAACTAAAATTCTTCAGTCTTGCTTGAGTCAGCTACAATAAGATCATCTTACTTCATTCCCTTCAGTCTTTCCTTCCTTTTCTTCCTTATATAAAGATGAAGACAAATAAAGCTAATTATGGCAATGCTGAAAGAATACACCCCTATCTCCTCAAATCAGACAGTACAGAGCAAAAAAAAAGACAAAACCTTGCTTAATAATCAGAAGTTCAAGCTCAGTGCTGCTCTCCATGCTTTTTCTGCTGCACTGCTGTTATCTGAGTGTGGAGAGAGGTCAGCAAAGGTTAAATAAAAATTTCTTCAGTGAAATCCTCCACACTCTTACACTTCTAGTGCGAAAGCCCCTGAAACATCTGGATTTACTATTTTTCTCCCTATGAGAAGTCTCAACACCACACTTCCAAGCTGTAGTCTGAAACCACTATCTGTCCATTGTGGTTTTTTGTTTGCAAGATCTTTTTTTTTAATATTTTCTTTATTCCTCCTAGGGAGTCTATCAGTGTGGGGGTGAATTTTTACCTTATGATGTACTCTTGACAGAATTATACTGCACTCCTATCTCATGTTCCTCCATAGGGAATCCCAGAAGTCCACCTAAATCAGCCAATGCATCAATTGTCTTTCAAATTATATGTGACAAGATACATATGAAGAGTGGATACAGGCAGTTCTATTCTGTTATTTTAGTGAAATGGAAGCTTATCAGGTTCTCTGGCTGCACTTACTATAATTATGTAATGAATCCCAAAATACTTGTTTTAGCTGAATTTGGATCTTTAATGTGAACTTACATTAATATGCCATGGCACTGATTCTGTTCCCTACTGCTACCAGGTCATTCCTTAATTTTATCAATAGAAAAAAGTCAAACCTAGTACGTCTGCTTGTCTGTGGCCATTTATGAACCTTCAGAAAGGAGCTTATTTAAGAACAAAGAATCTAAACTGAGCAGTCTATTTGGTTTTAAATGTAAATTACTTGCCTCAAAAATTCTAAGCTTTTTGCAATTGAGTGCAGCATCCTCTGCCCTTTAGAAACATGAAGATACGCACTGCTGCCTTGCAGACTGAGTTCAAATAATTTATTTTGGCTCTTTGCTAGATATTTTCCTTTGACTACTGAGTTGAAACCAGCATCTCACCAAGAATATTTCTTAGCTGTCACCTAAATGGGAATTAACAATGACATATCAGGAAAAAAAGCAGATATTCTGCAAGACATAATTTCTGAGTATCTTAGCATAAAGCCTATGACTCATTTTCCAAATTTGTCCTCTTCATAATCCTCACCATCAACATGCTTATAATTGTGAAGCCATGAAGACGAAGAAACCCTTTTATGCCTTCTTTTAGGGTGCTCACAAAAGCCAAGAAAATTCTGGTATTCAGTGACTCAGAGCATGGATTCACATATGTGGTTGGACTTTCCTACGTTTTCTGTATAAAACTTACTAGAAGTCATGTCAGTAGAAAGCAGCCTAAACAATGAACTATCGAAAAAATCAATTTCCCCCCAACTTGCAGTGTAAAAATGTGTTATAATGAGCTGTGTAGCATTCATTAGAAGATCTTTTCCTGAAGAAATACAATATAGATTTTTACAGGGAGGAAGAAAACTGTTTGAATAAAGTAAACCTTTCGTTTTTGCATTCTTTGAAATGAATAATGATGCTTATTTTAAGAGGTCTGGAAAATAGCAGAAAACTTGCTCAGGTTCTAGTGTAATAACCTTCATATAATGCTGTGTTCTTTGCTTCCTGAATGGCGCTGGTAATTGATACTGGCATACTAGTAAAAGCCAAGTTCCAGCCTTTCTAGCACAGACAAATTTTATGACGGAGTATAATGAGCTTTGGCTTCATAGCTTTATTTGCGACAAAGCACTGCCAATCTTATTGAAATAAAGAAGTGTGTTCAAATCATTGCATGTTAATCTGGTGTAAAACTATCTTTGACAAAAAGATGTAAATATTCAAGTCTATTTTGAAAATCATGTTATGATAGCAGAGTATGGAAATACACCTTTTCATTTAATCTGGGAGTACTGAATGCCTTAGAAAATGTTGATTATGTTTTCTAAATTCACTACTGAAATTTTTGCACAATAGGTTAATTGTCTGGTGGGTTACATCAGCAACAGTATCTTACCAAGTCCTTTTCAGTGGAAGCATGGTCTAGTGTCATCGCAGATGGTCCTGACCCCTCCTTCCCTCATGATACATGAGAGCATCCATAAAATTCTGAATCATTGGTAGACCAGTCATAAATATCCATGCTGGGTTCAGGAAAAAAAAAATCCTAACTGGAAATAAAAAGCTTAGCTGAGATTCAAAATGTAAGAAATAAAGGCTGATGTAATTTTTCATTAATATATAGCTGATTAATCTCTTTGGTCCTTAGAAATTTTTGAAAACTTTTCAAACCATCTCACCTTCCTCTTCTTCAAGCATTTATGTAAAAAAGATAATTATTTATAGTTATTTGGTGGTTTTTTAGGCAGAGGTTTCTTTCCATTTTGTTTCTTTACATTACAGAGATTTATACTTCTTTTCTGGATAAGGTTGATAATGCTGCAACTTAGAGGGAAACATTTACTTAAAAACATTCTACAACCTACTATGCTACATCACTAGTGATTCACAGACAGAATAAGCAGATAGTTCAGTGAAGAATCATTACTGGGATCTATTTAAAGGAGAAATCAGCTATTATCAGCTATTTTGGATCAGAAATACATTTCAGAATATATATCTATCTATATATATATATCTATATCTTTCTAATATAGATATATTTAAGAAAGAAAGGGGAGGGGAAGCTGCAGAGCATTAGCTGCAAGATAGATCTCAAATCTTCAAGACGTTAGAAACCACATTCAAGCACTATAACATTTTAAATACATTAGCCATATCACACCAATGCACAGACCTGCACTGTTGGAAAGCCTTTATTGTTTGGCAAGGGCTAAACAACAGATCACCTTACATGAGATGTATTAAAGGAATCTGAGGCTGGAGACTCACAAGATTGTCTGTATCTCTTTCTTTCACATGATCAGACAGGAACTGGGGAGGAGGGTGAGTGGAGGCTTGGCATTCACCCACTGACAACATCTGACAAGACAGGGTGATGCAGTCAGGAAGTGTCCAGGACCAGCAGAACGTGGGCCAACCACAATGTAAAAATGGGCTATTTCTACTACGTCCCATAACCTGTGCATTGCAGTCCAAATTATACTGGAGAAGTAGCCTTGATTCTTAATAGAATCTAGCAATCAATTCCTGTCTAAATCAAAAGCCGTCAGCCCTTAGAGGGAATAAACACCCACTGCCCCTTATGACAAGGATCTTGTCATTTACAATTTAGAAAAATATTAACAGTTTCTGCTGCCAAGAACAATATTTATTTAATTACTTTCTTACTTGCTAACTGCACTCTTGTGTACATCTGATTTTTCACAATGCCTTTCTATCAGTATTCCCACAGCATGTGTGTGAATATTCATGATGCTACACTTTTCTGGCTGTTCTTGGATAAGGCCAGGGCCTGCAACCGAGAGGATGATAAAATCAGAGACCTTACTAAAGGAATGTTACTGCTTAGTGAAGGTCAAGGGACTGGGCTTTATGAATAGGGATATCTCATCTAGTTGTATAATCCTGTTTTAAGTCAGCAACTAAAAAAGTATATAGCATAAGAAAATAAAATAGAATTGAAGCAGAATCCTACTGTTTGCACATCTCTCTGCAGATGATGTCTTAAGGCTTACAAAGCAGCCTTTTACAGTCCTCTGATTGTCACATCTAAATTGTTTTCATACTGATTATACTGGAGAATTCCAGGATTTTTATGAATATGATCTTGAGCTTAGTAGAATTAGAAGTAATGGAATAATCTTGTGTCTGCATGAATTATGTATTATTTTAATTGCTTTTGATGATTGACTCAATTCATACAGATTAGTGCTCATGTAAACTAGAATTGCAACAGTGAAAGAGAATAGAATATAAACACGATAGTCTAATTTTCCCCTGTTGTTTTATTTGTATCCCTTTATAGTTTAAAATATTTGCATCTGGTGTGTGACCACATACCAAAGCTGTGTATTGATAATGTACATAGACCATACTTGAAAAGAAAGCAAATATTACAAAAGAAAAAGATATGAAACAGTGCTGACAAAAATATTCCATTGTTCACCCAAGTAATATTATTTCATTTTTTAAAAGCTTTGCCCAAACTTTAAAGCTTCAATTTTGCATATGGAAAGCTCTTTTCTGACTGATTTCTCCAGACTGGGTTGACACGTATAATTTCAGTTAGTCTTTCTTGCTGGTACTGGAGAAGTATCTTTGTGTAATCCTGTGCCATCTTAGGTAATGTGCCTCAGCAATGGATTCAGTACCATTGACTACTCACAAGATGTGCTTGGCAGCAGTAGACTCCAGATGGTGAACTAAAAAACCCTGCTTTTCTCCAGCAGCAGTAGCATCTGGGTATGTGGCTGCCTTTCTTGTTGTTTTCTGTTCAACCTACTTGGCTCGTTTCCCTGGTTTATATCACCACAGATATCAAACTACTTGTGAGAAGGGCTCTTTTTAGGATGCATTTTTCTTGTTAATAAAAAGTGATTAATCCTTCTGATATGCTTCAGAAAGTTGAAAGTTTTGGGGTGAAATTGGTAAAATAGGACGCATGCTTTTATTGTCCTGAGTTGTATTTCCCATGGACTGAATACCCTTTAGTGATTTAAAGCCCATCTAGTTTCATTAGAAAATACTCTGGTTTTCATGTGTTTTGAGAATTAAGCAGCATAAGTAGTAATGATCTGGAGATAATTTCAGCAGATTCACACCTGAACTAAAACTATAAATTTAAATTCACTCTCAGAGTTATTCCTAAGGCTTGTGCAGGCCTTCAAGAACTTCAGAAACTGAGGATCAAGCTACATAAGGGTTGTAAAGTACAAGTGTTCTGCAGTAAAATTTGAAGTGAAGAAATTTAGAATGAAGAACACTTATCAAGTTTATCCTACTCTATCAAGAGCTTGACCTAGATGGAAACAAAGATGTTTTTTCTGTGTTAATAAGAGGAAGCTGTTAGTCACCTTTTCACAGCAGAGTGAAAACTTGATCTGTCATTCATTTTTTTGCGATTATAGGGAAAAAAACAAAGAATCTATTTGCTGGTATTTGACAGTGTTAAAAATAATTGAAATACAATATTAGTGAGTCCTTGCACTTCAGTTATTGGTTATTGGATTTTTTGAATATGCTAAGAACATCCATTCTAGCAATCCAAGAAAAGGCTACCTACAGCTGCCTGTATGCACCACATCAGTTCTCTTCTAGGATAAATCATGTAATTAATGCTATTTAGATAAAAGTGTAGGGTAAGGATAGATGGGATACAGCCTGACAGGTGGGTCGTACAACTTGCAGGGGGGTATGCAAGCCTATGCAAAGAGTCAATGAAGCTCCGTATTTTCCATCTCTGAAGACTTTCATTTATAGACTCCATTTGCCCACACTTGAAGAAACATTGTCGTGGGCAAAAGAGAAGTCATATATGCAGGAAATTCAAACTTCTTTATTTATTAAAGCAAGCGTGATACCTTATTATCAAGTTAAGCAATAATCTACCCTTGTGTTTGCAGATGAAATTCTTAAATTGTAGAATCACAGAACAGAGATTAAAGACTTGCTATTAACCTTAATGGAATGACATTTTTACTTATGATATTTTTCCTGACTATTAAAAATCCCAAAAGGAGTTTGACAAATCAAAGTACTCAGCTCCCAATTGTAGAACTCCCAAGTCAAAGACCAAATTCAACTTCAGAGTAAGATTTCCTATGCCTTCATTTCACAGAAAGAACTGTTTCGTTGCAATAGATATTTTAGATGCTACTCTATAATAACTCATAGAAAATATCCAAGAATAAATGTCATTATTTGTAATACATCCAAAGTGATACAAACTATTACAGCTTCATTTTTCCAGCAAAATCTCACACATTGTGATTGGTTTGAAAAATCCTTTCTCTCATAATTGCTCTCTGAAAACCTGTACACCATTTCTGTTAATAAACATGTTAAATTCCCTTGGTCTTATCCAAATGTTTGCTTATTCTAAGTTTATGTAATTGTACATGCCAGAAGCAATACAGAAATAATTCATAGAAGTATTTGACTTCACAGTACATATATTTGTGTCTCATTTATTCTGTGTGTTGCCCTGGCTCTAGTACTTCTGTTCTAAAAAAGCTTGGTTTTTTGTATTTTTCTGTGAGGTTATATCTTGCACTGTACTGTAGAGCAGTGGAAGTTTTCTAACTGTATTGAAAATTAATACATATGGCTTGCATACACTGATACTGAAAAAAGACTAAGTGCTTCAAAGGCTCTGAAATATAGGATATAATTACAGTCATGTAAAAGTAAGCTAGATTGTGATTTATGGCCACTAGAATTTTAAAATATTCACTTGCATTAAAAACTGTTTACACAGTAACAAATCCATGATTGTGAATCATGAAGGCAAGAGTATTTAAGATATTGTTCTGCAAATGACCACAACAAATGAGATAGACTTCCACAGATCTCTCTGATCCCATCCATATCCCATTCCTTTCAGGCTTCAGGTGCTCGTCATTTCTCTGGCCTTAACAGGATTGAGGCTAAACTGAGGAGACCAGACTGCATCTAAGTATGCTAACTTACTCAGAGGATTTGACAACCAACAGGGAGCAAATACTACAGGCTATAGAGGAATGTAATAGCAGTCTATGACTCTGCTCTAATTGACCTTCTACTTTAGGAGGGCTCTTCCACTGGAATGGGGTTGTTTTCTCTCATTTCACCCATATTGATTTGCTTTGTGTGGTTCTTCCTTGTACAGCTTTTGTAAGCTGATAATTCAATTTGCATTCCAATTGTCCAGTTAAACTGTGGTAAGAGGAGATTTGGCGAAAAACATTGTGCAGTGCGAAAATGCAATTAGTCATGACGTTGGTCTTAGTGCTTCATTTTTCTGGATAATGAGTAGATTATCATAAGTACCATGTTACTATTGATTTTGGTTTTCAATTGATGTTTGTAGTCTTTTGGGGTTTTTTTTGATAATTGAATAATGCATATCCAAACAAAACTCCACTGCTTAAAATTCTTGGATGTTCATGGAATCATTTTTGAAGGAGTAGCCGCAGCCACTGGTACTTAAAATCCCTTCCAAAGGAATTCTTTTTGTTAGTTACAGTAGGATTCATCTAGGACTGCTTAAATTAAATTCATCTTCATAAAAATTCAAGTACAATAAGCTGTCATACTAGTTTCTGACAACATAGACTTTTCTGTTAGGACTACTAGCTGTGCTTTTTTGGGGATGCTACGTTATATGGTATATAGCAATTCAGAGTATCAGAGTATCTACATCTGGGATTTACAAAAGTGTCATTTGTAAAATAACAAACTCTATTAGTGCATGTACATTGGATGGATATTGTGAATTTGTATTTTGTAAGTTCAGGCGCTGCTTGTTAAATTACCTATGATGCCTTTTCAGGATGCCCTGAACTTAGAGGAGAGTACGCTAACTGAACCTGATTTTCATAGAACAATAGAAAGGCTTGGGTTGGAAGGGACCTTAAAGATCATCTAATTCCAACCCCTTCGCCAATGGCAAGGATACTGCTCACTAGATCTGATTGCTCAGGGCCCCATCCAACCTGGTCTTCCAGGAATGGGACATCCACAACTTCTCTGTGCAATGTTTTCCAGTGCCTCACCATCCTCACAGTAAGTTTTTTTTCCGAGCATCTAATCTAAATCTCTCCTCTTTTAGTTTAAAACTGTTCCTTACTGTCTTATCACTATCTGCACATGTAAAAGTCACTCTCCTTCCTTTTCATAAGCTCCCTTTAAGTACTGGAAGACTATAAGACACTTTTGCCAGAGCATCATTGCTATAGAAATGATGTTTATTAAACAAGTGTCCAGAACAAGGAGTTTCAGTTTAAGCAGTGAGCATAGGGAAGGAGTTATATATATTCCCCTTCTTTATAAGTGTTATGATCCGGTTACTGAAATCTTTAGATAACATTACAGTCTCTCACAATAAGTGACAGAATTACTCTATTTCTTTTACAGTGTCTTATCTGTGTTCTATTTTCAAAAGATCAGAATTTCTAAGTTCAGACCACATAGAACTTCCATCCTGGTCAGCAAGATCTAATCAACAATGCCTCTTTTGTTCAACATATCTGTTGGAGAGGTTTAATTATACACAGTATTCTGTGATTTTGGCCATGTTATAGCACTCTTTCCATAAACCTACACAGAATGATGTTATTGCTTAGAAAGCTATGGTTGTTTTCAACTCCCTAAAGTGGCCACTAGCCACATATCTCTGTTTAACCAGTTGGTAGAGAGATATTTCATTGTAATCTCTCTTTCCTGTTGTGTTAATTTGCAAACATCAAAAATAGTGTTGTTTTTTATGTCTGTGTAGCAGCTATCATAATCGCTCTAACGTGATTAGCTTCTCTAAGCAGTACTGCAATTTAATTTAAAAAGTAAAGAAGAGAGGAGAGGGAATTAATTTATAACATGGCTGGTAAAAGATCTACTGTGGCCGTTTTGTCAAACTTCCTATGTAATATTAACAAGAATGTCCATTCATTTGATAGTACAGTACGTATGGTACCTTGCTTTTATATTTAGTTCCTAGGTACTGTATCAAGATCGTTATAGAATTTTTCTTTCACATAATGAGTGGGGTTTTTGATTATACATCCTTACCTTTGACTCCTGTCCATTACTTTAAAGATGGAGATCCATGAATCTTTCAAAATAAAGTATAAGGCTTTGCAACATTTTTCCTAGTCCTTTAATAGTTCTTCTCATCCCTAAAGTTTCTCTTCAATTTATCAATGTACTTCTTGAGTTTCTGTTGACCTTTACACTTTCAATTTCATATAAAGATGAAATAGCCAACATTTAAACTCCTAAAACTTGGGCAGGTGCCTATCTATCAATTCCACCAGGAAGATTCAGAAGAAAGTTTTCACTTTTTAGATGAACTTTTTTCAGAAACTAGTCTCCCATCTTGAAGTATTTTTAACTCTGTGTTGGGTTTCTGTTGCAAGGTTTTGGTAATGGGGTAGAGGAGGTGCCAGTGGCCTGTGGGGGTGACTTCTCTGAAAAGATGCACACTGAAGCGGGATAGTAACAGTGTGAGTAGGGGTAGCAGAGGCAACTGACCATAACCCCCATTCCCTCTCTCCCTGCACGACTGCGGGGGGAAAGGATAGAGAATTCAGGAGTAAATTTAAGTCTCAGGAGAGAGACTTCATTTACTTTAATATTTATTGCTTCTTGGCCTGTAATTTGATGCAGGAAATAATGTGCCTAATTGTCCTAAACTGTTAAAAGAGTAATGGTTGTAGTTAAAGGTGGATACAGAGCCTAGGTGCCCATCTGCTAGTGTGCATATTTTGCATATAGTGTATCTTTTTTTACCAAGCAAAGCAAGGATAATTGTTTCTAGAAAACACTTCATTCAATCATCTCTCTCTTTTTTTTACTTCTTTTTTTATGAATAGATAAATTTTCAGAAGTATCTTAATTCCGTATCATTCATCTTGTGTTTTGCTTATTTAAAGTTCAAGACATTTTAATGCCTATAGAAATGTATACCAAATACGCAGATGAAATCGTAACGCTAGACATTAAAAAAAGATTTATTAGTATTGATCAATCAGAAATGCCACATAAGACATTTATGTTCACTGAGAGAATGGTTCCTACACTTAACAGAGGTAAAACGTAAAGGAGAAGAGGGTATGAGTCGCAAAAACAAAAATAGAAGGGAAGAGTATGTTCATATATGATCTGTAGAAATGTGCAAGAACTTCTATAAAAAGACTGCAATAAATATCTTATAGTGAGTTTTTTTCTTTTTGTAACAACAACGATATACTACCAGTTTATAGGTTTATTATTATAAGAATTGTATAAAAGAGCTTTCTAACATTTTCCAGCTCCTCAGTAGAAGGTGTACAAGTCCAATGGTGTTTCATCAGAGCTGAATTCAACATGGTTAAGCTTTTCATTAGGTAGTTTGCTCTTGGGATAACTACTACTAATGTGAGTATGTACACAGAAAGACACATATATATCTACATACAGATTATAATCAGAAAATTTCAGAATTTGTCCAAATTTATGGCTTTAAGCAATAATATGGCTTATTATTTATCAGTATCAGACTGATATTAACCTCAGTAAAATGTCTTGATAGCCCACCTTTATTGACTCCTCCAAGTCATTGATAAAGACACTGAAACAAGAGGCCCCTGCGGTAAACCAGTTGTCAGCAGTCTCCAGATAGGGGATGAGCATTAATCACTATCCTGTGCACCTAATTATGCAGCCCACTCTTCCTCACGTACTTATCCACAACCTTGGATCTTCCTTTTGCCCTCTTTTCAAGGTGGGTACAACTGTTATCTTTCTCTGCTTGCTGTGGACTTTCCCTGATCTCCATGCCTTTTCAAAAATGATATTGACAGGCCTTGGAGGTACATCAGCCAGTTTTCTCAGCACCCTCATTCAGCCCACTGGGTCCCGTTGATTTGTATGAGTTGAATTCTCCCGATTAGTCCTTGCTTCATTCTCATCCACTGCTGGTAGCTCACCTCTTTGAATTGTTTCTCTAAGCAGAGAGGCCTGGAAGACTCAGGTGGTGAGGATGGGGTCCCCGCTTTGTGCCATAGTTGCTTGAAGGGCTATGCCACATCACATTATATGTAGCAATTATTATCTCATATGTAATATTTAATATATCTCTATGTTTTCAGGTAAAATGAATAATCTACTGTGGTTTTTCCCCCCTCTGTCTCTGTGTTCTCAGTATTTGTAAAAACCCCATAAATCTGCTGTTTAAAATTTAACACTTACTATTAAAATTCAACATTTTGCAGCTATGAAAAATCCCTGTTTTGATGGCTTGGGTCTTTGAATTTTTCATGTAACCGACTGATAAAATAGCTCACCTAGTAGAATCTAAGCTAAATTGGAATTCATTACCATTGTTTGTAGGATTAGGCTTAGATAAATAAAAGAAATAAACAGATTTCTCTTCTTCTTTTTGTTTTTGTTTGTTTTTTTTTTTTTTTTCTTTTTTTCTACTTTAACAAAGTAAATCCTCATCAGAACCCTGCTGTTAGTGATTGCCAATTACCTGCAACTGCAGGAGCACTGGTAAAGCATTGCCTTAATTAGGGAGGCCTAAAAATGCCCTTGGGATCTAAGCAAGCATAAATGTAGCTGAAAGGTTCTGTTTCCCCTTGACAAGCACAAAATTTTGTGCAGAAACCACTGATAGGCACTCTTGAAAATACCTTCATTGAGCTGCACTGAATATTGTGTTAGTCAAATAAGGTAAATTCACCATCTTGATATTAAGATTTTTTTAATGGTATTTTCTTAAAGTACTGGATTTGCAGTCATAGGCAGGTATACAGTGCCCCATTGTTCAGATTTATTTGCTAACTTTCACGAATGGGAAAAGATTATTTCATCTGATACATTGTAAAAGAGAAAAGAGCAGTCAACTTCTAGTTAAAAATAATGAAACTAATTTGTGTAGTATAAAAACCTATTAAAACCATTAACATTTGTGTTGATTTTAACACCTTCAGGGAAATTAAACTCCAAGTAAGGCACTCCCCTTCTCTGCCCCCTTTGGTAAGGAAGGGACCATAAATGAGATTATGAGTTGAAATAATTTACTAAAAATATGCCAACAACATCTGTATTAATAGCAAAAGTACACAAAAGAGAAGGTGGGAGCTGGTGGGCAGCAGGGGTTTTAAGGGGACTGTCCACTCTGCTCTGGTGAGCCAGGCAAGATGACAAACTTCTGGTTTCCAGCACCCAGCATTTCCTGCTGAAACCATTACCCCAGTGATGATGTTGGTGATATTGAATAAACATGGTGGTGACACCCAGACAGCGCTAAAACCTGCACTGCCTGTCTTTGTTACTAGGACAACATTGCAGACCTAGCTGGTTTTGATGTCCACTTTTCATGGTAGTATAAATCTAAAGATTATTCCATCGTCGATATTTCTTTTTTCTATTTACTTCATCTTTATTTGATGGTTGGTGGTGAAGTAACCATTACATGTGACTACTAATCCTTTTAATGTTCTGTTTGCTGCATCATAATTGTGTTGCAAAATTGCCATTAAGGGAGGTTTTAGCATAGTTGCATTTATAGATAGGAAACTTCCTTTGTTCTAGTTTATCCAGAGACTAAATTATGAAACTTGTTTGTTTACCAAATTGAAAACACCCTTCAAATTAATCTTTTACTTTACTGTAAGATATACAGCGAAAACTCATTTAATACTGTTAGTGAAAGGTTTTGTAATGGTCATTTGCAACAGAAATTAATTTATCTGCTCCTCAATTACTCTCTAAATTTAGTTTTCTGGCTGATAGAACATTTATATAAGGTTGTTTCTTTCAATTGAGATGTGAAATGTATTCTTTTCCTTTACTCCCCATTATAATGTACCGCTCTGCTTGTATTATTTAGGTAGAACAATGATGACGTAAGAGCAACAAGAGTTTTGGGGTGTTTTTACTTTCTTTGGATTTGATTCTTTTTGTCTGATTGTAGGTTCTTGCTTTTTTTTTTTTTTAACTTTCAAGACTTTTTTTTCAAAACTCGATCAAGCGCTCCCAAATCATAAATTCACATCTTTTCAGTGTAAAGATATCTAGATGCCATGCAGTGTTCATACATTAATTTCTCTTTTATGTCAACAAAATTAGGCTGGAGGTGAAGATCGTTTCAGGATGTGTAAGGATCCTGTGGCCCTAGGAGGAGTGGTGTGAACTGAATTTGGGAGAAAGGTTGTGAAGGTGGAGGATGCTGGCTTGATTCTAGAGAAAGCAATGCCTTACTTGCTAGGTCCTAAAATAAGTGTCTCTGACTCTAAAGCCAGAAACTAAAATAAAACCAAAACAGCAGAAGAGAAATATCCTCACAAAGCAATTTAATTTCACTAAAACATTACTTATTACTGTAATCTGTTTAGAACTGCAAAAAAAAAAGCTACCTGGATCCTCTTCTGAGTACTGCTGTGGCTTTTCTGCATGGATTGTATGAACTGTGAGCTTTCTAGCCTTTATTTGCCTTCGTGGTTTCAGACCTTGTCTCTACAGTACCCTGTCATAGTATCTGCATATTTCACATGGACATTGTTGTGACACATTTCACTGCAACAATGTCTCCAAATTTCAAAAGTTCTTACTTTCTGAAGAGGAGATTTAATTTTACTAGGCTTTTTGGAAAAAGAAATTGAATTCTGGATTTAGTGATACTTTTTATGGCTTCATGGCCACAATGGACAGCACTCTTGTGCAAGGGTACAAAAAACTCAGGGTGCATTGGATTTTTTCTTTTATATTAATTCAATTGTGTGGAGTATCAATTTATACAGCAGTCTATGCTTTGCAAATAGTTGAGAGTGACAGTCTGGTGTCCCTCTGAGTAGGAGGGAAATCTGCAAGTGATCCTCCTGAGTTTGGAGGAGGGAGTGTTCTTGTGTTCAGCTGTTATTCTCTCTTATTTGTTATTTTACCCTGCAGAAGGATAGCATTTCTATATTTTATGTATTAGAGTTATGAAAAATAGTAATGTTTTTATAATAAAAGACTTTGAAAACTGAACCTGGGTTGACATAAAGGTATAAAAGAGAGTACTGCTGGCATGGATTCCTCAAGTGAAGAATAGGTGTCTGGGCTTGGTGTTAATTTTGCATAATGCAATTGAATTTAATCAGGAAATGTTCACACTGAGAATTTAATTAGACTCTAGGTGATCAATCTTGGTAGGGACTTTGCTAATTATCAAGTGGCTGAGTCACTGAAGAAAGCCAAAGTAATGCTTCACAGGACTGTACTTCACTGAGGTGTTTGGAGGTGTGAGCAGGAGTTTTTAAGGTGATAAATGTTAAAGAAGGTTAATAAATAGTTTATAGTTAATAATGAAGTTGCAGGAATAATAAATGGAGGCACAGATGTATGAGAGACTGGAACTGTAGCCTACAGTAGTCTGTATAAATTATAATTGATCCTCTAAGAAGTATGTAGAGGTTAAAATCCTGAGCAGAAACAGTGAAAAGTTGTATCTCTCCTGACAAGGCCATGTTAGCTCTCCATTACAACAGTAAGGATGATTCTGTTCTCCTTCCTTCATGTCTCTCTGACGTATTAAGTGGGAATTGCATAGACCTA
The DNA here is from genome assembly GCA_013397865.1 of Struthidea cinerea. Classification (NCBI taxonomy): domain Eukaryota; kingdom Metazoa; phylum Chordata; class Aves; order Passeriformes; family Corcoracidae; genus Struthidea; species Struthidea cinerea. The sequence continues at coordinate 1,355,931 of VZTI01005041.1, read as the reverse complement.
GATATGCTTTTGCAGAACAAGCCAAGTGCATGAAGACTTTCTCCCAAAATGAGGTAACACTTCCATTGACTCTAAAAAAGGGTAGAAGAAAGACTTCAAAATCAGCATCTCTTTCTCAACTTTTGCCTGTTTATCTAAAAATCTGTGACACTCCCTTAAACTGTGCTCCGTTTCTGTGTCTTGACACCCCACCTAGGCTTTCTTTGCTATTGGTTCCTTTTTTCATCCATCAAATACACAGTTCTAGGCCTTTTGTAGTCCTGCATAAGTCACCCTTGTATAAATGCTCTCAGTTTATCACCTTGGTTCCCATTACTGTGCCTGGCTGTGAATCTGGGAATAGTGGTAACTTGATTTCAGTAGCAGTGACACTAGCTTTCAGGTAATTAATTTGAATTTTATTTGGAACGTTATCACATGTTAAATGAAGCTGTACATGAATAGCTGCCAGGGTTTTCAGCACTGCTAATGCAAATCTCTGTGCATTCCCCACTTCCCTGGGGTTTTCTTCCTGCAAGACCCTGTGGTAGAGCCTGCTTTCTGCATGGAAGACAACTGGCCAATGTCAAATAGCATAGAAGTTTCAGGGGTTGTTGTTAAAGTACGCTTAGTAATTAAGCTTGTTTATTTCAATACTTAAAATTGTATGCTTAAAGCTGTGTATGAATAATTCTACTGTGTATGTAAATTCAGGTTCTTACTAAAACTCATGTAATTTTCCATTAGTTGTTTCTTGCAGTCCCATTCATTTTTCAATGCCTATGATTTATTAGATTATGACATTTATGTTATAGATAGCAGCAAGTTTTATCTTCTCTTTGTACAATGCTAAGTACAGTTGGATTTTTACCAGGTAAATTGTAACACAAGTAATAAATCAAATGTATTATAATAGTGCAGTCAAGGGATAAGTAAAATTAGTTTTGAAGCATTTATGCAAATAATCTGTTTTCAACAGTCCATGCTTAGACTTATATTCTTCTACTCTCAGAATACTGATATGATTACTCAAAGTGTTTTAATGGATATTTGAAAACATATATATGTATGTAGTTATTTTTAAAGCCATAAATATTAAATAATTTCTTGGGAAACAGAACACTTTCAGTAAGAACAGCAAAAATCAATACAGTGATAGTTTATGTGCAATGTGGAGTTTGACTTCATGGGCTCCTTTCAGAAGATGGGAGTCCATAGTTTTAGCTCTGTACAGTTGAGACATTTGGGTGCTCTGCAGAGTGAGAATAAATCCATAGGCATGATGAAACTCTACTGCCTCTTTTGTGTTCAAAAGAAAAATATTTTCATAAAGCCACAAGTGGGAATGCTAATTTTTTTAGGGTTTTTTTTCCTCTGAATTATTTCTGCATGATTTAATCTCCTTACTGTCTTGCCTCATCAGTTATCATTTTACAAAGATTATTCTAATCCTTAATTTCTTTGGTGGTCACAGTACAACAGAGAACACATACCCAGGAATGTTTTATGGATAGTTCTGGTGGGGATGGACTTCACAATTCCAAGGCCAAAAATTGGCTATGGGTGGAGTGTGGTGCATTTGAGCTGACAATATAGACTAGTATCTTGTGTGGATTTTGGTTTGATGGTTTGGAGTTTTAGTAGGTTATTTTTATTTGCTTGATTGGGGTTTTTTTTTTGTTTGTTTATTTGGGTTTTTGTTTGTTTTGATTTTAATTTTTTTTTCTTTTATCATAACTCTTGTATGTCAGGTACAGATTTGACAAAAACTACAAGAAATTCATAGAAGAAAACTTTGTCAAGGATCATTTAACAGAATAATATCTTCTGTAGCTCAGAAAATACCATTATCTCATTGTCTGTTGTTTCACTCTCTGCCATCCTAACCATTTTAGTACTCAGACAAATTATTCTCCTATTTGCCTGTATTTTTTTTATGTTTTCTGTGAAGGTAATGTGAAAATAGATGCTAAGTGTCATCGGGACAAAACTCCAGTTGTGTTTAGTGAGGTTGTGTTGGATGATGAGAAAGACCAAGTGACTGTTACCTTTCCCTCACCTTGGTTTCTGACTGTGTCTTCCTGTGGCAGTCAGGAGCTCAAGGATATTAACCCGGAGTCAGCCACTTTTTTTTGCCTTTTCTTTTTAAATATGCATCATCAGAAGTAGAAAATATTTCCCCTTTGAATTATTTTATAAATAGGAGTACCAGCCTTGGTCCCTGTCAGTGAAAACAATTTAACTATGCTCTGCAGAGCTCTGTCCCCTGCTAGGGAAACTGTAGTTTTTAATTATTTTTAATGAGAAAATTAAGTAGAGTAGAATAAATTAGTTTTGTAATTGTAATCACAGTTATTGATGTGAAATTTATTTTAATTTCTTGACTAAATTTTTGGTTTTGTTGTTGTTATTATTATTATTATATTATTTTGTTGTTATGAAGTGTCCCCAGTGTCATGACATATTTGAAATCTAAACACTATATTTATGAGGTGAGAATATTTATTTACAGGACAGAGGGTGTTATATAGGTACACTTACAGTTTCAAATTTATATATGCTCTTCAACATCCGATAAAGGAAGAAAGATCCACAAGCTCCATGTAAGCAGAAGAACAAGGAAGGTATTTAAGTCCTTCAGACCTCTGAATGTTTTTTACTACATCCAGGAGATGGAAAAGATCCAAACCTGTCTTTATAAGTCCTAAAGTTTTGGATTTTCTAAGTGCAGAAATTAACAGTAAATCATAAAATAATCCTCCGTAACCCTACTTCCATTATCTGAGTTAATTTATTTTTGTTAAGAACAAAAACAATCCAGTTTTCATCTACAATGGATGGTCTTTTGTTTTCCACTCACTGTTATTTTGATGAAGGTATTATACTGTCTACATTTATAGTAAAGCACATGTTTAGAACTTCCAAAAACTTGAGGCCAGTGGCTTAGTCAGATACCAAACCATGGGTTTGGAAATTATCAGAGAAGTCCTGAACACCTGAAGTATGCTATTATCCTACTCCATCCATCTGCACCTAATTTCCCACTTCAAATATACCATGAAACTCTTCTCATTGCATCTTGAGAATAAAATACTGGAGAAATGGATCATAGAATGGAAAGCTATGCCTTATAAAGAATGGCTCTCAAACATGGAAGACTAGATAAGGAACTATAAAATTAGGAGTGGAATCATTAAACACATTACTTCAAATTAGTTCTAAGCACATTTGAACTGTGAAGATCGCAGCTGGGCAAATGTATAAATAGATTTTTTTTAAAAAAGCTTAAACCAACTAATAGAAGATATATTCATCAGTGTTCATTAAACACAGTAGTCAAGGTCTCACCTCAGAGCCTTTATAGCTGGGCAAGTATCATTCTGCACTGGTCCTATTTTATTATTTTTCTAATCAAATGCTGCTGACAGCTGTCAGGACACGGTGTGCTGCTGGACAGACCTTGGGTCTGAGCCAGTATGGCAGTTCTTGAGATCCTGAAATTTCTTTCAAGAATATTAAAATGTTAATTCTATCATTATGCATTGGATTTTTTAGAGCAGTTTCAGAACTCTTGGAGGGTTTTTTTTGCTTTGTTTTGAAAAACATACATTTTTAAACAAAGCCCCCTTGCACCCATAACTGAATGTGTTGGTTTTGATGTTATTCAGAAATGTTTCTAGTTTGGGGTTGTTGGTGTATTTGTTTTCACTTTTCTGATAAAAGCTTGTTGACTCCGATATATTAGTATTTGATCAGAACAAGATTTGACCTAGCCTGTAGGGCTTGCTTGTGACCAGTTTGTTCATGGGCATTTCAGACTGAAGTGGTGAGCTGGGCAAATTACTCTGCTCACATTAGTCCCCTCCTAACGTATACAATTTCAGGGGATTTCCACAAAACATGTTAAAGTGTTTAAACAATTTCTACAACTCGCTCTCCTCTGCTTTGTCAGGGGGAAATTGGATATCCTGTTCATTTTGAGCCTGCTGCACTCTGTGTGCACAGTACCTGTATGATGTGAGCAGAGGAGGTCTTGTGTTCAGCCCTTCTCTGCACTTGTAAAAAGTTGTATGGGCTATTCAGCTGTAAGTGTTGGAGCTCAGTGGACCACACAGAGATTAAATTTTTAGCTTAGCTGTTATTAAATATTTTTATCTCATGGGGTCTGAGATAATGTTAGAACATTATCATCTAGGATATCTCATATCAAATGTTACTGGTAGGTCCCTCACATACAGAAGTATAAGATATTTGAGAGTGATGTGATCTTTCATTTTAGTCCCTGGTGTGAGAAAATAAAACTAACACTTATAACAATAGTAATGTGGCAAAAATACTGGAAGGACATTTAAAATATCTTAATTTTTTTCTTAAATGGCTGCATCCCAAAATATCACATTTCTGTCAGGTAGGGATGCCTGGTTTCCATTCAAATCTCTCTCTCTTCTTCCCATCAATATTCATGTGTATGTGTTTATAATTTTGTGATTTTATATGTCTGTATATCATACTTCCTGGAGTTTTTTCCTTCATTTTGTTATGAAATAACATACCTATAAAAAAAAAAATGTTGGAAACTAGTGTAAGTGATCAGTGTTCACATCTTCCATGCTTCAGGCAAGTTACACTGATACCATACAAACAGAACATATTGTAATTGGTTTCCAGCTCAAAAATAATTCATCTAGTGTTTTACAGGATATCATTTTCTCAAAGCGCTGGAAGAGAACAGCAAAACTTTCATTAAAAATCCTTTCCATATCTCACATTCTTCTTGTAGCAAATATTGTTGAACCTTTTTTTTTCTCCTTTTGAGAAGAAAAAATAAAAGTATAAATGCTGTGTTAGTCTCTTAAAGGTACATCAGTACATAAATACAGACTTTTATTTTTCTTTTCTGTGAGACCCATGCTATGCATGTACTCAGATATGTGGTATAAAGTGGATGGTTTCTATCTTGTTAGCATCATCCTAATCATCCCTGCACTCAGTTGAGCAAAGAATTCCTCTTTTATGGTGGGTCTGGTGCTGTAAGGAAAGCCCAAAAGAGACTTGAGGAAAGCAATACTGCAGTCATTCTTGGGCCTGGCATGCAGCATTCATATCAGAGACTATGTAAAATGCAGTACTGCATACTGTTTGACAAAGTAGTTGTGATCAATGCAATTTAAGTCTTTTAATATAATTCTATATTACTCTTTCTTACTCAATATAAAATGAAATAATAAGAGATGTATTTACCAGTTTAAAAACTGTCTAGTCAGTCTTGGAACATAAATTGATGTTATAATCTCTTCAGTGATTTTATTATCGGTATTTTTCTTGATGACCTGTAGTTGATGCCAGAGATTATTATTAAAAGGAGATAGCTGCATATAGGGCACAACATAACATTGGATGTGTGAACGTTTTTGAAGACGAAAAATTGCTAACCATACATTGTAATATCGTGTAGATCAAACATTCATACACATGCCATGTTAAAACACACAAACAAAACTCAAAACCCAAACCCAGACCAAAACTTGAATGGAAGTTATTTAGCTAGGAACAAAAATCATTGACTTTCCAACAGGTTGAGGGATGTCAACGTGAAGGAAAGTCTTTAGAAAAATGTTAAAAATCATAATGGTTAACCTGATGTAGCATGGCAAGAGACTTGTGCTACTGTAAAACATATTTAAAGACAAAGAAACAGAAACTCGAATCTAATAAAACCCCTAAACACCCCAACTCTCCAAAACCCAACATCAACAAAAAACCCCTCAAAATGAACAAATGAAGAACTTTAGTGCTCATCTGCTCATGCCCCTGCACCCCCAATGACTTTGAATTTGATTTGGAGTTGATGCCCCAATGGAAATACTGGGGTATTTCTTGTATTTTTAATCCCCAAGGAATAAAAATAAGACAAAAGTAACTTTAAAACTCAACTCTGTACATATGCAGTGGTTTGAAAAATTTTTTTAAAAATACTTAAGGAGCTCAATTTATTTCTCATAATAAGGGAAGTAGTTACTTGTTCTTTAGATGTACTGTCTCATTTTTTGAAGGTTGTGAGACAACTCACCATCTCATCAAAATGCTGAATACCATTAGAGATCTTTATGCAAGGCTGCTGTGTATTTGTTTGGCAAGGAAAAAGCTATATCTCTGCAGACACACTGACTATGCAATCTCTGAAAATCTTAATTTTTGCACCAGGATTTAGCAGTTTGAATTCCCTGAGCTCTCAGTGCTGGGTTGAAATCTTTTCTTGTGAAAACCTTTATTGTCTTTAATTGTTTTCTATTGCCTCAATTGTCTCATAACTGTGGCCCCATTAAACAAAAAACCAACCAACCAACCAACCAAAAAAACCCACACAAAACACCCAGACCCCGTAGCTTTAGTCTGGGAAAATTTTATTCCCTGCCTTCAGGTAAAAAGGAGTACATCTCTTCCAATCTCAACTCCTGGTGTCACTTTTCAGCTGAAATCATAGCTACAAACTCCTTACATTGTTGTTGTCATCTGTTAAATGACATAATTTAAGGATCTGCTTTGTATAACTTCACTGTGTAAAATGCCTAATACAGAAAAATCAGACATGTTACATAAAGGGAATATACAGTCATCACATTGTAATGACGGTACAATTGCAATCCTGCACTACTCTTTCTACCTCTAACTAAATCTCTGAAATAACATTCTTGATAGGAAAAGGTAGTTCATGAACAACCTATTTACTGATATGTTTATTTCCATGAAATCTGCTGAGTTACATTATGCAGTGCTACCACTAGATTTTGTTAGGGTTCTTGGGTACTTTTATTCACCCCTGATCTAGAGTCTATTCACATGTTTTTGACTCTGTAGTTATTTCTAACCAGAAAATAAAAGAGTATTTGAAAGTTAATTATAAAAAAATAATCTAAACTTACAGAAGTATAATATAATAATATATATGATATACAAATAGAAGATAATAATGTAATAATTTTCCAGGCCTTTACGTAAATTTAGGGTTCTTTCCTGACTCCCCTTCCTCCCTCCCCAGTTTCTAGTTTTAAAAATGTTATTCTAGATTATAATTGCTGCTAAAGTTAAATATTGATGTCTAGAAAGAATTTTTTGCCTGATTATACTTCTTATTTAAAGAGGGGAAAATCACCTATAATTATTTAAACTTTAACAAGACACCTGGCTTAATGCACAAGCCAGACTGATCCTCATTTTTTATAGTTCACATCATGGTTTAGAATATCAAATACTTTATGAAACCAGGAATTTCTAATTAAAGCAATGCCATTCCTCCATCTATGAAGAAAACTTTGATGCTTCGTCATCTTGATTGAAAATGCTTTTTTCTCTGTGTGTGTGTCTACTATACTTGCAAGTACAGGGTGTTCTTCCCTGCAAAAGCTTTTACCTCAGTTGGCAGTTATTCCTATCTGCTGCAAAGCGAGCTCCGAGACTAGGACTTTGGAGTCTGCTCATAGAAGATGCTTTCTGTGAATTCCAACTATCTAATCTTGTTGCAAAGCACGCTGTATTACCTAGTGAATAGGTGGCTTACTTAAACTGAACAGCACAAAGCATTTCTGATAAATTCATATAACTTGATGGGCTTAAACTGGAAAAATATCCAACTGGAAGATTTATGACACTTTTATATTTCAAAGGATATCCATCAAAGGACACTTTGCATCCTTATTTTACATTTTAATAGTTGAGTTGGCTTTGCCCAATAAATAATTAATACCACTAAGAATTTAACATCTGAAATGATAAATAGCACTTGGCAGTAATAATACATTGTTTTTATGCTAACAGGGCATAATTCTACCTGCTGGAATTCAAAAGGCATAGTAGAATAACTTGTGTCACCACTTGATTTATTGTTACTTTTTAGAAAAATGGAAAGATCAAACGCCAGGGTCTTGTCACATGGGTACTTCAGTGCTGTCAACCCTTTAAAAGGTAGAGGCTGCATTGAACCTGTCTTTTGTGTATGTGAGGCTTTACACCCTTCAAAGCCTTTTTCAAGAACACCAGTGAACTGTCTTGCCCTACAAACTGGCAGTGGCCAGTACAGATCGCAGGAAATATTTCAGAAAATCTGTTAGTGAATGCTAGGTTACTGAAATCCTAACAGGTTGTCTTTCTTTCCAGCTTCAAATTTCTATTACTTAATCCTGGGTTTATATTTTGAATCATGGGGATTTAGTGCTGAATTGTGGCATGGAGTTCTACAATTTATTTGCATAGCTAGACTCTTTTTTTTTTTTTTTTTTCAATTTTTAATTTACTTCTGCTCCTCTCTTTCATTTTCATATGACAGCTATCTATGGCACTCACTTTTTCTCTGCTCTACCTCTAGTTGTGTTTTATCTTTCTGCTGTGTACCACCTTCACACCATCTCTAAATTAAATAATTTCCTTTTTTAAACCTTGCTTTTTATATGCTAGGCTTTAATTTCTTTAGTCATATTTTTGTTCCATTTCTACACTGCTTTATCTTACAGGAAGCAACATTTTTCAAAAGCATATACCTCTTTTGTAGCAGTAAATCTGTTAGAGATTTTTCCAATCATTTTTGCACACAAATATTCATGGGAATATTGATAGATGTAACCTCTGGAAGTCCTCTGTCCCAGCCTCCTGTGTCAAGTGCCACGAACGCCAGAGCAAGTTCAGCTGGTGTCCTGAAAACCTGCAAGTATGGGGCTTCTATGGTATTTCCCAACATCGTGCACACACACTGTCCTCCTCTCCCAGAAAAATGGATTTTCCTAATGTTCAGCCTCAGACTAGTAGTGTGCAATTTGTTGTCATGCACCTTTGTTATATTGTCATAATTGAGGCTCCACATCTTTGTAACTGCTCCCCATGTAGTTAAAATCCGTGTTCTATCTCCCCTCATCCACATCTTCACCAGACTAAACAGCTCCAGCTCTTACAACATCATCTTGTAAGTCATGTTCTCTGGGATCCTGACCATTTTAGCAGCCCTGCACAGAACTTTCTCTGAGTTTAATAGTCACTCCTGAGCTTGAGTGAATGCAGAACTGGCCGTGTATTCCAGATGTGACCTCATCAGGACCAAGTAGAGGGAAACAGAAATTTCCTTCAATCTCATATTTAAGTTGGCATCTGCTTTAAGCCTTGAATGTATTCAGCAGGATTGGTACTCATATAGTTGTTTACCTGCCTGTTTACATGCATGCCATTATTCTTCCCATGTGTGTCTTGGGGGAAATTGTTAGATTTTTGTTGCCCCTCTCTGAAGCTCTGCTATTCAGCATTATCAGCTCCTCACTTAGCTTTCCCATTAAGCATCATCTATGGATTTGTTATCAGGGGAGTTCTGTCTCCTCACCCAATTCTTAGACAAAATTTTATAGTGTAGGACTTACTATAGAGTAGTTTGAGTTGGAAGGGACTTTTAAAAATTAGTTAGTTCAACTTCACTGCAATGAGCAGGGACACCTTCATCTAGGCAAGGCTCAAAGACCCATGATGCCTGACGTCCTTTAATGTTTCCAGGGATGGGGCATTCACCACCTCTCTCAGCAATGTGACTTTTCAAATGTCATGGAGAGTGGTTTAGCAACTACATTAGCCAATTCCCTCAGGACCCAGGGATGCATGTCGTCAGATCCCACAGACTTAACTATGTTCACAGCTGTGTTCGTGTGGTCACAAACTGGATTTTCCGTCACAGTGGGAGGAATTTTCCTGCCTCAGTCCCAAATCTGCTGTCCACCCACTGGAGAGACATGGGAAGAGACGTTACCAGTGAAGACTGGAGGGGAGAAAAGGTGTGGAGTATGTCAGCCTTCTCCTCATCCATTGTTACTGGTGTCAGAGACTGAAAATAGTTCATGCCTCAAACATTGATATAAAGTTTTAAAGAAGCTGCAGCCACAGAAACCTCCTTGAAGAACTTTGGACTGCAAGGTGATCTGCTGATTAGATAAACCCATTGTTCAATCACTTCAGGCTGAGGGAAAGGCATGCATCCACAATAGGCCGAAGCCTCCAGCTGAGTTTGGGGTGGGGGGAGAGCACAGCTCACAGAAGCCAGGCTCACACAGACTCCCCCCAGCCAAGGGGAGAGGAGGAGGTTTTGGGTGCATGGTGCAAGGCAATAAACACCCATCCTCGGATTACACAAACCGGCCCGGCTGTGGAGCCCCCAACCCCACAGGGCACATCCACGGCACATCCACGGGACTTTCACGTGAGAGGCTGGGCCCCACAGGGCTGCGCGTGATGCAACAGACCCGGAGTCTGCTGTCAGAGACTGCACCCCCACCTCCAGGGGGACATGCCCGGCCATGCCTACCTGGCCTGAGCATGTATATACCCATTGGATTCTACGCCTTTTGGGGGGACCTTCACAACCAAGAAGACCAGCTGGAGAGGATCAACAAACATTGTTGGGATCCACAGAGTGGTGGTATTTTCCTTATTCTGTCCCTGTCACTCTTTCTGTCCCCCCCACCTATTTTCTACTTCTTTCTTTCTTTCTTTCTCTCTCTCTTTCTCTCTCTCTCTCATATTTACCGTCAAATAAAACCCTTACTATTGTCACTGGCATATGGTCTCGTTTGCACCTTAATTCGGGCAGAGGAATTTCTAAAGAACCTTATTAAGAATTGGATCCTAACAACTGGGTTGTCAGTCTTGCTCATCACAGAGGCACACCTTCTTTGACCTGCCTTTTCTGGCTGACATACCTGTAGAAGCCCTTATTCTTCGCATCCCCTGCCCAGTTAAACTCCAGCAGCATGTTGGCCCTCCTGACCACATTCCTACACAGACAGGCAGCATTCCTCAACTCTTCCCAAGATATCTGTCCCTGCTTCCACTGCCTGTGCATTTACTTCTTGTCCATTAGTTTGATCAGCAGGTCTCAACTATGTTTGTCTCTCCTTCCTTTTTTACCCAACTAGTGGTTTGGTTTTGCAAACAATTCACTGTTCCTCAGGTTCCACCGAAGAACCTGGCTGGTTGTGTCAAAAGCCTTTTCTAAAGTAGCGTTTGTCATTATCTGCAGGCATATAAATTTCCATACAGAAATATCTTGCTGACTCTGCAGACTGTGGGGACATTTTACATGCAGGCTGTTGAATTTACTGAGCCATTTCTTCAAGCATATGTGACTCAGAAGTGTCATTAGTCACACTGAAATTATTGTCTGCATAAAGTGACTGAAGTGTTTTGGAAATTGAATATATCTCAGTGTTCATGTTAATTGTTATAGAATACTCTGTAAGTTATATAATTTTTCTAGAATGGTCTATATTTTAGGCTGCTATTAAGCATCAATCAAAAATAATCTACCTTTAACAAAATTTTCAAAACATGCAATAATATTGAAGAAAATGTTATGATTGAGTTAATAAAGAACTAGTGTGGAATGTGTAGAGGTTTTTAATTACCATATTTGAAAGGAACATAATCTAGTACATGTAGAAATAAAGGTTATTTCACATGAAAAAACTGAAAACAAACCAACCAACAAACAAAATAAAACCCCACCAAAAACCGCACAAAAGGCCTTGAATATAGCCAGTCGACCCACTGAGAGCTTTTTGAACCCAGCAAGTTTAGTCTACAGCAAGTTCATTGCTAAATAAGAATGAGGAATGAAAAGCAGATCAACTATGCAGTAACAAGTAGCAAGTCACAAGCAAGGGGTGTCCTAACTCACAGCTCACTGGAAAGAGACTTACAGGAATGAAACAACAGGGTTAAGGGGGCATGGAGCAGCAGCAGCAAGTCATAAAGATAAATGAGGTAAATAAGGGTGGGAAATGAACAATTAACACATCAAAATCCACATTTTTGACTGGTTTTGAGGATCTAAGGATTTATGGTGGTTTTGTTTGGTTGGGTTTTTTTGCATCAGCCATTTCATGATCACATTTATTATAGGACAGCGGAGAAATGCTGTATTTCGATTGGTGAAACAATATCATTACTACATAACATTAAACATTTGTATATAAGTAAAATAGATATTACTCATTTTAGACATTGGCAGAGGTCTGGGAAAAATTCCTTTGAATCCCATTGTTCTAAGTATCTTTAAAAATACTGTCCTTTCTTCCTCCCTGAATGGTTTTATCTCAATACGTTTTCACTCAAATTCATTTTTGTAACTCCTGAAGAAAATGGCTTAAGGACTTCCCTTTTTAAAATATTTTTACTATTTTTTAAAATTGTTTCTAATTCTTATTATTTTTGGTTTTTTTAATTGGGTGTGTGCAGGGGAATGCAATGTTCTTTTTCTGCTTTGCCACTAAAATTTAGAAAAAGTGTCCTTTTGTGGCTTAATAAACTTGTATCAGAATGACAATTGCATTGCATATTTTTTATTTTTGTAGATAAATTATCGTACTGATGTGGTATTCACTCTTTTTTTACAGTCTTTATTTTATTTTCAGTGAAAAATACCTGGAGAGAAGGGGGTTTAGGGAGAATACTGACAGAGTTCATATAAACAAATATTATTTCTGTAGTTTGCTGTTCTCCTTTTATTCCCAGAATGGAAGGAAGAGGAAAGCTAGTTTAAGCTTTCTTTTCTTTTTTTTTTTTTTTTTTTTTTTTTTTTTTTTTTTTTTTTTTTTTTTTTTTTTTTTTTTTTTTTTTTTTTTTTTTTTTTAAGATGTTATCAGTTTTATGTATAGTAATATTGAAAAACTTGTCATATTAATCATTTTTAAAGCCAGGCCTTCACCCCTTCTCAGTACCTCTAATTAATCATTAGCATGTACTGTCATTAAAAAGCCATTAATTTTGACATATACTAATGTCAATACAAGATCAAATTAACCTGATAAAATAACATATAATCTATTCCAGACTTCTGTGTTATATTTAGCCTGTGCCAAAGGGAATAACAAAACAGATGGACCTGCCAGCAATTTTTAGTTATTTAAAACTGGAATCTGTATGATATACATATGCAGAAGAAAAAGAAAAATCACATTTAACTTGTACCCATTAACATTCTGCTTTATTACTCTTGATTCAATCTGATTTCTTGCATGAAATCTCAGAATGGTAATGCATATATTTTATCTCAGAATCTGTAGAGATAAGACACCAGATTTTTTTGAGAAATGTGGTAAAACGGTGCATGTTAGAGATTAAAAGGCAAAAGATCATTTGGGATTCTGGTACCATGTTTCTTGTTTTAATGTAGTACTTTATTTACTCCATGTTCATATTTGTTCTGCTGGTTAGTTTGGATTTTTTTCCTCCTTCTAATATCACTCAGCAGCAGCTTTAATTAATCATGCAATTGTTAAATACGTTCTTGAAATATACTGGGGAGTCTTAGATATGAAGAAAACTTGTTTGTAATGTAGGATACTTCTGCCAATGCAACCTCTCTTCCTAGACTGAGTGCTATATAATAGTGCAGATACTCAGCATTGTATGACCATATCTGTCAGTATGAGTCTTAAGAAATAGCAATGAAAAAGGCAATTAAAATCTGAAAATATATTCTGGAAAAGCTGCCTTTCTGAAAACATCTAAGTTCTTGATATAATTGACTTCTTTAAGCTCTTTATGGCATTGAAAAGCAGGAGCTCGGAGACAAAATGGTTTGATTGTGGGACTTGAGGTTAACAGCACGCATTCCCTTATCCTTTTTTCATTATTATGGAAATTTCTTATGGTGAAGATAGGAACATGGCTGTAAACATTTGCAAACTTTTGATTTATAAAGATAAGGTCAGAAATGTAGAGTTAGGATGCTTTTCAGTCTGCATATAGCATTTATCAGCCCTGTTAAATATACCTTCTTGAACATTTGCAGAAAAGTGTGCATGATGCACTGGAAGGTAGCACCATTCTAAATTATGACTTATCTATATCTTTGTATCACGACATCAAAATCAGTACCTATCTGAGAGAAAACTTCAAAGCTCTGGGCAGCCTCAGTGTAAGGATAACTAAGTAAAATTGAATTGCTGAAGGAATCAACCTAGGTTGCTTATGGTCTCCATTTCTGTGTGAATATCATGCTAACTCTTGGGCTTCTATTATAAGAATTTGAAATAAACTTCACATTTGAGCAGGTTATCATTACAGGGTTGATTTTTCACTAGGGAGAAAAATAAAAAGAAAAAGCACTAGATCTCATCTTTTGTCACATTTATTTTAAAAAACTTTGTTAAGATATTAAAACTCAGATATTGAAAATTATATTGCATATATTTGCTGAAACACTGACTAAAAATGGGCGGCAGAAACCTCAGTGCCTTCATCTGACCCATGATTTCCTCTGCAGCAGGCACTAGGAACCTCTTCATCTCACTGTGTGAGCTTCACGTTAGTTCTGCATAGTCGAGGTACGAGCCTTGACAGTATGTTCTGTTCTCTTTCTATTTTTGTAATGCAAAAAACTGAGATAAACTCTTTAGCTTTCAAATTTAAGTAAAGTGCACATAAAGGACCTGTTTTTCTGTAAGGTTGATCAGGCACCGAAAGAGGTTGCCCAAGGAGGTCGTCCTTGGAGGCAGTCAAAGTGGTCAGTGCCCTGAGCAAGCTGCTTAGCTGCTGTGGGCACCCAGTAGGCTCGATGAGCCAAACACCACAGGTGCAGTCCAGGTGCAATGATTCTGCATTTCTGTTGCTGTTTTAATTGACTGAAAAAATACATGCAACACCACTGATACTGTATGAAAATATTTTCTGTAATTCAAGACACACTTCTAAGTTTCCATGTTTTTCAGACCTCTTTTTCAGGTGTGTGTGAGGTATGTTGGTAGGTTTGAATACCAGGCAGATCAAATATTATTTATTATGTCTTTGAAAGCTTGATGCCCTTTTCTGTGTTTGAGTAATTCTTGCTTTGTTATTTGACAGCTGCATTATGTCTGACTGTGGCACATGGCTATCTTTATTTTGCAGTGTGCGCAGTGGTACACTACTCACAACTGGATTTGTACTTTCTGGGGTTTTGTTTCAGTTTTCTGTTAAAAGAACATAATCAGACAGATTGTTCTCACTCTGTTGTCAGCCCAACTCTCAGGGCCTTTCTTCTTTTGTCTTCCATCCTGTATCTAAAAAAGGACCCTGCTAAAACTTCTCCTGTGAGTGTTGAGGAATATAAGTAACTGAGGTATGTGAATAATTTACTGCATATTTAATTGAACTACAGAACAACTTATATAGGTTTTCTTGAAACTGCCTTACTGTCTGCAGAGTAAGAAATTGTGCTTGTTCCATTGTTCTACGAATTCTTCCACAAAAAACACCCCACACATATAGATTATGTCAGTTATTTACACTAGAAAGAGGTACTTTGTTTTCTTGCAATCCAATAAAACTTTGACACTGCTTATTGGTGATCACTACAGTAATTTTATCATAATCCTGAACAGTCAAGGCAAAACACTTGTATAGTTCTTAAACCAACTAAGTGTACATACATTTTGCTGATTAGTGAAGTCAGCAATAAGTGTTGAAACTTACATGTTAAATATGTTTCTGTTTGGATTCAAGGGCAATATTAGAACAAATTATAATGCCTATTAAAACCAAAAGGGCAATCACTGAAAATTCAAATTCAGATATACTTCATACTTCATCTCTTATAATCTTTTTTGTTTCTTTTTCTTTTTTTTTTTGATATTAAAAACTGTTTGGAAAAATATGCAGATATGCTGCATTTGGACATCTGTAAGATGTTGTATGGAAACAACATTCTTATTTCCATTTGTCTATGGATAGATTCAGCAAAATACTGTAGATACAGTAAACATGGTAAAAATATATTCTGCAAAAAATAATAAAGTATCAACTTTAATGTATTCTACCATCTTTTGATTTTTTCTTTAACTGTGTGGCTTAGATATATGCAGTGTTATAGAGCTGGATTAAAGAGATTTAAATGCATTTTATACAAGGATTTCCTCAACAAAGATGAGGCATCTTGTGAAGATACATACTGTGTGTAATACTTTCTGCATGGAAATCTAAAAAGAATCGTAGAGAGAATGTCAGGAAAAGCTTTCCAATAGTCAGCTGCTTCACCCTTTGCTGCAACATAGCTTAAACTGTGCATCATTCTTGATATGTCTGTCCAAAAAGTTATTTAAAATCTTTCCGAATGGATATTGCACAACCTTGTAAGATCTTTCTGGTCTAGCTTCTAGAGTCTAAATATTCTACTGACACCCACTTGATTCTCAGTTCCTTCATTATAAGTTCACTGTTCTTTAATTATCAGTAGGCATGAAGAACGTGTTTTCATATTTTATTATCATGTGCTTACTTAATTTCTCTTCACCAGTTTGAACAATGTCATCAATTTTAGCCCTTCTTTGTACGTCTCTCTATTTTTCACCCTCTTATTATTTAATGTTTATTTGCATTACCCCTTGTGTCATCCTTATCCTGTTTTGGTTTTTCATGGCTTTTTCATCTCATAGATCTCATGGGCATCTTCCATCTTCCTACAAATAGCTTATTTGATTATCTTTTCTGGCAGAGTTCATGATATTTTTCAATGGATTCAAGGTAAATTGATCTTTACTGCCACTGTTTTGCCTTTTAAAAGATAAATGCCAATTCTCCCTTCTAGTTTTCACCTTTACAGTTTGCTCTCATCCGTCCTTTATGAGCCCTCACAGACTTTGTATTCATAAGCTGTGTAATTATGAGTCACATAGCAAAAACTATTGTGGTGCAATATGAATAGATCAGTAGAAAAAACAATTTGTACCAAGGACCCAAAAGCTAGACTATAGGTATGCATATTTATTTACTTTATGATTACTCTGGTGCCCTGGAAAAAATATCCCTATTATACATGCTGCTCAAAGACAGCCAGAGGAAAGCTATTTTTCAAACTCTTGCTTTCAGATGTCCAGGCTTCTTGGTGTGCTTCAGCAAATGCCAGAGCATACTTTCATCTGTTTAGTAAAGGTGACAGGAGCACATGGGTCTTCTCATGCCCTCTTCCATCAAAGCAAATCTTATTTTAGTTGTTGTTCACTTAAATGTAACACATAGTGCCTGTTGCTTCCTGACTTTGTGTTTGGGTATTGACTAGAACGGAAGAGATGGTATCTCAAGTCTTGTGGCGGAGGCCAATGATCAGTTGACACCATGAAATTATGACTTTCACTGTCTCAGTTGTTCCTTTGTGTGTGGAAGAGGCAGGATAAATGAGGGAGGATGTGCAGTTTTGCATTTGGACAGATGGAACTTCAAATCTTGGGGACAACTGACAGTAGATAGAGAACTTATGGATGCAAGGCGGCATAGCTGAGACCCTTGACCATGAACTGGTATTATGACTGCGATGTATTGAATCTTCTATGAGACTGAAGAAGTTGATTGGAAAGGAAGGATGGGAAAGGGGAATAATCGTTAATTTATAAAAAAAGAAAAAGGAAAAAAAGGCAGGTGAGACAAGCAAATCAGAAAAGTGCTGAAGAGGGATATGACAGCAGAAGCGAGAAGACAATATATTCAACCATAGAAGGTCTTGGTATAATACAAAAGTCTACCCTTAGCTGAGGGCACCTGTGTGAACTGGTTACTGACCTTGAGACCTTTAGCCTTGTAAGTGGTACAAGAAACAGAAGGACACAGGAGGTGTCTGTGGTTTGAGAGCATTCTGTCGGTGCATGTGCACTTGGTACTTGCTGTGGGACTTGCTTGTGCTGCAGATCACACATTGATTCAGACCTTTCTGTTCCTTTTAGAGACTGTTGCTGCACTTTGAACAGATCTTCTGATTTAATTTCATCCAAAAGGATTCCCCTTCACATGCAGAAAAACTGCCCCACAGTGTGAGCCAACATGGAGTAAGTGGGGAAATGAGGGATTGCTGCACTCTACTGCTCTGAGCTATGTCACTGTTGTAGACAACTTTTAGCTAATATTTTATCATTTGCTGATTTTGTATACGTCAAGATGAAGTTCATTTCACTCAGTCGGCTTGAAAATACTGAGGTTATACAAGAATTCATAAATGCATTCATCCTTTCCTTGCAGGATCTTAATCCTTTATCACTGGTGCACGAATTAAAACAGAAAACCAATTTATGTTGACCTTTTGACTAAAGAAGAAATTTTAAAAGCAGGAAAAAAATGCATAAGAAATGCCAATATTCTTCAGTATCTATCAGAAGCCTTTCTTCTCCTTTGGGTAAATTAGTTTTTTAAAGAGCTACCACTTCACTCTAATTTCTTTTTCACCTTTGGCAAGTCTCCCAGGAAATTTTCGCTAAGAGTCCTTTTACTGGAGTTTGCCTTCTTGAAACGCAACTGCTTTTAGTTTGAATTATTTTCCTTCTAATCTAACTTTCAAGGATTTTGTCCTTTTGTGACCAATCTCAACTACATTACCACTTAATCTTCCCATTCACTCTTCATTCTCTGTTAACTGGAGGCAAATGGGAAGCAGTGCCTACTCCCCCCCTATAACTCCTCACTAAAGCATTTCAGGAGCTTCCTCTTCATCATGGCTCCTGCTGTATTCATAAAGAATGTTAGGCAGTAACCTATATTATCGTTGAGGTCTGTGCTCTGGTTTACCCTTCATAAATACATAATCTAATTGGTCCTTCTGGTCTTCGAGGGAAAACCCGAAGTGGTAATGTTGTATGGCATTTGTCTTGTTTTAGTTTTTTTCTTTAAGTTTGTACATGTCCTTTGCAGCAACTTAGCAGTTCTTTCTCCCTTTTGGTCTGAACCTCAGAACAAGTGGATTCATTCATGTTCCCTTACTGTTCTTCCTCAACAAGATGTACTACATGAATTTGAATTCTTCAACCTCCTTCTCTCCTTAGATTGTTATATTATTACTATCATTACAAATCAACTGTATGAGGCAATAATCAGGTGGCTGGTGAATCTCAAATCCAGTCCAACTCATGATTCTTGGGTTAGTGATGTATAGCTTCTGTTCCACTAGCACTGAGATGGGTTCTATATTTGCTGTTGGGGATTGGACCCTTTGCTTCCTTAATGAGCTGCTTTGGAGGGAGTCCATTTCAGCCTCCATGTCTGGTACTCCTGCATTCCTTTCCAGCAGGTCAGTTACTTTTTCACTGGAATTTCTCATGCCTAATGTTACTGATATCCTTTTGTATCATATGGGCTTCTCTGCTTCACCACTTTCTTTATAGGTCTTCTACCAGTTTCCTAAAGGGTGTGTGCAGGGACTCTTTCATTCCTGGTTCATGCTTTTGGAACAGGTCTGTGTTCCCTGGTTGCAGCACAGAATCTGAACTGAGTAATTTCCCTCCACAGTTCCTTTTTGGGTGCAGCAGCAGGTAGCTTCTCTGCGTCCAGTCTGCATCCTCAGAGCTGTAGACTGAAAATTATCTGATGACAAAGGTGATTCTGCTGCTGTGCTTTTAAAGGGGTGAATTGTGATACTAAATTTCTTTCTAAACTCCTTTCTCCAATCTAAGTCTAAAGTTGTCCTGTTATGAAAGTCAGCAAGCCATTGAAATGTTGATTCACAAATATGTATCTTTCATTGCGCTTCTGTGATCAGTTTAGTCACACCACTGGAAATTCATGACATCTGAGAACACTCTATCATCCCTCAAAATGATGAAGTAGTTCTTTTTTTCATGTTTTCTTGTGAAGTTATCCCCTTTACAAGACTTCTCCCATTTGCCAGCATAACTGGTAACTTCTCAGTTACTTTTACCATGCTGAGCTGCCTGCAAAGAGATTAGGTAGGTCCCTTTTCCGTTGTGGTTTTAACACTCCTCAAAAAACAGAAGGTATTTTTACTCCCTTCAGACTGCAGAGAAGGAACTGGAAGCTATCATTTAGGAGATGAGTTTTCTATTGAGCAGGCTGTTAGATAAAAGAGGAGTAATTTTCAAGCAACTTTGTGGTATTTCTTACACTTTCATTTTCTTTGCCCTGATAGCACGAGATGGATCTCTGCAGTGAGCTACTTTGCTCTTTGTCCCACTTATTTTATTGAGTGTATCAATGGAGCAAGGTATTGTTGATTGAAAGATGTGTAGAAGTTCTTTTGAAAAGCATGCAGTGTTTGTACTGTAATACTAAATAACTGTCTAAACTTAGATGATATAAAGACTGCAATGTTATGTAGTCACACTTCTTGAATAGTAAAATTCTTCAACTCCCCTGTTTGATACAATACTTTTTCCTCACATGAAAATAATCATTTTTGGTTTTGACAGTAATAGGTTCCTTAGACTGGACTGCTTTGAAAATTGATTTTTTTGATGCTCTTTAATGTTATGGTGTGATCAAGGAAGCAATGTAATAGGTCCTACTTAATGATATTTGTTTTGTTATAAGAAAAGCACACTTTGCTGAATATAAGCACCAGTCCAGGGAGCTACTGAAGGATGTGCTTGGCTATTCGTACTTCAGTACCTCCGTGGTATGGCTCATAAGGTTATTCTAAGTTAAGCCTTTATAATGAATACAGAGTCACAATATAGCAAAATATTTAGGAAGGTACATGTGCCTTAATATAAGAAAGTAAAAATTAAGACTGAATTCCTTTGGATGCTGAAATCTAAATCAGGGATTATTTTAATACTAGAACTCAAATCTGCAGATGAGAGTCTTAGCTTGTGAAGCTTGTCTTAAAATGGCTCTCAGTCTTTTCTGATGGGGCAGCATGGATTTTCTGGTAATATTGAAAAAGTCTTTTGGGACGAAGAATGTTGGCATTAAGGATTTTGTGGGCAAATTACTTCATTTTTTTCCAATAAGTTTTTCATTACTTGTATGAACTGGATTGTTAGCTAGAAAAAGCAATCATTAGAGTAACGTGGTTCTACTACTATATCAATAGACTAGTTATAGCATACCAAGGAGGTAAAAAAAAGTTTTCCCCTTCATATACAGGATAAGTACCCTAATAATTACATAAAAGAGAAAATATGGTCTAGCCTGTTTATGGAGTCCAATTTTAAAATTCATTTGTTCTGATGACAGTATCTGATTTTTAGCATATCATCAACCAGAATCAGAACAATATTGCAGAAATGCCAGACATCCTGAAATAAACAAGTGAGATAATTTTTCTCTGCTTAGCCATGGCAAGTGTTCACAAGTTGTGCTTATTCTGGGGTTTTTTGATTCTTGTTAGAGTGATCTGGATGATAAAGGCAGACTAGGAGCAACATGAAGCATTAAGATACAAAATAACATACAAAGAAAATGAACTGTGATTATTTAGTCTATGCAATAATGTATCTGAAGGACAAACAAAAGTAAAGTAATTGCATTGCAGCACTGGAATTTCTGGCTATGTATGAAAAAATACTTTTAACTGTAAAGGTAGTGGAGGCAATATAGTAAATTGCCTAAAGAAGATACAGAATCTGCCTTTAATGAAAAGAACAAGAGAAAACCAAATCGTTATGTCAGTAGTAGCTAAGGTAGAGCTGACTTTGCAATAGTGTAAGAGAACAGTAGTCTTTACAGAACCTCTCCACTAAGCCCGCCGCTCAGTTCAAGACATGCTTTATCATTTTTGAATAGATATAAATGCTGCCAGAATGGTTACTAATGCTTGTTTAGCACTTGTGTTTTCTGCTGCCCCAATTAGAGATTAGTGTCACAAGAGCTGAAATTTTGGTTGCGTCGGGCTCATTGAAAGGGTGAGGTGCAAACATGAAAAGCACAAAATACGTAATTGCATTAACACAACCTATTTCATGCGTGTGACTGAATAAATTTCAAGGCATCTCCACCCAAATAATCTTTGTACTTCTCAAAATCTAGACAATACTGCATCAGTTCAGTGTAGTTCACTGTGATACACAATAAGGGTAGGCCCTAAAAATTGTTTGTAGAAATTCCTATAAAAATGTCAGAACCTCTTCCCTAACATTTTAATTAAGTCATATGTGTACACAACAAACCAGTGGGGCTGTACAATTTTTATTTTCTTTTTCTTATAGGTAAATATTTTTTACAGGATTATCAACAACATTGACTGTTTCTGTATAGAGCATATTTGTTTATTGTGCTCTTATATCAGTTTTTAATTGATCTTTCTGAAGTCAGGCAACCACTTATTTGAAAAATAAAAAAATAATATATGATTAAATTTTCAGCATGGCTAAATAACCTTCAGGATTGTGTGCTGAAATTACAACCAGGACTCAAACACAGGAAAGTGGCTTAAATAAACTGTGCAGTTTATGTGGACAAAATAAACACATCCACACCCAATACTGCTGGCTCACGGACATCTAGTCTCCACCAGGACCCCCAGGTCCTTCTCCACAGAGCTGCTTTCCAGCAGGTCAACCCCCAGCCTGTGCTGGTGCATGGGGTTACTCCTCCCCAGGTACAGGATGCTGCATTTGCCTTTGTTGAATTTCAGAAGGTTCCTCTCTGCCCATCTCTCCAGCCTGTCAAGGCCCTTCTGAAGGGCTGCACAGCACTCTGGGGTATGGACTGCTCCTCCCAGCTTTGTGTCATCAGCGAACTTGCTGAGGAGGCATCTGCCCCTTCATCCAAGTCATCAATGAATAAGTTAAACAATTCCAGGCCCAGTATTGAACCTTGGGGAACACTATTAGTGTCAGGCCTCCAAGTAGACCCTGAGGCCACTGACTGTGACTCTCTGGGATCTGCCATTCAGCCAGTTCTCAATCAACCTCACTGTCCACTCAATCAGTCCACAGTTCCTGAGTTTGCCTGTGAGGATCTTTTGAGATGGCCAGTGTCATAAGCCTTGCTGAAGTCGAGGTAGACAATATGCATGCTCTCCCATCATCCCTCCAGGTAGTTGTTTCTTTGTAGAAGACATCGGACAATGATTTACCCTTAGTGGTCACCTTCTTGTCACCCACATTGATAGAGATGGCCTCCAGAATGAGGCACTCCATCACCTTTCCAGGGATTGAGATGAGGCTGAGTGGCCAGTAGTTCTTTAGGTCCTTCTTGTTGCTCTTTTTGAAGACTGGGGTGACATTTGCTTTCTTCCAGTTCTTAGGCACCTCTCCTGACTGCCACAACCTCACAAAGATGATTATGACCAGCCTCACAATGGCAACATTAAAGGACGCATCTATGTTTGAATGAAAAACAGCATAAATCCTTTTATCAGGGAACAAAATCAAAATTTTAAACATGAAATAGGGATTTCATCTTATTATCTTTATAGGTATATATTTTATATTAATATAGGTATTTTATAACTGAGGAACCAGGTCATGCTCCACAATTTCAAAAACTGTTCTAAGGTAACATATATTCAGGGTATTCTAATTCCAGTTAGTTAGGATGGTAGTCTGACTTTTCTTTCTTTTTAACGGTTTTTCATGTTTTTTCCTTAGTCTGTGTCCCTTTAAACATTGCTGCACTGTACTACAGTAATTTTTTCCCCAGCTTTTCCCTGATATCTACGAAGTGTCTGCTATTATATTCAGGAGATGGATGAAGGCATGTGTTTCCATCAATCCAGACTTTCGCCATTCCAATGAGTAGCTTGCTATCATTTTACCTTTATTTTTGGCTATTGAAATTCAGTTATCTTTCCTAGTAATCCAGGAAAATACAGTCTGGTTTTGTTGCTTAGACCACTTTTTGCTTATACTACCCATTTTGTTTATGCAGGACTTTTTCTGCCTATAGTTTTTTCCTTCAATTGTGCATCCATAATCACCTTCAAGCACCATTTTTCTCCAGCTGGAATTGTGTTCCAGCTCAGTTCATTAAATCCAGGTTTTTGCATGTGTGAATACAATACAAATAATTTCCTTTGTCATCTTCCTTCCAACCTTTTGTGTACATCTTCCATTTTATCAACAGCATAGCTGCTAACATATTTCATCTTCCTAATCATCCCCATCACTGTCCCATTACATTACCTGCTTTTTGTGCCATCATATCAAATTCAGTGTTCTTGTCCATTTTCAGTATAATTCACTACAGCTGCATTGGTTCAGTCACCTTTCTTCTGATATCATACCCTCTTTTTTTTTCCTTTGGCATGGCATGTGTGTATGCTTAGATATTTCATCTGTGCTTTTGCATGTAAGTGCAGCCACATCATCCTCATGCCATTTCATGTTTAGCTGGTTTTATGATGCCTACAAGGCAACAGACATTGAATGCTTATTAATTTATAGGAGATCAGATATAAGCACTTTGTTTAAACCCTACTTTTCTATTTTTATTATTTTCCCCATCCCTGTTTTGTGCAATGATTCCTTCTTCAGACTGTGAGCTTTTGGAGACAGAGTTGGGCTTAAATATGTACTTGGAAAACATGCAGGATATCACATCTAACATCAGGACTTTTGAAAACTTTGAATATTATTGATAACAATGGATTTCCTGACCCACCAACTACTTGGTTGTACCTGCTGCAAAGTATTGAAACACATTTTGTGTACATTATTATTAAGGAAAACAGAAAAAACACTATGCAAACTTGAAATATAAAATATTATTTATTCATGTTTTAGTCAATTTAGAATAACCAACACTTCAGTTTGCTTTTCACTGTGCTTCTGCATGCAAGTTCATGACCCTAAGAAAAAAGCCTGCATTTTAGTTAGCAGAGTCCTTTATTGCCTTCTCACTGCCCACTTCGTGAGATAGATGACAAATTATTGGCGGATCTATCAGAACTCTGTTCTCACCCCACATAATGAGAGTTTTCATTCCTGACCAGGCGCATCATGCTTTCCAACTTCTTTTCTCCAGACCAAGGAATTTTGAATTCTGTGGTCTGAGGCATGAATTGCAGGTATTTTCTCCACTTTCATGTCTTTCATATAGCAATGTTACTCATAGATTTGCAGAATTTTTTAATATTAAAGGTCTGGAATTGGTTTCATGCAAGGAGGTGTTATTTCAACTAGGTGGAGTGAGTTTGTATGATGTAGCTACTGTCTTCCAAAATATTATTTCTAACTGAAATAGTCCACAGCTTGGCTTCAAAACTGCCCTTTCTGTACCTTAAAGATCTTCTAAACCAGTATAGTGAATCCTGTCCTAGGTCTCCAGTTGTTGTCATCTATGATGTCACAGGGAACTGGCTCTAATGTGTAGACAGCTAAGCTTGTTCTTTCACACTTCTGGTTTATCAGCAATTTGTGTAGAATTCTTTATCCTTTTCTTCTTTCTTAGAATGCCTTAACATTTAAACAATTAAAAGGAAAAAAACAAGAAAGAAGGAAAACCGAGAGAGAGTGGTAAAAGAAAGAAAGCACAGTACCACATATTTCATTAGATAGCAATATGTGTAGTCCAGGACTAGCTATAGTAGTTTAGATTGTAGATAGGCTGCAGCAGATTGCAATTTTAGCCAACTTCCTGACTTGTTGAGAAGCATTCATAGTTCCAGCAAATATTTTATATTTGTAGTTATCATAAAACGTGCTGCTGTAATAGTTTATTGGGTAGAAATAATACAGGTTGTATAAGTAATACACCCTTGTAGAATTCTCAGCACATTGTGAAGAAATAACTTAATCTTTTGAAAGATCATCCTGCCTGTTTAAAGACAGTGTGAATTAATTTCTGGTTTTCCTATATACCATTTACAGGACCATCGAAGAACATTAATCTCTGCCTGTTTATAAACAGGTCAAAGCTTGAAAAAGCTCTGAATGTCAGTATTGTTTTTTGCCTCCGAGAATATTTTTCTGGGGAGTTCTTTTATGTTTTGACTCAAAGTTATACTCTCATTATCACAGGTTTATAGTAAGTATGGTTTAGTACTTCACTGACTTTAATGTAGTGTTCAAAGTAAGTAAAACTCTTCCTTAGGTTGCTGCGGTTGTAAGACAAACAACAGCATAACATAAATGCTTGGTTTTCCCATTTTAATCGCTGCTTATTTGAATTTCTGGGTTTAATAATGAAATGCGATGTACTCTGATAACAAAATACTGATAGTGATGGTTTGTTTTTTTTTTTACAATCTCTATAAGACTTATTTATGGATGTAAAAGTTAAGGGGTTGTTTTTCTTAGTGCCCTAGGTAGGGAAAAGAGCAACGTAAGTGAGGCAGGATCACTGTTAGTTTGTTTCATATTCTTAAATGAGATAAATGGAAAGTTGTACATGGTATGACAAACAGAACAATAATAAATATTGAATCATAATAAAGAGGATTATTATTGAATAATGATAAAGTGATGCAAAGACAATCGCTCTCAACCTAGCACAGACTGATGCCCAGTCTGTCTCCAAGCAGTGGCCACTTTGAAAGACAATCCTTGTTCTCTCCCGCCCTCCATGCCTCCAGCCCCCTTCTTCCTCTACCACCACTTTTTCTTGCTGAGCATAATGTTACAGGTATGGAATATGCCTTTGGCCACTTGGGGTCATTTGACTTGGCTGTTGAGTTCCCTCTCAACTTCATGGCCATCCCACTCTACTTATTGGGGGTGGAGAGGGGAGAAAAATGAGAAAGGCTTGACACTGTGGAATTGGAGTTGAGCAATAGCCAAAGCATTGGTGTGTTTTGGGAATTGTTTTAGCCAAAACTCCATAATACCATACCAGCTGCTATGAGGAAAGAAAACCTCCATCTTAGTCAGTCCCAGTACCTGAACTTGACATTTACTGATACTACGTACTGGCATAGTTCTTTCAAGTCTATTTTTGCACTTGAAAAAAATCACACCAAAAGGATAATCTGAGTATTAGTTGCCTGGAAAGCCTGAACTTTATGGAGTTTATTTGGGAAGTAAGCAGAAGGATCTTCCTCTGATTAATCCTTTTGATATTAATAACTTTTCAACCAAGTTGTGTTAGTTCTGAAAACTGCTGTATTTTTCTCTATAACAGCATAGTTCTAACCCAATGAAACAAGGAACTCTTCTTATTCCAACCCCTGTTTAAACTTCACGGGGAGTTATTGATGAAAAAACCACACTGGCAAGTAATTCTTCAAATGGGGTGATCTTCGTTAAGCATATCTGACTTCTTCCTTCCAACCTCTATTCAGCCTTATTTCATGTCAGTCATTACACGCTTTGGGAAGCTATTGTCTGGAAGATTATTGCATTTATGAAGCAATTGAGGTTACCCTATTCCAGTTTTATAACACCTTTTGTGACTTAGGCTCCAGAATGTAGTGTCTGTCTTCTTGTGTTGAATCATGTAATTTTACTGACGTTAGAGTGCTTCTGTCTGTGCAGAGTCTGTCTGCATTCAATCTATCAGACTCTGCTAAAAGGATATCTCACTGCTGAAGGACTAAAGAATGAGTGCTTAGAAATGTCACTCAGAAAAGTGAAAGCCCTTATGGACACAGTAGGGTCTATCTTTCCTTTGTTTCTGGGACTCTGATAGTTTAATCTTGCTATACAAATTAACTTCCCAATGCTGAAAATAAACAGAAAAGATGATAAGTATCAAAAAATAGTGAACAAATTGATTTTTGTGCTTTAGGTCTCTGTCAGTAACATAAGAACAGTACCACCATATAAAGTTAAGTGAAAGTATTTTGAAAATTAATTAATAGTTGTGAAGAACTGTATAACTTCAGTAATAAACACTTATGAGAACAGAAGTCAAGAAGAAAACTGGTAATACTGTCTTCAAAGCAGAGTTTTAACAGAGTACAATAAACGAGGAGCAAAGAGAATGATGAGGTGAAAGCAAAATAGTGAGTAGCTGCTGATTGAGGTTAGTGACAACCTTGTGTGGAATTAGCTGAGACTCAGGAGGGTAAATATCACATATGAATATAGAATTTTATCCTAAACATACTTGCAAGATAGAGCAGATGAAAGTTTCCTAGGCAACTTTAATTTCTAGTTTTCCTAGGCAACTAGCATTTATAGTTTTCTGAAAGTTTGACTTTACATTTTTGTATATTTTGTGTTTACTTTTCACTTCCTCCTTTTCCCTCCTTCTGTATTTTTATTGTGTATATATCTTGTGTGTATTGGTTACAAACATTCCACAGAAGCAGATAAAACAAAATATTGAATTTGCCCTTTCAGTTAGAAAGCATGTTTACATCCAAATCAATAAATCAGTACCTAATTCTTGTTGGGTATTTATTCATTGCCAAAAACTACAGCATGGTTGTTGTATCTTCTCAGGTTATCCTTTCTTATTAAAATTTTATATTCTATTACTATAGGATTGACCAAATTGAGAGTTAATTTTTGTTAATGCAGACTGCACACTCCATAACAAACTCTAATATCTTTATCATATTTCCTTTTCAAAAACAGGCATCACTGTTTCATATTGCACTTTTTGTTAGAAAGCCTACAAATATCTGAAGTTTTCTATGTGAAAATATTTGTGTAAACAATACTTGATTTAAGATAAACACTTTAACATATATCATCACTTTCTTAAGAAGCGTTATTTGACAATTCAGCTATAGCAGTCAAGGACTGTTATCCAGCTGTTTACCCAGTAGGCAGAGGTTACTTGCTTCACAGTTCAGCCAGCAGAGCAAAAGTGCAAGTTCTCATTGTTCCAGTACACTAGAGTCAACAATGGCTTTGAAATATGTAATTAAGAATTAGATTAAATTTGCTTGTTTTGCACTTAAATGGATCAAGTTGAATTCCATTGGCGGCACAGTGAAGAATTATTTTTCTGTCAGGAATATAGTAACAAGATTCTTGGAATAAAAAAATCTTGAATTTCTATTGCTGTGCAAAATAATTTTGTCTCTTGAGTATCGAATATGTTTCACTGTTTTTTCCTGTAAGAATGCAGCTGAAGCCTTATTATGCCACTTTTGTATGCTTATATTTTATTGAACATTGTATTATGTGGTTTGTTTGTTTTATCCAGACTTTTACAATGGTGCCTTTCCTATTTCTATTCTGATAAATAAACACAATCAAAAATAGCATTTTTGAAGTTGTTTGCCAGCAACATGCTCTTATAGTAGTGATGAGCAACCACTAAAAACCATTTTCTTTCTTCCTACATGATATTTTCCTATGTATTTTAATTACTGGGAAAAGCAAAAACAGTGGATCCAAGATGTAACAATGAGTAAATTGCTTTACCAAATGTTACATATATTGGGAGAAAATTAACTAGTTTTTTTACTGAGCAATTGTAAAATTCAGGATCTAGTTTCACCTCTACACAGGGAATGGTGATGATCTACAGTTGTACCCTGGCATTAGGTGCAGCCAAGAAATAGCCTGTGCAGGTTACCATCAGGTTGCATATGAGGTTAAATACCTCAGTCCTAGGTGAAGCTCTGGCTATAAAGAGCCCATCTACCTCCTGCCCAAGATTATGAGGAGAGCTGGGGATGGCACTCATTATTTTTAGGGGTTAAGCCAACTGCTGTCTTCTTTTTAGCTTGTTCTGGATAAGGTTATTTCCTAAAGTGAATATATATATATATTATTGATTGTAGGATGGAATGGGAAATTTGAGAGTCACTAAAAAAGGAATACGACTTGAAGGAATATCTGAATTTCTACTTCCACTATATGTGAAAGAAATCCATTCCCGAAAGGTAGGTGTTTTTCATCTTTATTTCATAATTTGCAGCTAATATAAATTGATCTCCTCATTCTCAAACTACAAAGTTTAATTCTTACACCTTCTAGATTAGCAATCAGCAGAGATTTGCTTTGAGAATACCTCAAGAGTGAAAGCTTCCTTCATGTCAAAAGTGATTTTTTTTTTCTGAAACCTTGCTGGACTCTTAAAGGAAGTGTTTTATCCTACAGAAAGGAGATTCAAAGCATGTATATTTCATACTTCAAATGACCTCAGCAGTGGGAATGGAACATTTGACTCTCATTTGATGTGAAGTCCAGAAAAACAAGAGTGGTGATAAGTGCAAAATACAGTGAAATAAGGAATGCTCTTGTTCTTTCTGTCACTAGTAATCATGATTTCCTTTTCTTTTTCATTCTATTTTTAATTTTAATTTTTGTTTGGGTTTATTTTGCTCATTAGCTAGAGGAAATCCTACTATATTGTGTCTCTAGGATTTAATTTTTCACAGCAAACACTTTTTAATGTTATTTAAATGTAATTATCATATGGCATCAGGTTATTACAGAGGAAAAAAGAAAAGCAAGAAATTTTGTACTAAGAAATTCAGTGTAGGTCATTTTAACCCTTTTGTTTTGATTCAGTTATGCTGTTTTATATTAACATTGTCAATGAATTAAAAAAAAAATTGAAATACTGGAAAAATCTTATTTTTACTATGCGAGTGATTACCTATGATCAGAATAGAATGTTAAACTGGTTTTCAGTCAATCATCTGCAAAGAATTTTAATGTGCGTACGGCAACAGTTGACAGGAATCACAAGCATGTTTACCCTATGTCCTAGTTTGGACATAAGACATTTCTGTCTTTTGACAGAAAAGATTGGTGGGCATAGAGTAGCGATAGGGGATACACATCATAAAGTCACCCCAAGACACCCTAAATGCCTTTGTGGAAAATTTTGTCTGTTGAAATCTGTCTTCTACATGCATAAGAAAAGTCTTGAGTACATTCATAAATGAGATCATGAGAGTTTTCCCATTTCTCTTAGTTAGTTCACTCTTGTGCTAGTAAATCCTTGAGGTAGTCTCTTCATCCTCTTTTTCTGTAAAGCTAAGATCTTTCAATGTTTAGTAGAGTAGCAGTATTGTCCTAGGTAATGAAAACTTTTGTAATATTTAAGTAACCTTGGGGGGAGCATACTTTTCCTTCAAGGCTGCAGAACATCAGCCATGATGTGTGCATTTTCCCCATTTCTTTTTGTGATTGGACAGTGTGTATTATTGCTCCATGTCCTGTTACTGTACATGAAAGTTGTGATTTGGAATATTTTCTTGCCCAGTGCTTCATATTGCAGAACGCTGGTTCTGTTAAAGGGAAGATGGAAACTTTTGTTTCAAGAGATAATAATGAGACTTGAGTAGGGTCCTAATTCCATTTAGCTGCTAAAAAATCTCAGAAAAAAATGCAGACAGATGCATTTTATGCATATTTAATGCATAATTATTGCAAAAAAAAGGGATGCAGAATCTACCAGATGCCTAACATAAGGTCCCACTAGTCCTATGAGGCTCATGAAAACCCGACACTTGCCAGTAAGTATTCTCAAGCCAGCAGAAAATAGAGTTGACTATTAACTCGGCAAACTAATTCAAGTAAAATATTTTTGGTGTAGCAGGTCTAATTACATGTATTAACTTTAAGGTACTTGTCACCTAGATAACAAGTGGTATTTACACAGGCTTTATTCTCATCTCGCAGCACTTGTGAACTAGGTTCACTTTCCAGTCTTCTGCCAGCTTGCTCAGTAGTCGTTGTGCTAAAGTTCAGTAACTTCTGTATGCAAGTGTGAATGCCACGAGGGAATGATGAAAGAAACCTCTGGAGCTGTATTCAGCTTAGCAGTAGGGTTTTTGTAATGCCTCTGCAGGGTATTTCTACAGGTGGATGGCATTTGCATGTGACATTAGCCATTTTGGCACTTACAAAAGTGAACGCAGTGCTGTTGAAATCTAAAAGTAAGCTAGGTTTTCTGAGCTCTCATCAGTCAGTAGAGACTTAGTCAATACTGACAGCAGATTCTGAGCAGCTGTCCTTCTTGCTCACCAGCTACTAGTGTTTAGTTTGGGTAATACAGATGGGAATGCTATTGTCTGCCTTTTCCATGGAAGTAATAATGATTTAAGTTTGATGTATATTGGAGTTAAACTATTCAGAGAAATCAACAACTCATTGCTTATTTTCTAGAAGGAGAGTTAGTTCTTTAAGGCAATTTACTCATTCCCCTATAAAAGAACGCATCCATTAAAACGACATTGATTAACTCTTGGGATGACTTGTAACATATTCAGTAGTAGCTTTGCAGGAGAGGTATGTTTGCTCTGCACTGCGGAGCATGGTTTGTGGAATGGCCTCTGAGGAACCTCCATGGAGGGCTCTCTGCTCAGGAGGTCAGGCCTTCACTGTTCTCCCATTGCAGCACAGGGCAGAGTGAGGTGGGAAGGCCAGTGTTATTAGCAGTGAGGCACAACAGCGGGTGTGGTGTGCTGTGGCTAAGAGGCATGACTGGAACTCTTGCACTTTTGCTGGTGCTATCTTTTAGTAAGCTGGATCTGAAGGTGATAAAAATGTTCATTGAGTGGGCAGCGTTCACCTCTGATTCTGATAGTGAGTTACTGCTGATAAGAGTGCCCAGCAGTCTGTTGAGTAGGTAGGCTGAGATGAGCTCTCTGCTGCTACAATTTAAGTGTGAGAGTAGCTAGATTTGCTAGTGTAAAGCTCACATATGTTTTCTGATGACCACTTGCCTGTTGCATGCCTGGATGCCCAAATAAGATAATTTATGCGGTGTTAAATGCAGACCTTAAACTGCCTTTTCCAAGAGAATGGTATTGAACTTTGTATATAGGTTCAAACACTGCCTTTTATCGTGTGATTGCTTCATTGAAACCCTGAATATTCAAACTTAATGCTAAAATACTTAGATTTAAGTCAGTTGGAAAACAAATGTATTGAATTGTTAAAAAAAAAAACTCCTAGGGATATTTTCTTCTGACAGTATGAAATTTTCCTTCCAAAGGTAGTAGTGAAAAATCCAGGTCTTGACTAAAATGAATATTTTCTTTTTTGTAGAAGTTGTGTAAATGAGAAGGCTCCTCAGAGTGTGCTGTTTCCCTAGCCCTGCTCCTCTTGCTTTGCCCTTTTTATCCTATCCAGTTGGTGGTGTCCGCAGAACTATGGGTTCCTACCCCAATTCTATGTTTATGCAGAGAAGAAATTTCTGTATTTTCATCAAATAGCTTCACTGCATGCCAGAAATTAAAATGATGCATCAGAACCTGAGCAGATAAGGACTCATTTGATCCTGAATTGGCATCTTTATATCCCCCAAAACAGGGCATGTGTAGTCTATGAAATGAATTTTACAGAGAATTACATTTTGACTATGAATGGTCTAGCTGTATACTTTTGATCAAATTGCTAGCCTGAAACCAGTAAGTTTCACCCAGGCCATGTTATAGTTCGCATGTTTATATCATTTGCATTGATATAATGCAGACTTCATTCTTTATAGTGTGTCATTAATGAGGTGTATGAAATCAAATAACACACAATGCAACATCCTCAATTATTTCATTATTTCAGTTCTTCTGAATTAAATTTTTTTATTATCATGCTATTGCATCCATACTACTGCACTTTTGAATGGAAACAGTCAAGGTACAGTCTTATTAGCTTGTCATATAACAATAAAAGTAGTTTGTGGTGTTTTCTTGAGAATGTATTCCTGGGTTTATTGATCTTTTTCATTTGTACATACAGTTCTTAAGGGCTGAAAAAAATGCAGTTTTCTCCTTGTTAAATTCTTTCTATTACCTAAAAAGAAGTAACCCATTGTCCCTTAAAGTAGAGGGGAATTCCTTTAGGTTTTTTTTTCCCAATTAAAAAGGTTAAAAATGTATTCTCGGAAAGTAGCATGTGTTTTCCAGAGATATCCTTAGAGAACACAGAATTTAATAATTGAGTTAAACGTCTTTGGGAAAATGTCAAGAAAAAAAGAAATAATGAATATATAAGAACTTCTAACTGAACACGGGAAACTCTGAAAACTCTCTGTATATCTTGTTTTTTTAAAACTGTGATTCTATATGAATTAAGAAATTGTAGGCAGGGTTCAAAGCAGGATTTCTTTCAGGTATTTTTTCCTCCGAATTTTTAGTCGAGAGGCTGAATATCCTTGTAAGCATTTAGAGAGCTTTATTTTACATTGTTTTATTTCCAAACCTGGATCAATCTTGAAAAAAGCAAATCTACAATATATTTCTTTCATGACTATTTTGCTGAGTGCATATAATCATCAAAATAGAATTAACCTTTGCTAATTTCAGCTATATCATTGCATTTATATTAAGGTTTATGTCTGGGCCTCAGGTGCCCTTGCAAGAACTTTAAATTCTTTTTCTGAGGCAACGTCTTTGTTGAGCTTCTCTCTCTGATGAAGTTATAAAGATGCAGCATAGGAGTTCACATGAAAAGCCTTTATGAAGTTGAGGAAGAACACACACTCCTCTTGTGCATTGAGGCAGTGTTCTTTTTTTGCAAGACCACAAATCAGATGCTCCTTGCCTTTACTAACCCCATACTCATTTTGTCCCAATTGCCTTCCTTTCATGTCTACATTGTAATGATTTTCAGGGCCTCTCCCACATATTCTTGCTAGGAACTCATCTGAGACTAACTGGGCTGTAGTTTCCAAAGTCCTCCCTCCTTGCAAGATGCTCATTCTCTCTTGTAAGGGCCTGCAAGGATGGGGGTTTTGTTGATTTTGGGGTTGGGTAGGAGGAGCATATTCCCCCACATTCCACTCAGGTGTGTTCTCCCAAAATTTCAAGGCCAGATTTGCTATATCTGCTCTCTTTTCTGCTCTATGAGTTATCCCATTTTCATGCAGTCAAGCCAGTTCAAGAATCATGCAGTTCTACCACTACTGAGGTACGTAGGTATCAGAGAAACTCCATTTAGGAGATGTCATTGCACACTTTTTTGTAATATCAAAAAAATCACAAAGGTACCTAAAGAATCTGCCACTGTTATTGCACAGGATGAAATGCAATACTTGTTTCTGTAGCTGCATGTCACAATCCACTCAGATAAAACGTGAAATGCTTCCCAGTTCATTTTTCTGATACCTGCTCTTCAAGCCTTGTACTTTGGGAACACATATTAAAATACTGTCAATAAGGATAAAGTCACTATTATGGCGTTGTAGTGGTTTCGAGAACTAGGACAGTCATAAAGTACTCCTTAAGTCATTTTGGCTCTCAACACAATGTCATTCCAATAGTGTCACTTTTATTGGTATGAACAAGATATAAGGTTTTCTTAATCACAAGCTTTGCCAAAGGACAAGTCACTCCTATATTTGTTGGTGGTCTCTGGAGGGACTACCTCTCTGAAATTGAGTTGGCTTTGCTCGCTCTTTGCTGACAGCTGATAAGAACTTCCATGATTCATGATTTTGTCCTTGATTTGCTATACTTCAATGGAATCTGTCTGGGGATCATCCAGTTGAACAACTTTATCTTTGAGTGTCGCTTTTTCATGTCATCCTATACTCTTGTTATTATTGGTGTGACTTGTTGCTCAGTCAAGGAGGATCTCTGCTTTTTACACTAAAGAATCTGAGTTAATATTACCCAAGCCTTTTTCTTTGGTTGATTATTGTTCATGAATAAAGTCATGAGAGGCCTATATTCACCCAATTTTATACCAGTCTGAGGAACTGAATTTATTTCGGAGCACTCCTTCAGATGGATGTGGGAAAGTTATTGAAGCTGTAACTGTTTTTCTGGGGGTTGGTTGTTGTTGGTTTTGGCATCAATTGCATTTTCAGTTTTCCAAGTACTTCCTTCATGTAATACATCTGTAATCTGCTGGGGAAAATTTCAGTGAAATCATGTGACATCTCAGTTTGATGTTCGTAACGTTTTGTATCTGATTCTTATGTAAAGTGTATTTAGATTGATGTTTTAACTGCATGGGCATCTTAGGCTGAGGAATGACCTTTTCTTTCCTGAACAACTTTGAAATAATTTAGTTGCAGTTTACACAAGCTAAGCAATTAAAGAAATCCTGTATCTTTAAAAAAAAAGAGTTGTTCATATTTCCATAGAAAATCTGATCCAACACAACAAAGTAAAAGCAGATGATTTGCAAATGACTTGAGAAGGGGAATAATCTCTGTCTGTCTTTATCTCGTTGTGCATGAATTTGCTTGTTTGGGAATTGAGAACATTTATCCTTAGCATGCTATTTTATAATCTTAAGGAACACCGTAGTCTTGGCTCCTCTGTATAAACCATAGGACCATGGATGCACAGGTAATACTAAGAGGCAAAAATGGGAGTCATTGTGGCAGAAAAATATCCATAGAAGCCATTAAGCACAAACAAAATGCATTAACGTAATTTTATCCCCCCAAAATACTGATAGTTTTTTAGCCCTGACTTGAGGGCTGCTGAGATAATTTTAAATGTATTTCTTACCAGTTTAGCAGAGCAATATCCTCGCTCTTAGGCCTTTTGTAGGCAAAAGACATATTTTCACAAAAACCATTTTGAACGGTGTGTCTTAAGTCAGAAGGAGATACTTCATATCCAAAGACTCAGTGTATTAAAAGCTAAGAATATTCATTTAATAAAATTATAAGTCTAATGATGTTGGAAGTTGTCAGAATGGATTTCTGAAGGGGAAATCATGCCTGCCCAAGCTGACTGTCTTCTACAACAAAGTATCATGCTTGGTGGATGAGGACAACTAATATTTTTAATCTTGCCTTTAGTCTCCCATCACACATTGGTTGGTGATGTACAGTCTAAAAGAAGAGTGAGGTGGCCTGAAAACTGGTAAAACTGCTGGGTTCCAAGGGTTGTGAGCAGTGGTGGCCAGGTTCTCCTGGTGTAGCCATGGGTTCAGTACTGAGAACAGTGTTATTTAATTTCTTCATCAATGACCTGAACAATCGCAATGCATTCTCAGCAAGATTGCATATGAGTCATAATTAGGAGGAGGAATGTACAAACAAGTAATTTTTAGAAGCAAAAGAGAACAAGAAAAATAATGAAAGCATTGCAGATTTAACTGTTCGAAATTTTAATTATTCCCAACTCATTAGTAATAACACACTTGTTTTTCTTTTCCTGTTTCATATCAGATGAATCTCAAAAGTATTGAGGGTAATGATCAATCACAACTTCAAAGATAACACTTTGAAAATGAATATAAGAAAGATTCTCAAGGTATTTATTCTGAAACAGAAGTTGATGTCCTAAAGTTTGAATGTGTAAATTCCAGAAGAGCAAGGTAGCTTACAAAATTAATTTTGCCCATCATATATAGAAAAATTTATTTTTTTATATTGAAATAAAACAGAATTGTTATAATCTTCTTTTACTTGGTCAGTTTTGCTTTCAGAATATTTTTTGTCTTGTTGTTTCTCACTTTAAAAACATTTGTAATGAAATCATATAAAATAGTCAAGTAATTCATAATCTACAAAAATAAATATCAATAAAATTCCCAATATTCCCCAAGCCTAAAGACTTCTTGTTACGGATCAGAGTAGTGAAGTTCTGAACCAATTTTTTTTTTTTATGACATCTGTGACAAAGTTATAGAAGCTTACTCCCAGAGTTTCATGACACAGTTTGGAAAAAATTATTCTACCTATTTACGTAATTTGTCAGACCTGTATTGTATTAGAAAAAGGGTTGTTGGGTGGAGGGTTTTTTTTTCCTATTAGCGTCCTCAATATTTCTCTACTCTCTCAGGAAAAATAAAAATCCTGAGCAAGGAAAGAAAATTGCCTTTTAACCATTAATAAATACTCTACATTTTTGGACACAGCACACAGTATTGTGTCTGACACCATAATAGAGAAAATTAATGAATATTTCAAAGTTTACAATGAAAAAAAATAAGAATGAATCTCATCTCGACTAGCTGGAGTGAAATTCAAAGGATAAGTTATAGCATAATCATCATGACAGCGTCTTATTAGGACACCATTGCTCTCTTAAAGGCAAAAATTGCTTGTTCCTTCACAGCTTCTGATAACCACTACAAGCAAATATAATGATTTCATTTAAAATACTGTCCCTCTCCTATTTGAAATGAGCTTTGTATTTTCTTGCTTTCGGAAAGAACTAAGTTGAATTTTACTGCTTCATAATAAGCAACATTTTTTGTATGAAGACATATATATGACCTGCTTGGTGAGTGTTAAGAGCTGGAGTGTTTTATTCCAGATAGCAAGCATGCTTTTTGATTTTGTACTTTACAGCATTTGTTGTCATAAGAAATATATCATGCTACAAACTCTAGTTTCAGAAAAAACTTGTCTCCAGCAATGAAATTTTCTGCTTTGAAAATGCATTTACAGAGTAATTTTTGGAGTTTTTTTACCATCCCTGAAGGAGTTTCCTGTCCATCTGGTTTCATCTCACTTATATAGTTCTGAAATCCCTCCCTCAGTGACTAAAATTTCATGGATTTTTGTACTGTCAGATCAATTTTTCAGGAAATCTGCTGAACTTCTACCAGTTTTAGGTTACCTGCAATGGGGAAGCACCAAGTTAAAATAAGGTAAAGAGATGCAAGAAGTGCTACAAGCATTTTAATGAAATAGTACAAATTACTAAAACATTTTAGAATAAAAAATATCCTTTTTCTCGTTCCCTTTTTAGGCAGTGCAAGAAATACATCAGTCATTTTTTTGCTTATAGATCTTCAATACATGATTAATTCAATTAATCTTTAAAAATAGGCAGGTAGAACAACAATTCTCCTTTTTAGATGCAAAATTAGTACCACATTTCATCATGCTATGGATTATATTCTTGAATCTTTGCTAATGTTGTTATTCTAAAGTAGCTGAAAATTTATTATTTGAGGAAATTAAATAGAAGCATTGATTATACCACAACAAGGACTGTGTTTTGACACTGGACTCCATCCAAGAGTGATAAGTAATGCTAACATTAGCTGAAAGCCTTGTTGACTTGAAGAACATCCTCAGGAAATAATTGCACAAAGCCAAACAATTTGTATTCTTTTCATTACCAAGTGTATGATGAGTGACTTCCTTTAATCTGAAGCTATGTTAAAATTTCAAATTAAAAAAATTACATAACTTCTCATCTTTAACAAGTTATACAAAGTTAATTTTTAAAACTCAGTTTTGATTAGACTCTACTAATTCACCAAAATGTGATATTTTTTTAAAAGTCGTAGAATTACATTTGAAGAAAAAATTTTAAGGTAGTAACTAAGTGTATAGGTTTTTCAAAGCTAAATCTCCAAACTATATGAAGACTTCACAATAAAGAAGGAAAGCCTTAAAACAGCAAACTAGTGCATTGCTGTGTGGTGTATTATTTGTGTCTCACAGACATAAAGTGAGGGAAAGACTTTTTTTCTTGTCAGAAATTCAACAGGAAGTAAACACTAGCAAGAACTTCAAACTATAGATGGTGAAATCCATGGGTGAGATTAGGACAAAGAAAACTCACAAGTAGAAATCTTATAGTGGAAGCAGCTGAACAAGTTAGCATCCTGTACTGGAATTGGTAATTATGGCTTCAGCATTATGATTGTACAATAACAGCTGGGGATTTACAGTAAAGTTGGCTCTTGGGCTTCAGCCAGAGGCTCATTTGTATCTTGCTGAATTTAAATCAGTTTTTCTGCAAAGGAAGTAACTATAGTTCACAAAGTTTGTTAATTTAGAGTGGCAATCTGTCATGCATAGTTCTACAACAGCTACTACAGTACATACTCTTGCTGAACTCTTTGCAAGTGTAAGTGGTAATTGCAGTAGTTGGCTGAAGGTTTATGCTGAATTTTCTTTTGGCCTGAAGTTGAAATTATTTTTAAAAATACGAAGTATTATATAATTCTGATTAGTAAAAGTGAAATTGCTATTGATACTAAACTTGGCACTCCAGTTAGGATTTGCATGAAAGAAGCTACAATCATTTTTAATAGAAAGGAATATTGGAGTTTATAGTAAAAATATAGAATGGCTAGAATTTCTTTTTTTTCTCTTGCTAGATCAGTGTAAAAATTACAAGGTTTGGACAAAGTCTACTTTTGCCTCTGAGCTTCTCCATTGGCATCCACCAGCTTAGAATCTTCCTATAAATCTGTGGTCTCTCTTTCTGAATATAGTACAAAATCCCAGAAGGAAAGTGCTCCATACTTGTGTTGCTGTTTTGATAAAGTAGAGGCATTTTGGAATGTCGATTAACTCTCCTGACAAGCTGGGCCAAAACACTGCCACAGAAAATGCAGATAGCAGATTGCCTTTTTGCAGCAGAAACTATTTTACATTCCACAAGCAACAAACTAGTTTTAAAAATATTGTAGAAAAAATATTGTTATGACTATTTAGATCCGGGATACTACTGAATGTTCTTTTAAGATGCAGGTGCTGCTTCTCTTATTCTCTTCTAGGATGCAGTTGTTCTTTGAAACAGTGTGGATCATATTGAATAGTATATTAATTCTGGAGTAGCTTCATTGGTTGTTCAGCATGAATAAGGACAATAAAATTTTGTTACTCTGAAAGTGAGGAAAATTATACATTAGCATAATAATTGGTGGGACTCTCATACTGCTCAGATAAGGTGTTGGGATTACTTGAAAGCAGCCAATGCAAGGATGAAGTGGTGTCTCTTTATCTTTTATGAATGATGGTGATTGAATGCTCGGGAAAAATAGAGTCAATTTTATGGAAAAGACAGGTATGTTTTGGCAAGGGAAGGGAAAAATCCTAATACTTAGCTGTGGCTCTTACTCTTCCTTTAGGTTAGGACATAGAGCAAAGGGTAATGGCTTTAAACAGAAAGAGGGTAGATTTAGATCATATATTAGAAAGAAATTCTCTACTGTGAGGGTGGTAAGGCACCGGAACAGGCTGCCCAGAGAAGCTGTGGATGCCCCAGCCCTGGAAGTGTTCAGGACCAGGTTGGGTGGGGCTTTGAGCAACCTGGTCTAGTGGAAGGTGTTCCTGCCCATGGGAGTTGGAAAACAGATGATCTTTAAGGTCCCTTCTGACATAAACCATTTGATGTTTCTTTGATTTTTATTTCCTCAATTTTTTTCTCCTATTAGATGAAAAACAATATATCTTGAGATGTTTCTAGAGTTGCCACACACAAACCCCAGAAATTATTAGCTGAAATGTTGTCAGCAGTGTATGCAAGAAGTCAGGCTTATATTCTCCTGACTGAAGACCGCATTTTTTCTTAGCTCCATATTTTGCTCTCTGCATTTTAAAGCATTTATCAATTTCTCTTTGGAGTCAGAAGAGCATTAAAAACACTGTTTTTAACTAAAAATAGAATTGGTGTTAGGATTTGTGCACTTATGGCTCTTCTGTACCTTTCTAAGGTTTGCAGATATTTATTGTTCTGAGTTTTTATCTGTGGATTTCAGCAACTAGATGTAATTGCCAATCCAAATATTGGAAGAAGCATCTGATGAACATGGCACAGATGCTTTATATGTGATTCCAGCAGTATAAATCAGTATTTATGAGGCATTCTACTAAGAATTCTGTTGCATGTGTGTATTTTTGTAAGAGTGACAGGCATAAATCTGGTTTTGACCTTGAGTTTGACATTCAGAAGATAGTGTCTATGTACACCCGTATTATTTAGTCTCTCCACCCAGTGCCCAGCTCAGGAACTATGTATTTCACACATGTTCCTGAATCTTAGTGCAATGAGAAACAGGTGGGCACCAATTACCCCTTTATAGCCCAGGTATCTCAGTTTCTACATAGGAACCACCTAAGCACACACAGACTACAGATACCTGGTGTGCTGAGAGAGCTGAGATTACAAGGTGTGCTGTATAATTGAAAAGGAGTCACAGATGCAACCAGCATAATATAACATTCCTGCTTAATTCCCTTCCGTTGAATAAACCAAGTTCAGGCTTGGAACACAAGCAAGTAAAGTAAATAAACATAACTTAAACCTTAACTGTGGCTACTAGAATCTAACACATGCCTCAGCTTTAGGCTGAAACGACCCCCCTGCCCAGGCAAAAGAGTCCAAAGGCCTTCAGTTCTCCTAACACAGTAATGAAGTCTTTTATGAGGTGCACAGAAACACTTGCTTCACACCATCTGAGGTTTTCTATGTGAATTTCAGTGTGAATTGATGACACACATTTAATTGCATATTTGGGTCAAATTCCACGTCATGTACAAAATTTCGTTGTTGAATCACTTATCCCTCAAAATAAATTACTCCTAGATCAAATAATTAAAAATATTAAGCCGAGGAGTGTTTCCTTGAATTGTAGAAAAGCCCATAGACATTTTTATGATTATTTTGATGTTCTGCACATTTTTGATTTTGATAGTTTTTAAATAGTAATTGAATAATAATTTTAACATTTAAAAAAACTCCACACTTTAATTACTCATTTGTTGGTTTGTTTTTTTTTTAATAGACCAGTTTAACCTTTGTTGTTGAAGCTTTCCAATTGCTGGGCATAAGTCCCTCAGAATTTCATCTTGTAGTCCTTTTTAAATGAGATTCTAGCTCTTTAAAACAAAATCTCCTCTGATCCATATCATAATATTTAGCATTTCAGTTTTCATCAAAAGACCACTTCTGTAATGTCTATCCTAATCCTCTCCAAATACTGTT
Source organism: Struthidea cinerea (assembly GCA_013397865.1). Lineage (NCBI taxonomy): Eukaryota > Metazoa > Chordata > Aves > Passeriformes > Corcoracidae > Struthidea > Struthidea cinerea. The sequence continues at coordinate 1,313,795 of VZTI01005041.1, read as the reverse complement.
CTTTGGTATGTGTTATGGCTTGGTCTTGCAGCATGGAAACTGGATTTCTTCCTGCAAAGCTAACATGGAATATGCAGAAGTATAACCTCAAAAAACACAAATAGTATTAACACTATTTCCTAATGCTATGTCCTCAGCACTGCAAGTTTCGTTGTAAAAGTCTGCTGTAATTGGGTCACACTGCTGTAGGTATAACCAATTTCTCACTTCTGCTAATCAATTTATTCACTTTCTTTTGCTTTCCTTCCTTAAAATGAAGCCAAGGGCCCTGCTCTTTCATCAGCCTGCCTGGGGGTTTAGGCAGAAGGCTTAATTAATGTCTTCAGCTATGATCTGGAAAATGCACTCTCTGACAGACAATTTGGATAGATCCCTACGATTCAAATAAAGTAAAACTGAGAAATCTCTAAAGGCTGAAAGTTCCAAGTCAGAAACATAACTGAGAAATCATCCTGAGAATGAACAAAATACCTTTTTTTTTTTTGTTTTCTTCTTTAGAAGTTCATTCGTTTCTTAAATATCTTAATTATATTAGGCCTTGAATATCTAGTCTTCTTGCCTGCTATCCTATTGTACTTTCCTGTACAAATAAGAAATTATTTTAACTAAGTTTTAGTGGGCAGGGAATCTTTATAGAATTAGAATCCACATTTCTTCATACACGTGCATATGATTTTTCAGAAATTCCACAAGTACCTATGCAGTTCATCTTTTCCTGGCTAAAAGATTTTAGCTTTTTTTTTTTTTTTAATTTTTTTTATTCAGTCACTTTTGAATCATCAAGAATCTAGTGTATGTTTAGGAAATGTGTTTAAAAATGGATTTTACAAATCACTGTAATGTCTTAGGATCACAGTGTCTTGCAAATTTGCTATATGTGCCTATTTGCATGTTTATTAGGCTCTGCCTTTATTCAGTCTTCTTTCTGTATCTTGGAATAATCTTCCATGATTCAGTGTTTTACTTCTTTGCTTTATTTTTTTTACAAAAATAAATGCTATTCTAAACTGGTTGTGATATTGTCAAAATAGTTAATGAAATGTGTTATTAAAAAACCTAGTCATTATTGTAGAAAGCTGGAAAACTGAACAACTATCTGCTTCACTTTTTATATGTTTTGGTTTTCCACTTCTTTAACATAAGAATGTAGGGTTAGCTTTTTTTTTTTTTTTAACAGTAAATACATTAACCTTTTTTAGACCGAGATAAGCCTTTAAAGATAAAAGATATCTACAATGAATGTCTTGCCCTCCAGTACCTTCATGCTTCATACCGTTACTGAGACCAGAAGACACCATTTCTAGGCAATCCATGAATGCTTAAAATTTAGTTTCTTTACCTTTATGAAATCCATGTATTGTATGATGATAGAGTACAACTGTTAGGAGAAGCAGAACTTGACCAGTATTTATTTCTAAAGGTCCATAGATATCTCCAGCGTTTCAGACAAGATGGTCTCTGCACCTCAATTTCTTGTCTGCAAAACAGGGCTAACAGCACATCCCTACCTCACAGAAGGTCATCAGCTACATACTTTAAATGATTGTGGGTGCTGTTAGGCAACATAAGCAAATAAGAACATCAGTCAGTGAGGGTATTAATAAAAAAGCACAGAATTATTCTTATTTGCTTGGAGTATTCTATATCAAGCATACTGAGATCACCCATTAATATTCAGTGCTCTCTGTTATTATGACAAATATTATTTTGTTTCCTCTCTTGAAGATCAGGCTTGTAGGCATCATTCTAAGCTCATCCTTCTCTTATAATTTATTTCCTTTGTGTTTTGAGACTGATGAGCTATAAATTGCTCATGAGATGTAATGGGTTTTCTAATCAGAAGCTGTAAAGAGTAGAGCCTGGCATTATTTTATTGCTTTAGTAAACAGTTTTACTAATGAGGCTACTAATACAATGTCCCCATTAAAAGATGAAACTCATGATGATATTTCTCCTGATTGGGAAAGAAGAATAAGCAGTTTTATTGTGAATTGTTTCTAGCAAATATCTTTATCCTTTGAGATGTTTTGAAGGCAGGATCACTAACACTAGAAATATGAAAGTAAGCAGTAGCTCTGTCAAAGTAAGATGGAAAACTAGGAAAGATTTAATTCATCCTTCTTGTCTCAAATATTTCCTTCCAAAATAATACAAGTAAGGTCTAACTCTCAGCAAATGTATTTATAGCATCATAATATCATATTTCTTACAAAAATGCATTACGAATGCAGCAGCACATCCTATTACACTTTCACAGGGCTTGCTTTCTTCCTTTGAAAAGTGAATAAAGTTTGGTCATAAAGGCAGTATGAAAGTGTACCATGTTCTGAGGAACTGAAGGTGTCACTGACTTTCTGGAGCCAGGTACCGTATGACTTGCCTTCCTCTATGAAATATTTGGTTTGGTTTTGGTTTGTTTTTTTCACTATCCTCCATGAGAATTAATCATTATCCTCTGCAAGAATTAATCTAAATATTTCTGATTCTCTCGTGTGCATACTTCTGCATGTGTGCAAAGTGGGAGAAAGTAATCCTCATCACATAGAGTTGTACAAGATTAATATTCAAGTCTCTGATCTTGATCAAGGTGACTCAAGACAAGAGAACTGTGGTCTCCAAGGTGATGCATTTTATTTTTTTTTCTGGTTTTGGTTTAGGAAAAAAAAAATTCAAAAAGTTATCTCGTTTTATGTAACATTCATAACTGGTTTGATTTCAGGCACCTCTTGAATTTCCAGAATGAGTGGGGAAGGACTACCTGGTTCTTATGCTTTTAAAGCATGGCAAGAAATCAAAATAACTTTCCCAACCACTTTGGATGGCTAAGAAATAGTGACTACAGAGTGTGAGAACTTTGAGTGACTTGCCTCACAGTGGATGAATTGTGCCAGGTTCAGGAAAAACTCCTGTACAGTGAAAAAGATTTTGAGTTTTATTTTGCCTTTTGTAATTGTAGAAGTTGACTAATATTGCTTTCTGATATAGCTTCAAGTCTTGGTTTGAAAGGTAAAGAGGTGTGTTAAATGAGTTAGTCTCTTTGCCTCTTATCCTTTACAGGAATGTAGAGTGGAAAACGAACCACCACCCTTAGAATTTTTTTAAGTGCTGGAAAATGTTCATGTTTTTTGAAAATGATCCAATTTTTGGAGCAGGTATGCATATTGCTCCTTAACCAGAAGAGAATGTAGGGTCTGAGAAATTTTCTCTTCCCAATATTCTTCTCAGCAAAAAGCATAATTTATTGGTATGCAGGCCAGTGTGACTGAAGTAACAGCTGTGTCATTTCCATCAGATACAATGTTGGACACAAAATTTCCAATATAATTTGTAGTTTGAAATGCGAAGACTCATTCCATGCCAGAAGTATAACTCTGATTCCTCATAGTGTGTGCAGTGTAAGTGAAATGAAATTATCAATCTAAATTTATTTATATGTTTGTGAGTTACCTTTGTGGTTCAGGTGAGGACGTTAAGTGGTTACTTCACAGAAAAAATCACAGATTTTCCATAAGGGTTAATATGATAACTTGAGATATTTAATTATGTTATAAATGTGTCGTTTTTTTTCATGAAAACATAATTATCTGTGCCTTGTGTCTCATCTCTTTCAACAGCCACAGTACTGAGTGGCTGTTTCTCATAATTCAGGTATCTCTCAGTCCAATTGTCCTCTTGCGTAAATTATATCTTTTCAGAAGCTCCTGCCTTTACAGTCTTACAGGAAATTCTAGTCATTGTTCATGTCTCCCTTACCTGCCCCATTAGGACACACTGAAAAGGCAATTAAAAGAAAAGGAAATCACATGCCAACCTTGAGATACTAGTTTTACATCAGCTGAGAGCCATTAATTGAATTGAAACAGCCCAGCAAATAGACCTAATTTGAATAGCAATGACTTAGAAAATGTGTACCAAGCCTGAGGTGTTACTGTCAGTGGGGCAGACAAGTGCATTGAAAATCTTGTCAAATAAAAATTTGCTTTCTTCTAATTTGACTAAAATATCTAATCATGCTTTTATTAAAATCTCTGGGAACTTGATTTGACTTGAACAAAATCAGGATTCAGTTTAAATATATAAAGCGAAAATATTTCAGTGTTGTTCAGTCTCAATACAAATCCTGACATATATAAATACTATCATTTTAAGACTTCTTAGAAGTACATTTATTGCTACTGTTTCATTTTGTTAGCAAGATCAGCTAAATTTTCTAACTTGTAAGGACTTGCGGAAGTTAACTCTGACTGTATTTGCGTGCCCAAGTAGAAAGGAATTAGAAAATATTATTTCCAGTTTATCTTCAAAGTATTTGATTTTTATTCAGTCATATCTGTTTTGCAGTTTGCAATGAAAAATAGAAAAATCTTGAAAAAACCCAAATGAAAAACCAAACTGCCCTGATATTCAAGAGGCATTTGTGGAGTTATTTTGTTTGTTTATGGGGCTGTATTTTGGTTTTGGAAGTAGTGGTATATAGATAAAACATTCTCTTTTTGACATTTGCTAACTCATTTCTCATGGATTTTAGAATAAGGAAACATCTGCGGAGGATAAAAGAAATAGTGGATAAGACTCAGATTGTGGCCAAAATACAAATGCTGTTAACCACTGAAATTTTGACCTAACTCCATAATAGATCAGGATTGTTTCTTAATTTCATTTTGTAAATAAAAATTGATAATTTTCTGTAAGACTAGATTAAATTAGTTTTAAAATTAATTAGTTTTAAATGAAATACATTATTTTTTAAAAACTTTTTTCAGACTTGAAATATAGGAGGGAAGATGCCCCAAAAAATGGCATATGCTTGAGCACAACAATTACCATTTCAGTTTATCCTAGTAACTGATTTGCTGTTCTAGTTTTGTTTCTCTGGAATTGTCCGGAGAACCTCGAGAATGGATCACAGAAGTGTGTGTGATGTTTATTATGCTTCTTCAGCCTTCCCAGTTTCTGTCACTTAATGATTGATTCAGACCTTGCAACGTGCAGATTTAGGTAGCTTGTTTTCTTCTTTTCTTACAGCCATATCTGTTGTAGCAGTAGGTGTTCTGCTTCCTTGTGATAACCTCTAATCCTTCCTTAAACTATGTAGACTGCTGTGTATCCCTATTAAGTCTCTTAGGTCAATTTTTTGCTTTATAAACCCCTTCCCCAAAAAGCAACTTGAAACCTTCTTCCCACCCCACCCCACCCACACATATCCTTCCCCCCCCCACCCAAAAAAACCCCAAACCCAACACAACAACTTACTAGTTTTCGATCTGATGACCTTATGCTTTCTTAGCTATCTCATGTTAGTGTATTTGAACAGAAGAGAAAGAGAAGCCCTAAATTTCTTTATCTATGATATGTAATTTAGTCTTGATTATGTTTCCACTTCAATCAACAACAAAAGCAGTCTATTTAATTTAGCTCCTATGAGAAAGAGGTACTTTCAAATCACTGGTTTAATTTTAAAATGTTTTTAATTAATGTCATTATTTAAAAATCTTTAAAATGGGATTCCTCTATAAGTTGGACCCTATCAAATCTTTGACAGAGTGCAACCAATGCAATGCAGAAGTCATGAATTAGTTCTAAAGACTACAGGAAGTAATACCAACACTTTAAATTGTCAATTATTATTTCTGTTGATGACTTATTTTAAATAAATGCTTCTGTTGATGCATTTCAGATGCGTCTCAATGAGTGGACATTAAAAATTCGGTTATCAGGTAGCTGAGAGCTTGAATATCCAATGCTTTGACAGTCTCTGTGATGTGATTTATTTAGAAAAATGTTTAAAAATTGAAAAGCTGAAAGCCCACTGTTACCTCAAAATGCTTTGTTTTCATCAGCCTAATATTTTAAAAGATCAGTAGCTGTGGTTCTAATTTATATTTTCATAGTTAATTCCACAAAGATAATTCTTAACTTGAAAATAAGCTGCAATGAAATTTCACCTGCTGCACCAAAATGCAATTGTAACCAGAAGCCTTTGCCTAATGATACAGGTTCATCTGAGTCACTATAAATGTTTCTAGTAGCAACCTTTAAATCGTACACCTACTATGGAAACCAAGTTTATGGCTGGTGATTGCCTGTGGCCATGACTTTCAAAGGGAATTTTCAGCCTTTGCTGTTGTCGAATCAATATCAGCATTGCAGTTAATAGGCATACTAGTTGATATTTAAGACTGTGAGGTCTGAGATCTGGGGTTGTTCAGCATGGAGAAAAAAAGACTCCAGGGAGACCTAATTGCAACTTTCCAATATTAAAGGGGGCTTATAAGAAAGATGCGAACAAACATTTTAGTAGGGTCTGTAATGATAGGACAAGGGGTTTTAAAATAAAGAGGGTAGATTAAGACTAAATATAAGGAAGAAATTTTTTTACAGCGAGGGTGGTGAAATGTTGCAACAGGTTACCCAGAGAGTTGGTAGATGCCCCTCAATTTTGGTTCTTTCTTTGATCATAATTCTTGATGGTTTGCTTGTAGATCAGCAGCACGTGAATAAGTTAATAAGAGACAAACAAACAATTTCCTTGCCATATGCAGGGTAGTGGATTTACCTTAAAAAAAAAAAAGTTAGAAAATCTGAACATAGCCAGTCTTTCAGGCCCTGTTATCTTTCCTTACTCTTCTTGATATCAGTTTTGGTTCCAGTCTTTTTTGCTTCTTTCCTTTCCTGTATCTAAAAACCATAGATTTCTCAGAATGAATAAAAGCCCATATAAATATCTGTTGCAGATTACCCACTGGAAATGTAATTGCATCAAATGACTGTATAAGCTTTTTTGCGAACACAAAGTTTATGTAATAAGGTTTGGATTTCATATGTTGTAATAGCAGGGTATGCTTAAATAAGGACAGTGCATTTTTGTTATTCTAATTCTAAAATATCTTTTGAAAAAGATATATAAGGCACAATCCTGTGCTTTATATATGCACTGAAAATATATAGTAGGTACAAATGTGATGGAGCTATCTTAGTGCACCACCAATTTTAATAACAGCCTGTAAATATGTGATCATTTAGTACTGATTTAGAGACTCTTGTTTACTCAATTTTCCTGTTTAGACTTGCTGCCAGGACTAATTTGGCATGGTTTTATCCATGGACTTCAGAAATATCTCTCTATCTGCACCCTACTGAAATTTATGCAAAAAATTACATAGCAGGTTGCCTTAGTGTGTAGAAGTTTCCATGCCACTGGATGATTGTTCATAGAAGTTTCTTTTGGTACTTCTTGGTGATGCACTTAGTGAGAGCAGTAACGTATTTCCTCAGTCAGTGTGTAGAACTATTTGATTTGAAGCAAAACTGTAGCCTGCAGAAAGAAAGGACCTAAGGGACAAAGGCATTTTGAAAAATCAAGGAAGAATTGATTTACAGGGCAATATCTTCTAAGTATTTTCTGGTGACAAAATATAAGTATTAACTTTCTCAGAGGAGCCTTTGGTAAATAAATAAACTTCTCCAGGAAGAACCAGATATAGCATTAAGGTACACATTTACAAACCAGAAGCTTTGTACCAAATGGCTGTTACTGTAAACTAATATTTTTAATGTTAGTTAATTTATTATCATTAATAAATACCATACACTTGTAAATTGATTTAGATGACAGAAAGATGATATAGATGATACAATTCTGAAATATCAAGCTGTTCTATTCTTCAGAAAAGGAGACTTAAATTTTGTCAAAGGACTTTTTTACCCTACAAAGTTTTTTAGTAATAAACATGCCAAATAAGATACTGACTGTTTCTGTGAAGCTTAAAAAGTTTAAGAACAACCTGAATGTTCTTTTTGGGTGCTGTGGTAAATGTCAGTCTAACCCATAGTTTTTTTTTTCACTGATAAGTGCCACCCAAGAGTCTCTAATGCAGTTCTGGAACAAAGCTTATCTTCATGTTTTCGTCCTGGAGATCACAAAAGTTTCTGAGGATATGCTTTGAAAGAGCTTCTTACTGAGGCGTGGTTTCAAGAAAAGGGAGGTCTTTATACAAGAACAAATACATGAATACATAAATTAACTTTGATCCAGATTGATTTCATCACCATGTTTATCAATATACTTCTGAGAAAACAAAGTGCTGTCAGCTTTTTTTGTGGGGGGACCCCACAGTCATGTGGGGAACCTAAGGAACAAGACTTAATACCACTCCATACTTGTTTCTATTAATAGAATCACTGCAGTTGAATATTTACTGCAGGGGGAATGTACCTCTGCTGGTCATCTGGTCCAATTCCCCTGCTCAAAACAGGGCCAGCTAGAGCAGGCTGCTCAGTCAGGTTTTGAATATTTCTAAGGATGGAGACACCAAAATATCTCTGGGCAACCTCTTGCAGTGATTTAACACACCCAGACTATTTTTTTTCTTATATTTAGATGGAATTTCTTATATCTTAGTTTGCACCAATTGCCTCTTTTCCTGAAACTAGGCATCACAAAGAGGGCTCTGGTTCAGTCTTCCTCCTCGCTTTTATCAGGTATTTATAGATATTATTAAAATCCTTTGCTTTGAGGCTTCTGTTCTCCAGGCTGAGCAGTACAGGTCTTTCAGAATCTTTTCCTATGACACATGCTCCAATTCTTTCATGATTTTTGAGGCTCTCTGCTTCAGTAGGTTGGTGTCTCTCTCATACTGGAGAGCCCAGAACTGGTCCTAGAAGTCCAGATGGTTCTTGCAAGGCTAGGTAGACATGTTGGTGATGCTCTTCCTAATGAAGCTCAGGAGACTTTTTACCTCAACCTGTTGAGGTCCCTCTGAATGTCAGCCTAACCATTAGGTGTATCAACCACTCCTCCCTGTATTATGTCATGTGAAACTTCTGAGGATTCACTCCATGCGATTGTCCAGGTCAGTGATGAAGGAATTATACACTCTTGGTCCCAGTATATATCCCTGAGGTACACTCTTAGTGGATTGGCTTCCAGATGGGCTTTGTGCCACTGATCACAACACTTTGAATGCAACTGTTTAACAATCAGTTTTTAGTCCACTATAATTGTCATTTTATGTAGACCATCATTTTGTCTACGAGGATATCATGGGACAGAGGGTCAAAACCTTAAGATAAACAACATCTACTGCTGTCTCCTCATCCACTGAGTTATTAATTTCATTGTAGAAGGCTGTCAGTTTGGTCAGACATTTCTTCTTCATAAATCTATTCTGACTACTCTGATATCCTTCATCAATTTGCGGTTGCTAAAACCATTTTGAGAGGGCATGTTTTCAGCACCATCTAAGTATTTGGGATGGCAGCGTTTATTCTAAGTGAACTAAATTGAAGAAAAGAGTTTAAGAAGCGTCTATTGTTCCTCTAAGTTCTTTACTTTGGTAGATTTTTGCATGCTACTTTTATCGTGCAAAAAGAGAAACATAAAACATTCTGTATCGATAAAATTACATTGAACAGTAATATAACCTGTATTAATGAAATTTACCACAGTAATAGAATATGTATTAATGAACTTTACCACATTATATAGTATTTCAAAATAAATTAGGCAAGAATATGACTCAGGGAAGTTGACAGAATTTCCCTCCAAGCAGAATTCTAGTGTAACGTCAGCAGGGAAGAAGGCCATCTGTCCATGTGTTTTTCTGAAAGGATATTCAGGTTTCTTTGGAAAACAACCAGACCCTGTCCTTGTAGAGTTTGGCAAATTACAAAATGGAATCATTTAATAGATCGAAGTTTTTTGTGCAATTCAAGAGACTAGAATGACAGGGAAGGCAACTACCTTAGCAGTAAAAATCAGTGTGTGCCCTGTCCTCATGAAATAATAATAATAATAATGGCAATACTTAGAGCTTGATAGCTCTTTAAATGTTAATACATGTAGCAAAGCCTAAGCTAAGGCAATATCATCTGCTGCACGTACTTTTAAAGCTCTTTATATTCCCTGTATCTTCCCTATGCCAGGAAAGGATATAGATTATTTTTCCTGTCTGCAGTACTTTAAGTCCTGTATTTCATGAAATGTGCTCTTTTCCAAAAGACGTTGAAAATTATGCCCATATGTGGTACCTGCAATTATTGAAATGTGAAGTTTTATAAAGAATTATTTTGAACTGTAAAACTGAAGACCTTATGCACTTTCTCTGAATACAGCAATCTTGTTAAATGCAAAATTCTCATTTGAGAATTTTACTATAAGCTATTTATAGTAGAGATACTCAACACCCATGGATTTTCTCACCAGTTTGCCTCACTAACTTACAAATCCTTGGAGATGCACAGGAATGTTACCTGTTGCAACTCATGTGACTAAAGCTGTTCTTCATGAAGAAATCTTCTGGATTTCAGCTCTGTCTATACTTTGTTTTCCTACACTTGGAATTGGTTCTTTTACAAATCTTGGCCTGCAATGATATTTTGATACATATAATTCATTTTGGTTAGTTGGGAAAGAACATGGTTTGCCTAAGGGATGTGGGAGAGCGGCCATTGCAGAAATTATTGGCTTAAGGCTCTGTGATCTAGATTGTAAGGAAAGCTAGATTAATTAATAGTTCTGACTTGAAAATACATGTATGTAGCAATTTAACTATTTGTCTTTTGTCAAAGCAGTGAGACAGTAATTTCATAAATTACATTGGACTCAGACTGTTGAGAGAAATTACTTTCCCTGCTTAGTAGCTTTTGACTTACAGATGCACTGTTGTGCTTGGATATCCTTGGTTTGATGTGCTGTTGTGATGTACAGGAAGAGAGACTACACTATGTAATATTTCATTTTGCTCTCCAGATTATACAGAACTTCATAAGTTTACAACAATGTCATTTATTTTGCTCAGAAGATGAGAGTAAACCAATTTCAAATTAATGCAATATGTTCCTCAAGGAAAAAAGTAAGGGAAACTGCAATCTGTTCTTGTGGTTTCAGGAGCCTGTAGAGCAAATTCAATTCAGCAAGGATATCATAAATGCCAGAAATATTTTTTGATGGTCAGACCATAACAGGAGATCTTGCAAATAATAAATTAAGAGAAAAGGAGAAAACTACATTTAGGTAGTTATACTTAAGAGATTTGAGCAGCAAGCAAAAGCCCAAGAATCCCTCTTAAAAAGGAACAACACAGGTGAAAAATGAACAAGATTTTTCAGGTACTGAAATTTTAAGAAAATTTTTAAAATTTGGGTTTTTTTAGTCTCTCTGGAACAGTCTCACACCTTATTAAAAAAAATAGAAGTTGACTACACATTAGGAATTCATAACATTTCAGTTTATAAATTTATATATTTATATTTATTCTTCCCCCAAATCACTGTTTCACAGATTGGTTCCTAATGATAAACCAGTATTCCCTGCTGATTTTTACTCATTATTATCTAAAACAAACCTGTTTTGTTTGTTTGTTTGTTTGTTTTTATCTCAGTAATAAACTAAAAATTATATTGCCACTTTTCTGAAGTAGAGAATGAAGAAGTTTCAGGTAATTTAATGTTTTCAGGCAGTAAATGATACAGAACACCTATTTATATTGTAAGTTCCAACCTTTTCCAAAAGTCAGTTAGTGGTATGGGAGAGTCACAGATTTCCAGCACACAGTTCAACTAGATAAGTTTCACCAAGTTTCTCACCAGCAGTGTGAGAGTGCTAGGCTTTGGTTCTTTGATACTATTGTGACAAAGTGGAAAAGACTGCTTAGAAAAATACTGCCATTTTTTCTGTTTTGCTTTACTTTGTTTTGGAAAGTTTGAAAGATTCAGATTTTACCATCTATCTTGTAATTGCAGTTTTACATCAAAAAGTATTTCCTCATTTTAGGTGGCAGCAAAGTATAGACAGTACAGATATATCATTGCCATATACAGATACTGAAATGCCGTTTTGTAATATGCAGAGACCTTCAGAAAAAACTGGCATGGTGTACCCTGTGTACACACAAGGCCACTGTATCTGAAGCAGCATAAAGAAACTTAAGTCAGCTCTAGCCCCTCTCTTTCTACAACTGTGATTAGCTATTTACACCTCCTAGAATTCCTGTGCAACACTTGAGCACAAAAGAACCTTTGGTTGGTAAAGCAACTAGATAAGAAATTCGACTAGTGACTGACTGATGTATGTGCCTTTATTCCCTAACAACAGCAAAGCAGAGCCAGCATTTCTTCTTCCATTTCTAGAGATAATAAAATACATTGTGATCTAATCTATGCCAAAGAACTGAATGACGGGCTTTCAAAAACACTTTTTGCCATTAGCAGTCTACCACTTTTGACTGGACTTGTCATTCAAACAATCTAAATTAAACTTTAGTAAACCATTGTAATTAACACTAAGAAACTGATTACTTACATTTGCTGGAGGGGAACTCAAAATTAATCACAATGTGCAGAACTTGATTTTGCTTTTAAATTCTGTGAAATTTCCATGGTGGTTATAATTCTACAACACTCGAAGAAAGTTTATCCCTAATTCAATCAGTCCTCTCAGGGTTTAGAAGAGCCTCCAGATATTATGAAGCACTGGTAGCATGGTAGAATTTAATGACTCCAAATGAATCTATATTAATCAAAGAGAACTGGTAGAGGTATTATACAATACACTAGGGAAAAGAAGATATGACACAATAAAAGATATATTTTAACCTTAAAAACAGACTGTGGTATTTATTGTATCTTCTTAGAAAGCTAAAGCAAAGGCTGAAACTGTTGATGTAAGACAGTTGTACAGAAGAAGGTAAATTGCCCACATGGATAAATATCAATTGTCTTCTCATGTAGAAATCTGTTTTAAAATTGTCTCGGATTAAGCCTGTTGCATTAGTATTCACTAAAACTTGTGTTAGGTCCTGACAATACTGGGAGTGGATTCTTTTGAGTGTAGCACCTCAGATAGTGAAAAACCATGAAAATTATGTCTGAAAGGGGTAAAGCATGGGGAAACAAAAAAGTTCAATCTTCTGTGTAAAAAAATAAAAAGCAAAAAAAGCCTGGGAAATATATTTGTGTTGTAGCAAATAAGTAGCATTTGAGATTCCATACTCTGTTCTGACTCTCTTGCTGTGAACTTCATTAAGTGAATGAATTCATTTTTCTTTCTTTACCCTTAATTAGATTAACATTTCTAAAATGTTAATACTGAACCGGGTGTATTGAACATTGTTTTAAAAACTGAATGTACTAGAGAAAATAATCTTAGACAGTAAATAATTTTTGGCTAAGTAAAAGGGGACTTCCAAGACCATGAAGTACTTCACTAAAGAAGTTCTTTGGCAAGATTTCTGCCCACCTTGTAGGCACTGGTAGCTTAGTCTCATGAAAGAATGATTAAGGGTGTAAAAATGGACAGATTATTTGACATATGTAGTCTTTTTAGAGCCCCTGTGGAAAAGATGCCAAGTTTTATAAATCATATGCTTCCACTGGAGTCAAATTGGGAAGAAATTCCGTGGGAATCTGGAAAAAAATTTGAGAACCTGTCCTTGAAACATGCGGTACAACCTTGCAGCTCAGCTTATCAGGAGAAAAAGATGATGGAGGACTGTATTGTGGTACTCGGAGTGCTTCCCAGGTCTTGGGTTTTGATCTTCTCTGTTGTTGACGTCACCCTGGCATGAAAGTCAGATGAACTGCATGTGTCCCTCCTTACCCTTCCGCAGTAGGAAATCCAGTTGCCTGAGCAAGGGAAGAAGTGGTTGCTTTTAATGATTCCTTGGAAAAGCAGCCAGGGCTATGAGGCCTGCCAGGTAGAGCACTTGCCTTTTTGTGTACACATGACATAAAAAGCAGTTGTATTCTCAAAGGAAAGCAAGTTTAAAAGCTGTAACTTTGTTCCTGACTGCCTGTTGAAGAATTAGCTAGGGCATTTAAAAGGAACATCATATCAAAGCAACATGGGAGACAATTACATGGAAGAGTTTTTTATTAATTTGCTTTTTATTAAGTTGCTTTTTATTTTTACTGCTGGGAATTTTATATTTGAAAATTTGTTTCTACTTTGTTGGCAAAATGCTCTTCTGAAAATGCAGCCTTCCTGATTTTGAAAGGTATACTCAATATTTTTTATCAATTTGACATATAAAAAATACATCCAGATAAAGGTAATGAAACTGAATGTCTCCTTCCTGATTTTGTATTAAAATGAAGCTAGTATAGAACTCTGTCCCTGTGACACAGTGGGAATATAATAGATTTTGACAATCTCCATTTCCCTTCATATAAATTTGGACTAGTGTTCTTCTATTGCTATAATTCCTTTTGTCTAACTTATGAGACATAAAAATATGGATCATAATATAAGTTATGGCTACGTTTTTCCTTGCCTTTTGCATTTTCTTATAAAAATTTTGCCTGAGCTTTTCACACTATAAACTACACAGACGCTGACTCAGGGTAGATTTTTTCTCAATTAGAATTCTTCCTTTTCCCTCAGGATCTTTGACACTTCAGAAGTGCTGACCTAGAAAGAGCACACTGTTAAAATACTGTTTTATGCTAGAGTCTCAAAGAAGAAACCGATAGATGACTAGCATTCACTGCCTCTAGCTGACAGAGGTCTATTTGCTGATGGCTGTGCAGGAAAAAAAAAGATGAAATTCAAGCTCAGGAAATTGGGAAATGCAACAGTATTTCATCATGGCTTTTGTAATTTTTAAGGTTGAAAAAAAAATCCCCTAGCTAACATTAGTATAATGAAGTAAAACTAATTCTGGTGTGATTTCCCCCATTTGATGTATAGTTCTACTTTTAGGGGGATTTATTATTACAGAAAGATGAAAGCATTGAATTTCATAATTGTTAGCACTATTAATCACAGAATGACAGAATATGCTGAGTTGGAAGGGACCCACAAGGAACATCAAGTCCAACACCTGACCCTGCACTGGACCGTCCCCGAGATTCGCACCACGTGTCTGAAAGTATTTTCTAAATGTTTCTTGAACTCTGTCAGGCTTGGTACTGTGACCACTTCCCTAGGGAGCCTGTTCCAGTATCCAACCACCCTCTGGGTGAAAAACCTTTTTCTGATATCCAACCTAAACCTTCCTGAAACAATTTCAGGCCATTCCCCCAGGTCCTGTCACTGGTCGCCACAGAGAAGAGAACAGTGCCTGCCCCTCCTTTTTTCCTCCAGAGGAAGTTAGAGGAATATCACCCCTCCGTCTCCTCTTCTCCAGGCTGAACAGAACAAATAACCTCAGCTGCTCCTCATACGGCTTCCCCTCAAGGCCCTTTACCACCCTAGTGGCTCTCCTTTGGACTCTCTCCAACAGCTTAATGTCTTTCCTGTATCGTGGCCCCCAAAACTGCCCCCAGCACTCGAGGTGAGGCCACCCCAGTGCAGAGCAGAGTGGGACAATCCCCTCCCTTGCCCAGCTGGCGATGCTGTGCCTGATGCACCTCAGGACAGGGTTGGCCCTCCTGGCTGCCAGGGCTCTGCTGACTCACGTTTAACTTGCTATCAACCAGGATCCCCAGGTCTCTTTTCACAGCTCTGCTCTCCAGCATCTCAGTCGCCAGTCTGTCCGTACATCCAGGATTACCCGTCCCAGCTGCAGGATCCTGTCTTTGTTGAACTTCATATGGTCGGTGACAGCCCAGTCCTCTAATTTGTCGAGGTCTCTGCTCTCAAGGGAGTCAACAGCTTCTCCAAGTTTTATATCGTCTGCAAACTTGCTTAGAATCCATTCAAGTCCTGTGTCCAAGTCATTTATGAAGATGTTGAAGAGCACAGGGCCATAGAAGGATGAACTGCCATGCAAACTGCTGTGCCATGCCCTCACCAATGTGCCACACCCCTGTTTGCCCGCTCCTGTTTGCAGTGCTCCAGGTTGCTTGCCTGCCCTGGAGACATTTACATCTCCCTTGGTTGTTAGCAGCGCTGGCCCTCCTCACCTGGTTGGATACCAAGGATCGTGATGAGACTCCTGAATTTTGGGGAGTCCCTGTACAGCTCGATCTCACCCCTGATCTTTCTTTCAGTCACAGCAGTCTGCTTCAGTCAGCTTCTTCGACTGAAATAAAAATTCAAAAAGTGTTTGATCAAATTTGATTTTTGAAGAAATGAAGTTATTGTACAAGAGAAATGAAGAGCAAGTAGTTTTTTCAAGGTATCAAGCTGATTTTGGAGTATGTCATGTAGATTTATTGCCAGATTATTAGAGGAACCAAAACAATTTTCAAGATACATGCATGGTTATACATTCAGTATTTCATTCAAAGGTCTCCTGGTGCAAGTTGATTCATCCATTATATCATCTATATATACAAGAATATCTTCCATTGCTTGCTGAAAATTTGCCACCGTGGGTTAAAGGTTAATAAATTCAAAATATAAATATAGCATTTTCAGATGATGAAAATTTAATAATTCAGATTTTCTTATCTAAAGGTTATAAGTTAGCACAAATACATCTAAAATTAGCTGACTTTTTTTTTTTTAGATTGACGTTTAATCAGATAATAGTTTCTCGTACTCTTGAAATAATGCACTTAACCTTCCTTCCCCACCCCCATGGCATTGACAAATGCAAGAGCAAGAATAATTAATGGAAAAAAAATTTAAATACTGTATTGAAATACTGCATAAGTTAATACCCCGATTTGAGACAAATTTGGAGGAATGTCCAAAATGAACATCCTCTGATAGAAGGCAGGTTACAGCCACCCCTCCCCCACCAGGTTCGAAAAG
Source organism: Struthidea cinerea (assembly GCA_013397865.1). NCBI lineage: Eukaryota > Metazoa > Chordata > Aves > Passeriformes > Corcoracidae > Struthidea > Struthidea cinerea. Next base: position 1,297,156 of record VZTI01005041.1, on the reverse strand, counting down.
AATTTTTCTCACAGGAAAGTGAAAGGGAAAAAACCTATTTATTTAACAAGCAAAGAGCATGCAAGCATGGGAAAAGAATAATGCTAAGTAATAAAACCTCTCACTGTGGAGTGAACCTGGTAAATTTCAGAGTCCTTTCTGTGGGTGTGGTCTCTCTCTTTGAAGCTGGCCAAAGCTGGCCAACTGGTGTAGGGTCTCCCACTGTGTTCTGGTATTGTTGAACAGTCCAGAAGAGAAGAAGAAACCAAAGTTCCTTGCTTTACTTAATGAAAAAAAGCTAGCTTGAAAGCAAAAGGAATGTAATTCTCCTTCCTGCTGCAGAAGCGGAGCAGCTGGGCAGGAGAAGCCAGTGAGCTTATCTGTGTTTTGAACACAGTGCTGAAGGAATTCCACTGGCTCTCCCCCCTCTCCCTAAGCTAGCTTTAAAGCTACAGAAAAGGCACAGGATTCATGTCTGGGCATAGAGCAGGTGGTAGAGGTTACACATCAAAAAGTCACCCCAAGACAGTTAGCTAAGATTCTCTTTAAAAGATTTTAATTTTGCCAGTGATGGCAAACCAGTTCTTCCAAAGAGATGTTTCATAATTTTTTTACCAGGAAGAATATTTAACAGTAGAGTGAGAATTAGTTATGAAACTTGACTTGAAATGACTTTCTACTTCTTTTGGCTGGCAATCTATTGTACTTAGGGTGCCAATCATCTGCATAATCGCCATGGCAAAATGGATAAAGTAAAAACAAAAGAAATGTCCTCTTCAGGGGAGGAATCATCACACAGTCAATTACCAGTTAAGGGCATTTACAAACATATTAAAATCCCAGAGGACTCAGTTTGACTGCTGGGACAATTTGTCTTGTAAAGAATGTGCTGCAGTTTAGACAGCACAAAAGTCACTGCAGTTCATTAGTTAAAATTTATTTTTGAGCAAAATAGGGTTTTTTTAGAGTGTATAAGGACTTGACTATAAAAGTCAACCCTACATAAAAGCAAGGAATTATCAGTGGGTTAAGTTAATGTTGTATGTTTTTATCTGAAGGGAAACTAAAACCTTTCAAATCAATTCTTGTTGGTCTCTTCAACTTTTAATACCTACTGTCTGAAGCTGGTTTAAATCCTCAATGAATGTGACAGGGAATGCATGGTCACATTCTGCAAAAGTTCTGATGTAGTTTTTCTCACTTGGCCATAAATCATTTGGACAGAAATTATGTGAATATTGGAAGACTACAGCACAGTTACACATTAGGTCCTTTGGCAGAGAGATATGCCTCTACGCTCAAACGTAGTTTGAGAAGTCTCTGTTTTTGCTACTCTGAGTTGGTCAACCCTATCCACTACTGTAGAACTTCCCTCTTACCTCTATCAGTTCAATGGTTTTAGTTGAGCTGTGTTTTTAAATTGTCTTAATAAACAATCTAAATTCTACTTTTTGCTATTGTCTATTTACATTATTTGGTAAGCCAGCTCATTTGCGTGATGGCATGAATGCTTTTTCTTAGCCGAGAAGGAAAAGGTAACACAAAACTGTATACTGAGAGAAGGTAAACCACTACTTCTCTCATTATTCTTATTTGGTCTGGAAGAATCTGAAAATTCAGTCTTACATCATTAAAAGCAGGGAGATGTTCAGTATATGTTTTTAATTATCTTTAAACTTCTGAGGACTTCTCCAATCTTTATTATTATTTCTATAGCACCTTCCTTTAAGTATATATTTTCCTTAAAATTCTGAAGAATGGCTGGTCATTCACATCAGTAATCTTTGTTGAAAGGAGTCACTAAGGCACCTCCCTACACCAAATATTCTATTAAAGTTTGTTACTCACAGGCAAGATTTTGTCTGAGGAAACTCGGTATAATTAGCTCTGAAAATAAGATCAGCTGATTTGTTTGTTTTAGTGCTAAAAGGAGCTTAACAAAATTAAACCTGAGTAGATGATGAACTAGTAAATTATTTTCATTGCCACTTAGAATCAAATAGGAAGATATATTGATTTAATTATAATACTAAGTGTAGGAATTTTATAAATTTTAATATTTATTAAAATGTTAATTAGTAACTGAACAATGTCTTCTCTTGGTTCAATATAGATTACATTCTTATGACAAATTTTCTTAATTTTATTTGAATTGCAGGACTGAGTTTAAGTGTAAATATTTAAAGTCACAGTGGTTTTAAATGCGCATAAAGCTCCAGAATCCTGGAAGGGCCGACAAAATTCAAGGAAGAAAGAAATTGTTAGATAGGTTTCTTAGGGTCCTCAAGAATTTCCCTAAAAAGTTCACTGTTAATTTTTTAAAAATGTTACATATACAGCTTTTAGAGTATATTTGGACAACTTTGACATAATTTTCATATTTTGAAACACTTGACAGTTCTAAACCATTCTAAAGCAAAGGCTTTATGCTTTACAGGAACCATTCTATGAGATGTACTAACCAAGTTAAAATTTTGTTCATTACCTTTGTTCAAAAGCCAGAGCTGAAAACACAGACCAGAACTTTTTTCACTGCCTCTTATGATAAATGTGGGGAAAAACAAATTCTAATCTAAAGTTTCACTGAAAATAACTAAGGTGCACTGGAAATACTTTACAAAAATTTTAATAACTTTATAGAATAACATTAAGTAAGATTACAATGGAAAGTTAAGTAAATTGGTTTGTACTGACAATTACTGTAAAATTCTGATACAGAATCACCTGGAACTGTTTGATCTCTTTACATTTAGGAGAGCTTGACTAGCTGTCTGAAGCTCAACATAAGATATTAAAACTACTGTCGTGCCAGTAATGAAGAAAAAAAAGCAGAAAGCATTCTTAATTTTTTGGTGTGCCATGTGCACTGCTTTGCTTATGCAGAAACATGGGAAATACTTAAACACTGCAAGCCAGAATGAGCTCTTCTTGGCGGTTTAACACTGTTGCTAAGGAAATACAACCATTTTTAATTTCTCATATTGCTCTGTGATCTTGAATTTAAAAGGAATCCAGTCTTTAGGACTCAACTGATTAATTCTGCAGGTTGTAGAAGTGATCCAGGTCCATGACATTTCTCACGCTGTTTCAATCTAAATGTTATCTGTGAAAAACTGTAGTCATGGAACCCTATTTCATGTAGTCTTTGTCACTGGAGAGAAGTTTTCTTCAGTATATTAAATCTGCAGTGAAAAGTGTTTGGTGTGGAAAAATTGCCCAGTTACTGAAACAGAAATAAATTCTGAATAGCTACAGAGTTGAAATGAAAGTCAGATTGTTAATTATATCCTTTGGAAAAGATCTGTGTTATTAAAAGGTGGCAATTATCTCAGTTGCAAAGTTGACAATAGTGCAGTTCCCACTGGGAAATAATATGCTTCCCTGAAGGGGCATGTGCCATGTCCTTCCCTGAACCATAATCCTTTCTACAGAATTTTGTTTCCTCAATTTTGACCTTCAGAACAGGTCTGGTGACTTGTTTTAGTCTGTGATTGGCAAGTCTCAAAGCAAATTTCCTAACAGAAAGGCAATTTATTGAACCACCAAGATATGTCCTACAATGAAGGTGGGGATGAATATCTCCTTTCCAAAGATAGCAAGTTTTAGAGGAGACATGGAACAACTTCTGAGTCTAAATATTGGCCAAGTTTTTGTCATACTAATATCAAAGCTACTTATTAAATATTTTGCAAGGTTAAAGAATATTGAACAGCAAAACCTGAGGTAATACTTTTCAAGGTCACTTTCTAGATGTTGATACGTCAGGATTAAGGGGGATATTAAGGGTGATATGTAGGAGATATTCGGGGTTTTTAATCTTAAAGTACTCTCTTCTACTTGTTGTGTTCAAGATAATGTAGCATTTTCTATTGATTCTTCATACCCTATGGTGATAAAAAATGCATAATTTGTTGAAAAATAATGAGTCAGATGAGATCTTTTCGTGGTTCTGCCTGGAGGATTGGAAAGCAAAGACCATTCTGACTTGCTTATTAGCTGTTTGCCAACCTAATCAAAAACTGAGGCTGCTGTACCAACCAAATAGGTATGAAACATCTTCATTCCTTTTTATATCAGCAGTGTTTGTTAATGCAGAATTTTATGGTTGTCTTTCAATATGAGAAAACCACACTCTCCTCCCTCAGGTGGGAAGTTGCTGGAAGATGTCATTTGCCCTGGGAAATTCAAAGCAGCCCTAATCATAGAATCGGGAATGGTGTGTAGTAAAGAGAGGAGGAAAAAGAGGTTTTATAGCGCATTATCACCTAGGGAAGCTTAATGATCAGGAAGAGAAAATGGTAAGAAATAATGAGACGGATCCTTTCTTATGAGAAGAAAGGAGATATCTGGGATGCAAGTACCGGTGGCCCTGAAAAGAAGACTGTGACTGTCTGCAGGGAGTATGGAAAGGAGGTGTATGTCATGGTTCCATAATTAAAACAGTTAAAAATTAACTTCTGTTCTTTTAAAGCCAGATTGTGTGGAAAGTTATCTGATTCTTCTAACTGGACAGTCAAAAATGAATTTTCTCAATAACACGACGGAAGTTGTTTTCATGAAAAAAATGCTGCACAGACAAGTTTGGACTGAATTTCTTGCTTAGGAGCTGGTAAAATAGATGCAGACACCTTTGCAATAATGCTGAAGTTCTCAGTCCTGACACCTTGAAGAGCATCTAATTTCAACCTCCCTGACATGGGCAGGGGTACCTTGCACTAGACCAGGTTGCTTAAAGCCTCATTTAACCTGTCCTTGAACACTTAGACGGATGGGACATCTACAACTTCTCTGGGCAAACTGTACCACTGCTTCACCACTCATAGTAAAGAATTTCTTCCTAATATCTAATCTAAAATTACTCTCTCTCAGTTTGAAGCCATTCCCCCTTATCCTGTCACTACATGCCCTTGTCAGAAGTCCCTCTCCATCTTTCTTGTAGGCTGTCTTCAGGTACTGGAAGGCCGCAACTAGGTCACCCTAAAGCCTTCTCTTCTCCAGGCTGAACAACCCCAATTCTTTTGGCCTTTCTTCATGGGAGAGGTGCTTCATGCCTCTAATCATCTTGGTGGCCTCCTCTCAAGTCATTCCAAGAGGTTGATGTCCTTCCTGTGCTGGGACCCCAGAGCTGGATGCAGGGTTCCAGGTGGCATTTTTACCAGAGCAGAGCAGAGCAGAGGGGCAGAATCCCCTCCCTCCCCTGCTGCCCACGGTGCTTTGGATGCAGCCCAGGACACGTTTGGCTCTCTGGGCTGTGAGTGCACATGGCTGGGTCATGTCCAGCCCATCACCTGCCAGCACCCACAAGTCCCTCTCAGCAGGTCTTCTTTTGGTCTGTACCAGGCCTGTGTTGATACCTGGGGATTGTGCTGACCCAGGTGCAGCACCTTGCACTTGGGCTTGTTAAATTGCATGAGATTTCCTCAGGCCCCCTTCTCAGGCATGTCCAGGTCCCTCTGGATGGCATTCCATCCTCCAGATGTGTCAACCACACCCCTCGGCTTGGGGTCATCTGCAAATTTGCTGAGGCTACACTAAATCCCTTTGACATTGATGAAGACATTAAACAATGCTGGTCCCGATACAGACCCTAAAAGGACACAACTCCTGACTGATGTCCATCAGGAGCTGTTGACCATCACCCTTTTGATGTGATCATCCAACTAATTCCTTATCCACTGAACAGTCTACCCATCAAATCCATCTTTCTCCAATTTAGAAAGAAAGATGTTGTGAGGGACTGTGTCAAAGGCTTTACAGAATTCCAGATAAATGACGTCTGCAGCCCTTCCCTTGTCACTCTTGACCCTTGTAATCACTCCATCAGAGAAGGCCACTAGTTTGGTCAAGCAAGCTTGCCCTTTGTGAAGCTGTGCTGGTTGTATCTCATCACCTCCCTGTTCTCCATGAGCCTTAGCACAGCTTCTAGGAGGATCTGTTCCATGATCTTCCCAGGCACAGATGTGTGGCTGACAGGTCAGTAGTTCCCAGGGTCCCCATTTCTACACTTTTCAAAAATGAGTACATTTACCTTTTTGCAGTAACCTGTGACTTTAGCTGACTGCCTTGACTTTTTAAATATCAGTGAGAGTGGTTTGGCAACTGCACAAGCCAGTTACCTCAGGACTTCTCAGCCTTCTCCTCATCCATTGTTACCAGTTTTCCGCATTCTTTATTAGGAGTGGTTACACTGTCTTTGACCTTCCTTTTCTGGTTAAAAGCAGAAAATCAGTGAATTATCTTTAATTCCTGTAATTGCGTTCTTGCTCTCATTCATTTTGATGCCTTGATCAAAGTCTTGTTGTACCTCATGCTAAATAATCCACATAACTGATACTTCTTGTCTCAATAAAGTGCAATAATGCAGCCTGAAAGCACCTAACGAGTGTAATAGGCAATGTGTGTGTGCAGGGGAAGACCCAGTAAAGTAACAATAATTACATCCCCTCCGTTCACTAAGTGTTTCAAAGTTCATTTAAGATGTGTTTGCTTCTGGTTATTTAACACAGGAACAGTAGAGAGAACTAGCAATGCAGAAAGATTTGCCAAGGTAATTAGGATCCAGCAGTGAGTGATTCTGCTTGAAGGAAGGCTTATTGGGAAATATAACCATTGTAGAAACTAGGATAGCTACATAAAGAAACAAAAACTTACAGGTAACTCTTTCTGATTTTTGCTGTTAAAGCTGCTGCTAATACAAGTGGTATCACTTAGTCATATAGGTTGCCACCTATAAAATAATTCTATAAAATAATAGGTATAATATACACCTAAAATAAATCTTCTAACTAAAAGTTTGAAATTAATGATTCACCTTGCCTTACTTTTGTGTCTTACATTTTTAACATATTCATTTTAATGTGCATTAAACAGACTTTTTAATACTTTTTGTTAGCAGCGAGTCTTTCTTTTCTGCTTTGTCTGAGCTACACGCTTCATTCCAGATTTCTGCTACAATTTTCTCACAGAAAACTTTGTTATTTTACTTTATTTACAGTTTGTTTATTCTTCTTCAGCTTTAGAATTTGAAAAGATCTGTCAAAGAAATCATAGTGAAATAAAACTGCTGATGGAAATATTATTTTCAAGTAGTCCTTCGCTGAACGTTTGCAAGGCACCACAAAAGTGAAACCCAGAATCTATTGATGTGATGAAGATTTCACATTTTTCAGAGCTTCTATTTCAGATTTTCCATAGACATGGATAAATATAATGGACAAAAGATTGTTTTGACTGTTTCTTTCAATTATATCTCTTTTTCCACTTATTGCCAAGTAAAACTGATGTATAATTCCTGACATGCATGAAGTGAACAGGTGTTGACATGCTTTCCTCTGTTATAAACATCTCAGAAATAAGAAATCTTGTAAAATATTTACAAATATCCAGGTTATCAGATCACTCGCCACAGCATGTGGTTGGGTTTTATTTTTTGTGGTTTGTTTTTTCTTCTCTCAGCTACTTAATCTAAAATAAATGTAATTCAAATTCTGTAGAGAAATTCTCCCTCAATAGGGACTGGTGGGAAATAGCTTTTAAAAATATGAATATACTTTGATTTATATAAATTTTCCTGTAATATCTTCAACTTCTTCCTGGTGTTAATTGTTGCTATATTTCATGTTGTAACACTTTAAGTTAAAACAGCATGGGAAAGACAGTCCTGTTTCACTGTAGTGATGGAGCATGGTCAACACTTGCATACAAAAAAGAACTGAAAGACTGCTTTCCAAAATTAAAAATAGCATAATGGATTGTTGGTTACCATTAAGCATAACTTAAATGACAAAAATCCTTTCGATAACTTATACACCCACCCCACAAAAACTTTGAAAGATTTGGAAGGAGTGAAGTACAGTGATTCCACACTTAATGTTTTTGCTCCAGATTTTAAGACTTGCATTGGTTTTCTTCATTTGTCTCTGTTAAGGCTTTGGGAGGCTTTGCAGTTCAGTAATATACAGTTTTATTTGTTGTGTCACAAGTTTAATGATTATGGAGTGAGCTTTGGGCATTTAACAAGCTTCCTCCAAGTACATTTGTAGTGTTGCTTTATTTTTAGTTGGGATGTTTGCATCTAAATCCCATTTTAAATTTTGTTTGACATTTAAATCAGTTCCACAAAGGTCACGTCTTTTGTCTGATATTTAGATATCTGCTTCTGCTTTATCATTAAGTTTTTCTATGCATGATTGAATTCCTCCATAAAAAAAATTCATGGTGCATTATACAAGGAAGTAAAACAAGTAGGTTATTTCTTTCTGGAGGTTATAGCCATGATTACTGTTCATGTGGCCCCCTGGAACTCTGTGTATAATTCTTGTTGGGTACACCTATATTACTTTGGTGGGTGTAGCTGTGTTTGGGCTCAGATTTGGTGTGTCAGGAATCTGCTTGATATTTGTGATTGCCTTTAGCATATAACAAGGCTGACATGGACACAGAGCAGAGGCTGGGAATCAAGATAACATCCTTTGATGAAAAAGAATTATCTAGAAAGTATATTTCTTGAAAATTTATCAATAACCTCAAGTATCAACTAAGGAGTTTTGTTTGTTAGTTTCAAACTATTTGCTTGTTCTTTGTTTACCTTTCTTCCACACCCTTCATTTCTTTGGTGAGTCAGTTAGGTGAGGTATATTGCCCTCTTTGATTTGAAAAAAGTAGAGTTTGTATCTCAGTGGTGATGTGGCTCTTCATCATTATTTGGGGTATTTTTACCAAATCACTTTTGACATGAAGTCAAATCTGCTACACATTTTGCCAGTGTGTTACATGAAAGATCTGTTTCATTACTTTTTCTGCTTGCATTTTATGGCAATTATATGCAAATCAGTCTGGCCACAGATGAATGAAATGCATTGACCTGTTAATTTACCTGAATACTTTTCCTAACCTCCTCAGTGCGTAAATCTCATGTGAAGAAATACAGCCTTTTAATAACATTTGGTCAAACTTTTAAGATATCTGGAATGTTTCCTTAAAGCAGAAGTCCAAATATGTTTACCGAAATTTTTCAATCAGATTCGTGATTACAATTGTAACTACTAGCAATTAAATTGGGACTTTCAGGTTTGAATGGACAATTAGACAGGAAGAACTCTAAAATATGATGTGAAACTTTGTTTTGGTAAAGCAGGGATATAGAAAATGGGTAAAAGCATCCAATTAATTTGGACCAAAACTCATATTAACTCTTCAACTCAGAATTGCGCAGGAATAACTTGGACAATAAATTATATTAATTTCTCCCTATTTGAAATACACCTGTGTTGGGGTCCCTGCTGTCCTGACACCTTGGAAAGATTCTTGGGAGTTTTTTGAAAATATTCTTGGAAATACTGGATGTTGGTAAATATTGATATAAAGGAATATTGGAAATATTCTTGGAAAAAATATTGTGGGAATATTCTGTTGAAGAATAGTTTAATTTGAGTTTTAACAGTTCCAAACTTGTACAAACTTCCAACAGTTTTAACGGAGCCTTTAATTTTTTAAGTACTCAAGAACTCAGCAATTGCTTTCATTTGTAGGTCTTTTTCTTTCAAATCTCTCCTAATGCAAATTTCTTCATGTTTTTTTAGGACTAGTAATAACCTTAATGATAGAAAGTCTGTCTCTGAGACTCCAACACAAGATGTGTGTTTTTTTAGTCTCTGGAGTTTATCTTCCAGCTCTATTATTATCTCCCCATTTGCAAGGAATGTTGCTAAAACATGCTGATGTTCTTGTTCTGGACAATGGATAACCTCTAAGGAATGCTTTTTCCATCCCCTCACATCTTCTTTGCTCTGCTTTCTACCCTTCTGACTGATTAAAGACACTATGTCTTTAATATCCTTCTTCTAAACTTTTTGCACTTAATTCCTCCAAGATATTCTTCACACTTGTTATCCCTCATTTGCCTTAACTGCAGTTGCCCCTGCAGTTATTGCACATCTTCTCATCTGTTCTTTGACTCCCTTGGTCTGCTGCACTGACCAGAGTACTAAGACTTTCTATTTCTTTCAGTTCTGATTTTGTTCCTATGGAGTGGTCAAATAACTCATACATTTTTCATTCTTCTGTCAGGGTCATTGACCAAATGCAGACAGCCAACTTGTTCAGTGGCACCCCCAGCACAAATCCCTAAAGCAACAGAAAACAGTAGTGCTCTGCAGCAGTGGGGAAACGTGTTCTCTGTATTTCTTAAAATCTGGTAGTGGCGAATTTCCTAGCAAATCAAAGTCTAATACTGATTCTTTTTTCGGTAAAGGTGCCTTGGTAATGGAACGGTCATTCTGAGTCACTAGTGTATCAGGGTGTGTTTGGGAAGAGTCTTGGTTCTGCCAGGAAAGGTTCTGCCATAATTAATTTAGCTGTCCATACTGGGAATAGGCTCAAATAAAATAACAGTATATAACTTTGCATCCTCTTAAAAACTGCCAGCAGACAGTGTGGCAGATCTGAAGTCCTACCTACTTACTTTTTACATCTGTATGACACCGTGTAGAAGTCCAGAGACCTGAAGTGATGCACTTGCCTAAGCACAGAAATCAAATCATAAAAGAGCCAGTGCTTGCACTGTAACTACGTAGACATATTGGTACTGTGCCTGAGTGTCAGAGTTGGTGGTATTATCATAATTATCTGTGTTCTGAGCATAAGTCTGGGATTATATTTAATTATACAGTGTACCATTTTACCTAAAGTAAACCAATGCTTTATTAAACTAACTGGAATTAGATTGCTCCATTTAAAGTGTTTCTAATTTAAAAGGTTCATTTTGGAAAGGCTCTTCAAAACTGAGCTAATTAGCTGGGATTGCCAATTTGAATGCAGTACAAAATGCATGAAATTTGTCCAAAATAAGTTAAAAATAATTGAACCAGCTGTGAAAAAAAATAGTTTTTTTATGATTGCTCATGCAGAATATTTTTTGGTAAAATGATTTTATAAAGCAGTTGATCAGTTTTTCATATACTTGCAATAATATGCTCAACTAATTATAAAAACAAAATTTGATATTTATTACTGAACTGACTCTTACTCAAAAGAAAACCCCAAAGCAAACAAACACAAAAATCAAAACCCAACCCCTTTTTTCCTCAAAATTTTCAACGTATGTATAACTGGATTGCAATTTGAGAAAGCTTTCTGAAAATAACCCCTAAATTAATTAGGTTTTTTTTCCCTTTATGAATCCTAGCTGTAAACTTGTTTCAGATAAGAAGTAATTATACTAACATGTTCACCTGATTTACCTTTAATCTTGAAGTTGTAACACTTTGGGGCTTATAACAAGAGTCATTTCATACATTATCATGAACAGCAGCTAGTTCTTGAGGTCCTCATATTTGTCAGGAAGCAGTGAGGGCTGAATGCTCCTTAAACAGCGAGGAGAGACAAGGAGCACAACCCAACCAGAAGGCCTTTGAGTGGGACTGGACCGAAATAGGTCACCCCAGAGAGGCTGGGAAGGGCCAGTAAGGGCTGTTAGAGCCCTCATGGCCCTGATAGTATCCCTTTATAATATTTTAGTTGTTAGCATATTGACATTATTAAAACTCTATGTAACTGTAAAAATGTTCTTACGCTGTTGTTTTTTGTTGTCTACAGTATAATTTTTGAAATGGCATCAAAAATCACTGTAAGCTGAAGTTTGCATCAAGAGAGTAACAGATCTGGTCATCCAGAGAGAAAATTATCCAGTGTTTTTATGCTTTAGATATATTTGTATTCCTATAACTGATATTCATTGCACTTTATACTCATCTTACAGATCAATAATTCCACTGATTTCAGCTAAGTCTTCTCTGAATGTTTAGCTCCTCTGAGTAGACTATATTTCAATTCCTTGAACCTCTGTCTTTAGGCACTTCCTGTGTAAAATAAAGTGCAGGTAAACCATGTAGATGGAATGCTGGACTGCTTAAATTGATAGGAGTTTTGCCACTGTGTTTTCTTTGGTCCAGAATGTAAGCTTGCTGCTCTATATTTTTCATCCAGAAACTGAGGAATATAGATTTAAGTTCTTAACTTCTTCATCCCTCTTTTTATCTTTTATATAAGACAAGGAAAGAAGAAGAAGGAAGGCTTGGCTCACCTAACTTTTCATTATCCAGTATTTCAGAATTTGATATCCAACCTTCCTTTTTAAAAATTAGAACCTGAGAGGCAAGCTTTAGCCTGAGATTTGTGTTAAGTATTTTTCTATGGTGAAAGGAAAGAAACCTTCAGATCAGACTGGGATAAGTCTTTGTAAGTTCCCATACTTTTGCCAAACTGGCAAAAATAGGCATGGCAGTATCCTCCCTTGCTAAGGGTGAGATTATTCTAACTGAGAAGACTTTTCACCAGATAGTGACTAAGCAAAAGTGAAAAGGGCTTCTTAAAAGCCTTTAGCCTTGCAGAGGCCTATTAGGACACCTGCCTTTCCCAGAGCAGCAGTTGCCTGGACTAAAGATTTTCAAAGGAGCGTAAGGAAAGTGGAAATCCAGTGTTGAGAAAAAGGTCCTTAGCAGCTGCTTTTGTTGCCAGAAGCTCCCTTGATTGCATCACATGTTTAGCTCAAACTGGTAAAATTGAACACAGTGTCTCACTGATAATTACAGCTTTTTATCTAGAAAGGTGGAGAAGCCAAACAGTGACTTTCATCTGCCAGACTCTGTGATGCAGAGCTAATTGGCAGGATGTTAGAGAGGTCATAGCATAGTCCAGTGAGAGATTAAATACACCTGAACTCTTTGAAATTAGAATCATTTCAGACTTCCCAGGGAACTGATTATCATTTAAAGTTAATCATAGCAAAAACAACTGGGAAGAGTGTTTCTTGTACAAGAAAACCCAGGATTCAAAGGAAAGGACTGTAAGGTCTGGAAAATTTTAATGAAAACCAAATGCACCATTCAGGTAAAAAATAAATCTTTATCTATAAAGATAGATATAGTGATATAGTCTCCTTAAGTCCTTTCCTTCTCATCTATAAAACTTCCAAGAAGAGCAGGAACCAATATAATAAGAGACACACACAAGAGGTCTATTTAAAATTATATGCTCAATCCAGGGATGACCAATAATAGATGACCAGGGAAGAATCTAAGAACATAACAAGTATATGATAAATGTCCCAAATATCTCCCTAGCCCTTAGTCATTCCTACCTAAGACATATCCCCAGATGTTTCTGTCAGATGACTTACTGCTGTTGGATAAACATGTGTAGGCATATTGAGTGCTAACAAACTGCCAGCAGCATTAAAGTACCTCTGGTCTCACTGCAAGCTTCAGGGAAAGAACCAGAGTGGTTTTAGGTGATTCCAGGGAGAAAAGTGCCTCTCTGCAGCAGCAGTCACAATCCTACTTCTTCCCTTCTCTCATGCACTCACCCCACTCCAGTGAGAGCACGACTAGTGAGCTCGCTCTCTTTTTTTTAGGCTCTTTCTCTTGGCTTTCTGTTGAAGCTCTTCCCCTTTCCTGTGCATCTGTGCTTCCCCTGGAGGAGTGCATCTGGCTCCTCATTCTTCAAGAAGCAAAATTCAATTATTTTTGAGTTTTTTTATGCTGGCTTTGGACACAGGATAAGCTTCAAATGCTTAAACCTAGTTGGATGCTGAGATCCATGTAGTCATCCTGCAAACTGACTCCAAAATTTTTAAGACTATATTTAACATCGTAAAGTGTTTGTCTCCTTGCTGCATCAGTTTGATCCCTAATAGTACTTGTAAGGTACTACTGCCAGTGGATCAGGGTTCTCTGTTAGATCTCACCTTCCAGTGGTCTCTTTCGTTGTTTTTTTGGGAGGAACAATTCTCTTTATCTTCAAAGAAATTAATTTCTGTGTTTGTAAGGTTTCAGTAAGTGCAATGCGAATATTATAGATTGTGCAGATTAATAGAATAATGCAATAGAGTGTTGGTTAGGTAGTTAGAAAAGTAAAGGTTAACAATATGTGGGAAAGGCTAATGAAACAGGTTGGCATTAAGGTTTTTTGAATTTGAAACTTTGTAATATTGACAGGAAATTAAACTCAAATAAATCAAGTTCAAATCTGATTTCTAAAGCAGAGATTGTATGCACAAAGATTTCAAGCTTAAAATAGTATTCTTGGTATTCTTTAATATAAAATGTTGACTTTTAAAATATTTAATGAAATTATTAGAAAGGCCTATTATACTTGACACAGCTTCCCTCTCAGCATGCATGTTTATATTAAGTTCTAACTTAATTTTACCTCAATTTTTTTTTCTCTCATTTATTGTCTCATACATGTTTCCCAGGATAGCCCATTGGTCTTACAATCTGACAGAAATGTAACAGTGAATGCAAGAAATCACATGGGACAGTTAACTGGACAACTGACAGTAGGTGAGTGTTCTTTATTGACTGTTATATTTATCACTTTAGCTTTATTAATAGGTTTCATTAGTTAACATCACATATAAAATATTCTCTGAAAAGTCAGGGAAAAAAGTCTCATCACCGTACTCAAACAAAACCCACTGCATACAACGGACCATAAGACCATGATTCAGCATTAGCTCGAGGAAGAAAAAGTAGAAATGCCTCAAAATAGCTAAAACAGCTTAATGAGAAGCTATTATTTTTGAGATTACTGTAACAAAACAAACTGAAAAAGCCTCAGCAAAATATGTTTCAACAACAGTTTCAGTGAGAAAATAACCATAATTTTCTTACCATTTCTGTCAGTCTTCCATTACTTCAGTGGTAATTGCTTTGTCCCTGTCACTTTTGTAAGGCATTTGTATCAGTACATACTCAAAGTAGTTGGAGTAACAGAATGTAAGAAAACCAGAAAAAAACAAAAATCAAAACGCTTTCCTAGTCACTGCCAAATTTAAATGAAAAGTTAACACACTGCCAGTTATTCATTGAAACTGGTACTTCACAAAGTATAAAATATAGCTGTTCCAAATGGAATGGAAATAAAAAATCCTTTACTTATCTTACTCATCTGTTTTGTTTACCATGTATTTTCCCCTGCTTTTAGGAAGTTCACTGTGTTTTACTTTGTTTTTAGTACAAATCATAATTCTTGTGTTAATAAATATGAAGTAATATTTTTTTATATTTTCTGAACTAGAAGAGTACTGATATTAATTTATTTTTAAGAATATTGGGGAAAAAATTCACTGAAAAGTAATGTATTTGTTCTGATACAAAACAATATTTATTGACTGGGAATGGGATAAAAAATATAGCAACATACATGTGTAAGACCTTAGTGTACAAAATTCAAGGAGACACCCCTTAAACTCCATGTATTTTCATTTTTTTCACTTTACTTTTGGATTCAGAGGTGTTTTATTCATTGTTTTTTCTCATGTGCTGAGGGTATGCCTGCAAATAATTTGAAGTTAAAGTCTAGTTGTAATCTATCCTAATTTTTCATACTGACTGGAGACAGTGGCTTCTAGTTGTGAAAATCTTTGGCAAGTGCACACAGTGACACACCATCTGCACTGATTTCCCTGAATGACCACATCAAATGGGTGTGCAAAGGTAACCAGACCTGCTAGCAGGTACAGATGAGGAAAATTAAGCTAACACCTCTTCTAGCTGTATTGTACTTGCCCAGTGGAATTACGGAACACAGTTCTCTATCATCTGGTAATTCTATTGTTAAAACCTCTACTTCAGCTGGTAATTGCTAAAAGGTGAGTTGCCCATGGCAGACATTCACATTGGCTGAAATAGATATAATATTTTTATCACTGACACTATTCTGGCTGAGTGAATCCAGCACCGAAAATGAGTATGAGTGTATTGAGACCTACTTAAAGGCATCACACTAGAGGTTAATATTCTAAAAACATGAAGGCCTGAAAAAAACATGTGTTTTTATGTTACCATCATTGGGGTGAACACCTTAAGCTTCTTGGTGTTCAGGTGGTGCAGTCTCAGGAGAGTAGAAGCTTTTAAACTGCAATATGTATTTACACTATTTCTTAGTATATCTTCCTCTTTATTTCATATGTGGCCTTTATTATTTCTTATATCAGTATAAAAATCTT
This sequence comes from Struthidea cinerea, assembly GCA_013397865.1. Taxonomy (NCBI): domain Eukaryota; kingdom Metazoa; phylum Chordata; class Aves; order Passeriformes; family Corcoracidae; genus Struthidea; species Struthidea cinerea. The sequence continues at coordinate 1,281,168 of VZTI01005041.1, read as the reverse complement.
ATTTATTTGATTGCAAATCCCCTGTACAGTATTGGATGCATGTTAAAATAGTCCTTATCTCTTATTAAATATTTTTTACTTAGTAAAGACAGTCGCAACTGCCAGTAGAATCAGTAAAACCTGGACATTCTACTATTAGAAATCAAAGAAATTAACAGGAACCTAAAAGTAAAAATGTATTTTTAATGTACTCCCTTCTAAATTTTTTGTTGTGTAAGACAGAACAGAGAAAGACAAGTTTTTACTTTTGCCTAGGTAAAAACATGGCCATATTTGCTGAAAGAATGGGAGGGGACTTTTCTATACAGGGTTTGCTGACATAAGAAAAGATTTTTTTGTATTAGTCGTAAATGCGCCCCAGAAAGTCCTTGTCTTTAAAAATGCTCTCTGTCCATTCACTAGTGCTGTGTGCTGAAGCAGCTGTTTGTGTGGCTGCCCAGTGAAGGGAATGAAAATAAACAGTGAGGGGAAATGTTTTAAACAACAAGAAAAAAGCAAATTATTATGTCTTGGGGGGAAAAAAAAGTCTTGTTAACAACTTTGAAATGTCATTATCTGTTCAGTCTTTAAAGAGTTGAATAATAATAATTTAAAAAAATAGACTGTAAGTTTATATGCACAGCAGGAGCGTTCTACAAAGAAAGAAGGATGCCAGTGCATTCAGAAGCATGATAATGCATTTTTTATACGTGTGATATCATTGGCATTTTATCCGCATTTCACAGGACTAAAGTGATGTTACAAGCCAGCAAATAGCCTGGTCTCATCCTGTCTTTGGCAACCAAATTGCTGCTCATGTCAAATTTTAGGACAACTAAGAATTCTTTCTGTGGTGCTTGAAACTGTGCCATGTAAGACTAAGAAAGCCTTAAGAGCATATAATTAGAACTGTAATGGGAAGATAGATTAATGTAAAAAAGTGGTATCATGGCTGGGAGGAAGAAGGCTACATGTTCATTCAGGGAGATGGAAAAAATCCAGTGAAACTCCTAACAGGTATTCAATTCTGTGAGTGACTATGGAAGACAAAATGTGTCATTAAAGTGCATCATTAAGACATCTTGGGAAACATCTTAACCTAGGAAGAGTGAAGAAAAAGTATTTTAAATAAATTTTGACAAAAGTAATTAAGTGTATTGGATGACTGAGTGGTTTCATGTTTAAATGGTATAAATTCAAGTTATGCTCCAGGTCATACAATAGCAAGGGTACACCCATGATTGCAGTGTAGTAATTTTATACTGGCACTAAAAACTGTACAGAGAGAAAGTCACAGCTGTAGCAACGCTTTCTGTTGGGATCTGTACCAACTGAGCAAGAAATGTTGGTTTGTATTCCAGTCTATTCATGACATATGCTCTGGAAACTGCCAAGTTTGTGTCTGGATCTCCAAAAGGACTCCACAGCCTTCAGTTTTTAGACATGCCATTTAAGACCAACGGAACAGATGTAGCACAGACGTGAATTGTATCTACAAAATACAGATGAAAAGATGACAATCCATTGGATTTTGTATATAAGCTGGATAGTGATCACGTCTCTCCCCTCCCGACCCTTACTTAGTAATACCTTTTGCATTATGCATTCTACAGAATTACCTTTGTACAGCCTTTTTTCTCTGTTTAATCAATGTTTGCATAGTTTATATGGAAAAATATCTATTTCTTTTTTTTCTACCAATCTTAGAAATGCACACTAGTTGCTCACCTTGAGCCACAAGTCTTTTGTCTCCATGCTGTCTGCACATGTCATATATAACTTTGCCTGCTTTTGAGTGGAGTACATTAATCTCACAAGCACTAAAAAAATTTATTGTGACATTTGAAACGCACATTTGTATTTAATGTAAATTCATCCTCAGATTGGATTATTATTTCAGCAATTTTCTTTTTTTTTTTTTTTTTTTTTTTTTTGTGGGGGTTTTNACAGCAATTTTTTTTTTTTTTTTTTTTTTTTTGGTGAGAGGTCTTTTTTCTTCTTTATTCCTGACTGCAATAATTGCTTCTGACAGGTATTTCTGCTACTCTTTGACCCTTATCTCTTCATAAAGAACTCTGGGGATATCTGAAAAGTGCAAAAAAGTGCATTTAATTTCTGCTAAGCTTTGAGCCCTCAGACAGAATCATAACTCTTACAGAGGTCCAGATCTGTACAAGTCACAGCTTTAGAGAACTCCTGAACCTGTTGCTCCACTCACTGAGATCTCCAGAGCCAGGCAAATTAAAAAAAAATATTTGAATACCAAAGTTATATCACATTCTTGCAGTTGCTTTTTGAAAATAGCAGGCAGATGTATGATTTTCAATTACAACACTGCTAAAGACTGATAACATTGCTAAAAATATATTCAAATAACTTGTCAAACTTGGAGATTCCTTCCATTTACCAAAAAACTCATCTTGTGTATTCGAGATCTTTTTCTTTAAAATATGCTTGCTTACTTGCTGTGTTCCATCAATAGTACATGGGTTATTGTGCAGAAACTATTGGACATTAGAAACTGCAGGTATGTAACTTTGTGGCAGTGGGAGTCTCTGTCATTCATACCTGTATCACACATGGCAATTGCCTATGCTTATATCAAGTGATACCTCACCAGGTGACACATCCTGCTACCCCTTCACTTCTGAGGTGCTCAGAGCAACTCACCACCTAAATGTCGCTTCTGATGTTCCCTTTGCAACCTTTAGATATCAATGAAGATCTGAAGCAAGATACAACATATCAAGTATTCTTGCTTTTAGAATCACCTGCGAGAGTAACAAAATGTCATAATATATTCTTACTCTATGGGGTAGTAACAATAATAATAAGGTACATGTAATAATGTGTGTATGCGTGTTGCTCTAAATCTTTGACATTATTGTCAGACATTTACTTAAGATTTTTATGAACTTGAACTAAGTATCCATTAATAACATGCTTAATGAGACAAGAAATGTTTCTGTGTTTTTTAATCTCGTTTGCATACACAGTAGCCTCAAATGTAAGCTCTTTTCTCCTAAGCATTGCAAGAAGAGGGTGGTTTTAGAGTGATCATACACATACACCCTTTCCTCACTGTGGGAAAAGGCAAAAAATGGTCTCAACTCTTTCTCATCTGCACAGTTGTGCTTGTATCATCCGTAGCAGGGTGCTGGGAGGGAAGGGATGGAGTTGGTTTACAATACCTCATTAGCTCTTTCTGCCCTTCAACTGGGCAAACATGGATTAGAACTTGTCAGGAATTTGTGAAATAAAGACTTTCTCCTTCTGCTTACAAAAAGGTTTGCCTGCCTGTTGTTCCAAACTTCAGTGAGATTTTCAAAATCCGAAATAAACATTCTGCTAGTCTAATTTTCATATTAAAGTACTTGCTCTTGTAGCCACTGTGGTACGGTAGGGTAATTATTATTGCTAAGAAGATATGTTGTTAAAACAAAGCCAGATAAATGAGTTATCCATTTCTCAGCATTCTCTCGATTTCTATTTCTTAGCTAAAATACAGACTGAATAAACACAATTTTTGTCCCTAATACAACTTTAATGTGTGCAAATAAGAAGAGTAGGCAATTCACTTTACCACACCTAAATGAATTGGAAGTCCAGTTTTTGCAGTTATATACAAAGAGGAGTATTTCACATTGAAATTCAGACTGAATATGTAATATCTTAACATCTTCTTTTGGCACATTTTGTCATTTATCAAGTTATTCTCATTGTAGCAAAGGTTTTTAACTTATAGTTACTTCACTTCCACTTAATTTTCTAATACAAAAATAAATGAACGCAGAATCTGTAATTTCTGGGCAAAATTACTTGCATTGCTTATATTTTTTCAGATGTTTTTCCACCTTAGGTGGAATTTTCTCTTGACAATTACTTGGTTGTCTGATGTTTTCCCTGGTTTTAGGTTAGGTATTTGTCATTCAGAGAATATTTGGATAATTTACCCAGCAAAATCTTATACATTCTGACTGTACTAATTTCAAAGTATAACATTTCTTAAACTTTTATAGCCTATTAAGTACTCTTTCCAAGTATAGGAATATAAACAATGTATTAGGAGGTGAAAATAGAACTCATGTGCTATTTTGTGGTACAAATCCATTGCCAGGTCTTTTAAATGGAGGTAAATGGGAGATAACTTGCTCTTTTTTATACAGGTCAGTTTACCTTGTACTTAACTGCAGGGTTAAAGGATTCCTTTCAGCTTCAGGACTCACTGCAGAAGGAATGATGGAGCAGTGCCTGCAAGCCCATATGGCTTTATGTCTCCTCCTGGCAAAGCATGCATGATGAGCCAAGAGGCAGTCAGAAAGTGAGCCATGTTGCTCATAACAGTTGAAATGTCCAGCTGGAATCTCAGACTCATCTCTTCTCATACTTTACAGTGCAACGTGGTGTTGCCTCCATTTCTGTCTGTCTAGTCCATGGAAAAATCTTTTTACAAACCATCTGTGCTGTAAGAGGTTTTATGATAGGAGTTCACCTAATATGTATACCCTTAATGACTTTGGCTAAAGTATCTTGAGAATCCACTCCCACTAATTAATTGTCTTGAGGTGCAGAATTAGGAAAATGTGAAGCTCTCTGAAAACTGGTCGAAACTTTGACCTATTTGCCAGCACTTTGATGGGTTGGCCAAACTAATCCTGAAAAAATTAACATTGTAATTTATTTGAAATTCATCCATATTTCTCTTGCAATTCTCTGTTTAAGCAAATTAAAAATAACAGAAAGAATCAGGATTTGTTTGTTTTGATTCAGCATCAAGAGGCAGACAACTCTTTTCTAATTTTTGTTTCTATTTCACTTGTAAATTAGTTGCATCATTTTCTGTGTTAATCTTCATATGTGCATTTGAAATTCAGCTATGGCAAATATGCCCTGGTGACAACCCCTTGCATTAACCGGATTGAAAAATAGTATTATTATTTACACATCCATTACACAACTAACTCATAAAATTATTAAATATACTACATCGACCATTTTCAATCCAGTTTGTGCTTGGTTAACAAGATCTCTTTGAAAGAAAGAGATGCTTTATACAGTACTTCTGATTTCATTTCATAAATTAGGTACTTTTTCAATTTTTAAGCAATATCTTTCATATCATGATGATCTTATTGTATGTTATGTGCAGACATAACACTACATTTCTGTTTAATATTTGAAATATTCTATGGTGTAAAATATATCTTAAGTCTCCCTCATTGCCGCATAAATTGCTACATGAAAACTGTGCTGTAAAAATAGAGGAGTAAGATCTTTCTCTGTCAGTTATTAGGACCAAGTGGTAATTCTTTCTGGTAGGTTTGGCCATTATTTAGCCTGATACCTCCTTCCTAAAACACAAGAGCATATCACATCAGTTGATACATCCAGAATTAAAAGTTCTCCATGAATAAAAACAACTGCAAGCAGCAGTAGGACAGTAATTGAATTCTGTGCAATTTCAGCATGGTTGTTTCAGTGGAGAGTGCTTGTGCATTGTTGGTATTAAAGAGCTTATCCAAAAAGGTCTGTGCAGTGGATGTGATTCCTTGCTCTAAGTTTTACCATCCTTAGTAGTGTGTTATATGTAGTCTTCTTTGAATCTTAAAACTAATAACTTCAGTACTTCCAGAGCTGGGGTCTTAAGACCTCTTCCCCTTATTTCTGCATGCAGTGTATTTTTTTCTTCTTTCTACCTTCTTCAGACTCTAAAAGTTTTTGCCATTTGAGTCCTGATCCAGCTTTTCTTCTTTTCTTTTTCTTTCCCTCAGTCTGAGCTCAGGAAGACTATTTCTACCTCGGAGACAAGGTAGAAATGTTAGTTCATATCTGAAGTTGTTTTGATCTAATGTGGAAAGCATAGTTTCTGTCTGTAACTGACAGACAAAAAGAAAAACTTACTTTTTACTTTTATAAATAGTCTGATTTTTTTTTTTTTTGTACCATAGATAAAATACATGCAGCTTATTTCCTTTCCTTGTTTGTCCATGATCTAAATTTGGAGGGCATTTTAAGGCCCAGTACCTTATTTTTGATGTGATGCTGGCAGAAGCACCTGGACTGGTGACATGCTGGCTTCCTCCAGTGCAGCCTTCAAAAAGAAGCCACCACAAGCCTCTTTTTCTCATAAAAGCACAATGGTCTATAGCGTCTGTCACTGTAGGTGCGATATGAAAAGGATGAAAGGGAACAGTAAATCAGTGTTTTCCAGGCAGGAATCATGGAGGGGGAGCAGGAGTACAGCAATAACTGTCCAATCCGCTTGGTATGAGCCTCAGCTTGCTGCCTTGGTATTTCATCTCAATGCTAACTTTGACCCCAGAGCATCTGTAGTGATTCTGGACATATACTGAAGTAGGTTTCAATTATCAATAGCTATTTAGCAGTGGTACTGCAGTCCTCTGCTTACTTCGGTTCTTATAGGCTTTTTATTTTACCTTATTGTAGTTTAAATACAAATCTGGATCTTTCCACTATTTCTAGAAAATTGGCACGGAAAAATAGGAGAAAAAGGTATTCTGTTTTAATTCTCAAATATTTTATCCTCTTGCCAACCCACCCAACCCAGCCCAACCCCATAACATTTCGGAGGACCTGGGACTACAAGCAGTTGATTGATTTAGCTGTTGAGGTAGAGTCTGAGTGGGAAGAGGTAATTAGTGTTTTCATGGTGGTGTGCAGAAGTGTTAGTGTTTAAACATTAATCCATTGCCATCTGTCCTGCTGCTGTTACCCATATGCTGTTGGCCAGTACAGACGGCATAACTACTACCTGAATGTTCAGAGCAGGAAAGGAGACATGATTTCCTTTTGTAGGAGAGACATCCCAAGGATCAAAGAAACTGTGTTATTTAGGGGTATGTAAGTAGGTTTTAGAGGTATAGGAGCGGGTTTGAAGGATGCAGCATACATCTTCAAAATATGGCTCTAATTCTTTGTCTTTAGCTCTATCTAAATAGAATACTTCATTTAACTCCAAAAACAGCTGCTGTGCATGCATTTTGACATTCACAAGGCGGCTGCTGCTGGGTGCTAAGCATTATTAAATTACCCACAACATCTGGACCTTTAACAAGTCTCTGACAGGACATTAAGATTTTATTTTTACCCCTTTTTTCCCTGATGTTCAGACAGCTTACTAACATTGTCAGGAATATATTGTTCTAAGGGGTGAAGGACAAAATAGGGGCAAAAAATGAGAAGACTATTTTAACTTGATTAAATACAAAAACATAGTTTAAAAGAAAGAGAAGTGAGATCTTTCTTGTGTTCTCCTTTCTTTCAGAGTTGCAGAGAACAGTTAGGCGTAGAAATTCAACAGCATGCTGATGTTCTTAAAGGTTTGAAATAGCAGGAAAGAGATTTGTCAAACATAGGGGTAAGAAGTAATTTGATTATAGACTTAGATTCTTTCTTCAGCTAAGTTATCTTTAAAAAGTGTGAGTTCTATCAGTTTTGTTATTGAGGCATCTATGGGAAATTAGCCTGTTTCTGTTTGTGAAAGAGATTCTTACAAGAGAACAGTCAGGCTTGGAAACATTTGTGTTTGCTCATGAAAATTTTTTGTCCCTATGAGATTGTGAACCTCTTAGATAGCAAGTTCTGGTTCATATCTATTAGATGACTAGTATTAAAAAATAAATAATAAAAATATTTCAGTTTTATGGAATTTCTCCTCACATATCTTTAGAATATCAGAAATTGGATCTCAGTGTTATGTTGCAATTAGTATTGTTTTCTAAAAACATTAATATTGAAGTTAAATTTCTATTTATTGCACTGCTCCAAGTGCTATAAAAATATACAGTTCCAAAACCACCTTCAATGCAACACTGTAACTTTAAAAATACATGGGAAAATAGCAATTAATAACCACAGGTAGAACACTGCTGCTTTTTTGTGCTTATTTATAAATGAAGTGGTTTATTTGCCTTTTTTTCACCTCCATTTAGAACAGAATTGAGTTTCAAGTTCCATATTATGCCAATACTAGATATGTTTAATTATGCCATTTGTAGATGGGCAAAGCTGTCTTGATGTAATTTGTCTCAAGCATGTACTGGATATTTAAAGGTGTATTTATTATGGATTTTAAAAATTTCTTTAATACATAAATACATCTCTGAAAATAACTTCTTTTTCCTTAGGCTATTCTTAGAGTGATAAATATTGCAGTTGTAACTGAATTATGAACAGATGGCATTGAATTAATGACTAGCTGAATATCTTTAAATTTTGACTAGATTTCTTCCTGTGAAGAAAAGCATCCCATAAATCTGAAATTAATTAGTCACTGGGAATAGTTATCACTCCCTGAATCGCTAACATGAGTTAGACATCAAAATAATACAGAGTGAGCATTTTTTATCCAAATCAAAATTAAGGACTACCTTGCCTTTAAAATAAGTTATTACAACATTAGAATTCCAAAACTTCATGATTTTGCTTTTGTGTTATTCTGAACATATATTTTGGTTGTAGAAGTTGTTTTGTTGCTCTTTTATCATACATGTTACCAAGGCATCTGAACTTATTATGACCTTAAAGTTTTCACACACTTAAAGCTTCCTACCCATTTTGTTTCTGGTGCAGGATAAGAAGCCAGGTGGTAATTTAGCACATCTGGTTTTCTCTAGCTGAGTGATTCTGGTTGGCTTGCCACACTTCCGATGCGAAAGCTTTCAGCTGGTCCAGATGAAAATTCCACCTGTGCTGCAGGTCTTGTCTCTGAATTTGCACATCCATCTGCATCCAGGTTATATTTCCTTCTAGATACAGAATCATACGTTCTTTTAGGGACACTTCGGATTTCCCAAGGGTATCAGTATAGCCTCCATAAGTAGGGTATTCCAAAGGTAGACAATCTGGCAGTGGTTCAAATCACAAAGATACAGAATTTCAGGGTCAGCAGGGTGACCGGCTGAGGTAGATGTCTTCATCTGTGAATTGAATTGCATCTTATGTGTTACAAGTCAACAATGAACTCCACTGAGGACCTTAATCAAAAGAGACACTTCCAGAAGCTAAGAGACCAAATATGCTTTTATTCTGCTTCTGCAGCTTTCTGGCACTTGTCCCACTGTCAAGGGCAAGGAGACAAGTAATTTCCTAAATGGATAATGCAGAAATCCTGAGAGCTGGGTTAAGCCCTCATCGTCTTGTGCCATCATCATAGTGGAGGCCAGTTGCTCAGAAATCTGCAAATGTATTTTGCTGATCTGCCAAGTAGCAGAAAGGTTTAAAATTATAATTTTCTGGTCATCAGGCTATATTTTTTTCTCTTGTTGTATTACCCATGAGTACAACTCATTGTAGATGAGTTGTGTATCTTTTAGTATTTTGTACATTCTTTCATTAAATTTTTCTCAGATAAAGTGTGATTATAGGAAATGGTAAGACCTTTTGCCTAGATAGCTTCAGAATATTTGTACTCTCCAGCTAAAGCAGATAATCGGAGAAACAGTCAGTTTGTAAAAATAGACTTTTTTAGTCTTCCTTATGTAGTAGCTAGCAGTATTGAATTAATATAAAAATGTAAAATAAGGGTTTTTTTAACATTTCTTCTTCAAGAAAGCTTCTAAGTACTCTGGTAGCTCATATCCTTTATTTCAGTCTTCTCTCTCAAAGTGTGATTAATTCAATTCTTATCTCAAAAATTTTGATTTGCATTCAGAAACATTATAATGGTCTAATTCACTACATTGTGAGTAGTATTACACAACATTTTTGAGTCACAACAGATTTTATTTGAAGTCCGTGGGAAACTGCCAAAAGCATTCAGAAGAACAATTTGTATCTATTTGATAAAGTCGGGGGGAAAAAAAAAAGAAGATGCAAAGCTAACCTCTTAATAACAAGGGTACATAAAGAATATATTGCCAAGGTGTAGACTGGTCAAAGGTTGGACTCCATGATTTTGGAGGTCTTTTCAACCTGAATGATTCTGTGATTCTGTGAATATGAGTAAAAAAATTTGCTAGCTTTTAATTTATAATAATAAAACACCAAAAAATGTTCAAAATGCCTGCAGGGTAGAAAAAAAATCTCAGAATAGCTGTCTAATGCTTATGGAGAATATTACAAGTGAGAAAGACAAAACTGAAATGCTTTTGTTTCTAAAAAAAAGCAAGATCCGTAACTGTTATTTAAAAAGGTCACAGGATACAATGAGTAAGAGGAAAGGTAAGAAACCATTGGGTTACATGAATGTATTTCATTTAATCCAATGCATTTCATTTTCAGTCCAGTTACCTCAGAGTGATAAAGCAGGATGCATAAAGGTCCTTGCAGTACTAGCAGGTATTTTAGACAGCATGCAGATGAGGTATGAGGCCTCAAAAGGTACACATAGGTCAAACATCAGACCTGTTTTTAAGAATAAAGCAGAGATGTAAAGATTTATACATCAGTGAATTTTCAGTAGAATTTCTGGTAAATTGGTAGAATATTCAATGGAGAAATCTAGCTAAAAGTCTGACCGAAAGGAAATGTATAATGATAAACAGGTTTAGCAAGGAAAGATTGACCTTATGATCTGTGAGATGCTATATTTCCCAAGGAGAAATTCAACAGTCCTGTTTTGTCTTTGAGTTTCATCTATTTAATGAAGACATTTCATATTCCCCTTACTATTTCTATGTGCTCTTGCTATTTGATTTGAATGTGGTGCTCATCAAGTGCAGCAGGTAGTCAGGTATCTCACTACGAATTGTTCTTTTTTTAACTCATTTCTCTTCAGTGGAATGTGCAGTTACTTAGAAGCAACTCTGTATTTTTATAAAACATGTAGTGACCAAACAGCATAACTACAGCCTAGCTCAGCTAACAGAGACAATGGAAATATTCCCACTAATTTTGTATGGAAAAGTAGCGCCCAGACTGCTTCAGTTAGCTTCCAAAGGGTATAGGCTCAGCTTTGTAAATTACTTATGTTGTAAAAACCAACCACATCACAGAAAGCTAAAAATGACAAGGTTAAGGATAAGGCTGAAAACTTGTAAAATTCTCTTAGGATTTAGTAATATTCAGGTTGCATTAATCATGAGTAAGAAAAATTGATAAGCTTTCTGCTCCCATTCACATTTTGTAGTACAAAAAATATGTTAGAGTTATAAATAATACAGCTGCATGAGCTGGACTTTTAAGCTTGTCAATGAAAGCTAAGTTGATAAATGCAGCTATAAGAAGACTTTAACATATTTTGGCTGTTTATTGATCTCACAAAGAAAGATTCCTGGACAATAAAGGAAAACATGCATAGGAAAGATAACGTAATAGATCTGGTAATAAAAAACAATATATATCTATTTATAATTTAACTTACTCTTTATTTTATATTTTAAAATACTTTATTTAATAATCTCATTTAAATGTAAATTATCTGTTTACATATAACCACATGTATTTATTAATAATATGTTTATTATATATTATTTATGTTTATAATGCATCTATAGTATTATGAGAAAAATTAGTCCAGTAGAAAAGTCATCTTACTTGCCACAAGCCACAGTTCAAGAATCCAGATCATGTTTTCAGTAAATTAAACTTAATGGGATTATAAGTAGAGCAAAATATATGGTGTGAATTCCTACAGATGCATTTTGGTGCCTGACATATCTTCCTGTGTCTTGCTTGCCTTTCTTATCTAGGGACCCATATGAGAAATTAAAATATTATAGCTAAAATTACAGACAATGCACATCCTTTTAACCATTACAGAAGCAAAATAAATGTGTTGACCTAAAGCTCAAACAACCTTCAAGAAGCAAAGAATCACATTTTACTTTCATTCACCCACATGTATTGCTCATAGCTGATGAAATTATGAACAGCTGTATCTGATCAGACCAAAGGTCTGTTCAGCCATGTAATTTCTGAGTCTCAGGGAAAATACCATATGTTAGGGATAACCTGAATGAAAGCACAGAATTGTTCAAGCACAGCTCTTGAGCTGTTGTGGCCTCATATAGAAGTAGCATGGAGAGCACTGTCTGCTGCAATTTTTATGCAACTTCCACATACTATTTTCATAGTTCCACTGTCAAGATGCACTGGGGTTCCACTGTCAGGATGCACCAGGAAGACAGACTGCAGGAAGGATGTATTCTATCCATTGCAGAGGTGACAGGCATATTTCATGCCTGGTGTATCATTTTCATGTGAAAAACACATATTTCAGATGTGTTTTTCAGTGAAAATGATACACCATATCAATGGTGGACTTGACAGTGCCAGGTTAATGTTGGACTCGATGATTTCAGTGGTCTTTCACAACCATAATGATTCTATGATTCTATAAAGTTCCTAGAAGTGAAATCTGAGTGGGAGGGCAGAACTTTCTGTCAGATTTCATTTGACAAAGTCTTAAACCTGTAATATCACTAATCTTTCTTGGATATTAGTGGTCTGTAGATCATGATGAAGGAAGTGTCCTGCCTGATTCAGATGGTTCTACCATGTTTCCTCTTATAATAGTTGTGGCTTATTCCTATGTTAATAATTTATGTTGACAGCTGTTATTGTTCACTTTCAAAAAGGGTAACAAATGTGAGCTTTGCTTCTTCTGGCCTAGCATTTGCTCCAGCTTCCCTTGTCTGAGTAGATAATCATTCAGACTAAGAAACCTTAAAGATCAGCCTCTCCTAGAAGCAGTAGTTTTCTGACATCTCTACAGCATGACCATCAGCTATTGACAGACTGAGTAAAGGGGTTTTTTACCTTCTACTTTCATGATTTTTAGATAAAATGAAGATGGTCATTTCCCTTCCTCAGCAAACAGCACACAGAATATGTTCTAATTGCTGTGAATCTTTGATTACTCAATGCTTCTATTCAGCTGGTATGAATCCTTCATTTGCACTATTACTCTTGCATTCACTGAAAATTTTTTGAGATCTCTGCTGGCCAAAATATCATAATATCTAACATTCCTATGAATATTAAAAAATTTTTTTCTAGGTGTATACTTCACAAATATTGATTTTAGACCCAGATGAGTGTTGAATCTTCATTAAAAATGCTTTATCTCTTTTATCTCCAATCTTAGAAGCATCAACACATTCTCATAAAAGTAAATTCCTTTGTCATCCAGATAAACTCAGCATTTAATAAATTTTTAAATAACCCATTCTTCATTGAAGAACCAGAAGAAAGTATATTGAACTTTATTATGTTTCCTATTTACAAGGATCAGTTTGTGGTAATTCCACTTGAATTCTAATCCCTATATTTAATTTAAGGTTGTTGATTTTTTTTTCTTTATCTGTGTCTGAATTTGTTGTGTGCTGAGCGGACACGGAAGGTGATTGAGAAATCAGACACAGCTGCTAGTGTTTGTAGTCATATCTAAACCTTGTTAAGACTGGCGAGTTCTTGTTACTGTTTATTATCATACCTAATAGTGGTTCTAGTTAGTATTTCTGAATCATAATGACTGTAAGTCATCATTGGCTTTAAAATGCAAAATGTTAAAACACATTCTTCATGTTGTTATTATGATTTTACTTAATGAGTAAGTCAAAATCTCTACAAATTCAAAACAGATACAATTCCTGTTTTGAAATTTAATCTCTATTACTGCTAATCTGGATTACAGAACCATAATTTTCTGTATTTTTATTGTGTGTACCGCCCATTTAATGCATCTTCACTATCGTTAAAATGAACAATTTTAGGCTCTGAACCATTTTAAATATAGCTGGTTTAATGACAGTTTCAATTATACAACTGCTGTGCAACAAGCATGTGTTATAAATCATCATCACATACCATGTATTTATGAATATGAAACATACATTTTTCATCTATATACTTTAAATGAAAAGAATTTCACAGAAACTTAATAATTTAATTGAGAATTATACAACTGAATTTACAAATAAATAGTTTTCCTGAACACAAGATGAGAAAAGAGTTTGTCATGGACATCCCTTGAACCTGATTAAAGCTGTTACAGAGCCAACTCCATGTTAAGTATGAAGTAGATTAGTAGTACAGTAAGGAGTAGCAAAGCTAAACAGCTTTTCTGATGGCCATGTGTGTGATAGAAATTACCTTTCCAAACAGAATTTAGAAGATAAGTTTTCTTCTGTGATTCTCTGGACTGAAGTATGCATTATTCAAGCAGATATGAGTTGCTGAAAATAGTGATTGCTCTACAGGTTTGAGATTAGAAATTCAAAATATTTCCTTTGTTCGTGCATGATATTCTAAGACTTTATGCATTGTTTTTGTTAGTAGTGCTGTTAAAGATTCAGACGTTTTATGAGACGTGCATGTTTGTAGAGTGTTTTTGGAGCACAGCAATTTGCTTTACAACTCAGGAGATAATACCCAAATACATTGCAAATGCAACTACTTTCTCCTGTTTCAACTGGGAAATGAAAATGTAATGAAACGGAATTCCATTTTGATAGCACTGATTACTCTGTAGGCAGTTTAACTTTTCAATTTTTATAACATTCACACCTGGTTCTATGTCAAAGAGACAGATTTAACGTGTTATGTTTTTTAGTACTCTCTCAAGTACCTTGAACACACTAACTACTGTTTCAGCAGTAAGCAAGGAATACCAATACACTATTAAGTCCTGAGTGCAACATGAAGTAAAAGGCCATTTATTTTAGCATTAAAATTTATTTACTTCCTGTAATGATACTTTGGACTAGCTGAATTCTATGTGTGCTTTTACACAATGTGATTCTGAAGCAGCACAAATGCTGAACATCTAAAATATATGCATTTCTTAGTCAAAGTTCCAGATCATTGTTAAGTAATTTTTCATGAAAACCTATATTATGCTAAATGCATTGTAAGTTTTAAAAAGCAGTTATTGAAACATGGGATGTCACTTACAGTGATACATAATGAGTAAGAATGTGGCAGGTCTTTTCTCTTTTTGATTTCTGACACATTTTCTGTTAATTTCTTTTCCTTACAGAGCTAAGAACTTTGATGGGTGTAAATTTTCAACATCACAGTACTTACAATGCCACTTACTTTTAGGTGGCTAAGCTATCATCAGCTCTTAAATAAAGATGAAACTATTTAGTATTAAGTTATTTGCAATTATCCTTTTATTTCCTGAACCGTAAGTATGGTTGCAGGATAAGGGCATCCCCAGCCTCCTGCATTTGGTTTGCATGGGAAGGTTCAGGGAGTTTGGGGAGGGTACAGTTACAGGGGTGGCTTCTCTGAGAAGCTGCCAGAAGCTTCATCCATGTCCCACAGACTGACAACAGTGCAAAAGAATAGAGCATCCTACCCGATTGTATCGGTACCATGAATCACTAGGTAATTGATGGCGTGTTAAACAAATAATTCAGCTGTGTCTGCAGGGCACCACTATCAAGGACATCACACACCTTTGGAAAGTGTTTGGGGGTAATGGATGAATCGCATAAGAGAGATATTTATGAATATATATTGTGATTACAATTGCCTGATGGACTGTTAGACTTGTTATACCTTTTGTCAGTGAGCATTCTGGAATGTTTGTGAGAGATGGAGCATTTATCCCATGGCTAACATTAGATTGTCTGAAATCTACCCCTGTGTGTTTTTACAAAGATTTTGTATTTTTTCAAAACAAAGCCTGATTAACACATTTTAAAAAAACTTCAGCTGTGGAGAGGGGGGGTAGAAAATACCATTTTACACATTTACAGAATAAACATGTCGAAATTCAACAAAATGCATAATCACAAGTGTTTTGATAATTCCTTTTCATTTTTTTTATTTGTGAATTAAAAATAGCCAGAATTTTTTTTTACATTACAAACATAAATTCATCTGAAAGTAAGAGGAATTGTTTTGATTACATAGCTGATTCTGCAAAATATGGGCTGCTAAGGCAATTCCTTGACCAAAATTCATTATCACAGTTTTTGTATTCCTTATTACATATTTTGATGCTATGAATTTGCATATTGAACTGAAATCTTTCATATTATGGAGGCAGGAGTTTTTCACAAACTTTCAAACCAGATTGTTAAACTGAAATAACATACATGAATTTCTTTGTCCATAATGCCCTCCCCATAATTTTTACCCACATAGATTGATTCCAGTAATGCATTACAAGTCTAATTAGAGATCAAAGAGAAAATTTCAGCTAATTATTCCCTGAAATAGTGTATCTTGCCTTATATCTGGTTGTGCCATATGCAGTTCATTGCTTTTCAGCACCATTTTCAGAAGTGGTGCTTGCTTTAACTTGTTAATAAAATAAAATTTTCAGAAACAATTTAGTAACTGGAAAGTAAGGATAAGACCTGTAAATTTAAAAGCATAGTAAATTTAAAAGTCTCAATATCTGCAAACTTTCTTTATTGGAGTTAGATCAATTCCATATATCTGTCCAATTTCAGAATTATTTTTGGGTTTTTGAGCTTTGAGACATTTGGGAATATTGTTTCATAAAATATGACATAAATTGTGACATCTTAGTTCATGTTTTTGTTTGTTTTGGTGCTTTGTTGTGGTTTTTTTTTTTGTTA
The DNA here is from genome assembly GCA_013397865.1 of Struthidea cinerea. NCBI lineage: Eukaryota > Metazoa > Chordata > Aves > Passeriformes > Corcoracidae > Struthidea > Struthidea cinerea. The sequence goes on along the minus strand of VZTI01005041.1, from coordinate 1,264,690 downwards.
TTCCATTGTCTAAGTTTGCAGTAGAACTGAATGAAAAATACCCTTTTCTGCTGTGTTGATTTGTATGTCTTAATGGAATAGGGGCATGTGTTATCTTTGTTTTTTCATTGGCAAGAAACTGCAATTTAAACTGAACAAGACCCATAAAGCTCTGTCTGAATTGGCATTTCAAGATCTTACTGTTTAAATAAATTCTGAATTTTGCTGTTGATTCCACATAAAGCTGAAACAGATGTTTTCAAAGTTATTTCTGTAAAATATTTTAACAGTATTTTATAATGCAAATTATCTATCAGGCTTACAGAAAGCCAAATATTTTAGTAAAGCATCATGTATTCAATATGTTTTGGATATTCCATGTATGCCAATGATTAATTCTTACAAAATATCTTAGATATAACAATCACTTCCTTGATTTCAGGAGCTGATGCTGTGGAAGCTCAGTGTAAGAGATTTGAAGTGAGAGCAAGTGACGGTGGAAAAGTATTGTTTTCTGCAGATGAAGATGAGATTATCATTGGAGCTGACAGACTAAAAGTAACAGGTACGGTAATATTAAAGTTCCTAAATTGGTGTAAACATATATTCTTTAATACCTTTAGTAGTAATTAAACTATCAATCTTCTACAAAATTTTAACCCACTGAAGAAGAAAAAGCCTTCTCATTATCAGTGATTGTTTGACCAACTAAAAGATACTGCATAATCTAAATATCAATTCCTCTAAAGATAGAATTGAATTTAAACTCTGCAGGATCAACTGTGGTCCAAATCACACTTACCACTGTGTTTTGGCTTGTATATGTCACCATTAAGCATTGTTTTGTGGTGTATGTGCCATTTGTTTAGGTAATGCTCCTTCAAAATGATAAAAGCTATTGTTACATATGGTGACCTTTGTTTTTTCTGTATACAAAATATCAAGTCTACTTTCCATATGAATTAAGGGTATGTACTTTGCTTTACTTCATGAGGCTCAGCTGAGAAACCTTGCCTTGACGTGGCTATGTTAGCTTATAATGAAATGAAAGTTACTGTTATGGTTTCACCACAGCCAGCAACTAAGCCTGACACAACAACTCACTCCCTTCTCCACCAGTGTGGGTGGGGGAGAGAATTGGAAGAGTGAAAATAAAAAAACCTCATGGGTGGAGATAGAAACACTTCATTAGGTAAAGCAAAAGTCACACACACAGGCAAAGCAAAACAAGGAATTAATTCACTGCTTTCCACAGGCAGTGTGGTGTTCAGCAATCTTCAGGAAAGCAGGGCCCCATCATGCATAATGTGGAAAAAGGGAATCATACTGAATCCTGCTAAGGCTCAAACTTGGTCATAATACTAAATGCTGAGAAAATTAATCTTAAATGTATAACTGACACAGGAGATTTCAAAGCATCTATCATAATTTTAAAAATAACACATCTTACAAATGGCACTAAGATTAGATTTCCCGCCATTGAGAAATGCAATCATAAGTTTCAGATGTCATGATCATTATTTTTTAATCAAACATTTGGCACCATAAGAATTAATTTTATCCAAAGATTGTGTGATACCTTTAAATTCTTCAACAAACAGATGAATGGTGATGAGTCCCTGTGAGCAGCATCAATCAGACTGTATTACTCCACATGGCATGATATGACTGATGAAACCTGGCAGGAAATCATAATGTCAAACATCAACCAGAATTTTTTTCTTTTTATTTTTCTCAAGCCTGTGTTTTATTAGCATGGTGCCTTGGGGTGAATATAGCAAAGGAATTATGGAAGAAGAAATAAAACAAAAGTTGAATATAAAACAGGAAAAATAAGAAGTGCTTATTTGGAGATAAAGCTCTCACATGTATTTATTTAAGGGTGGTACTAGAATGAAATTATTTTATTTTCTTCTGTAGCAATCAATAGTGTCTCTTTGGAAACACTTCACTGTGAATGGGTCCAATAAATTATTTATTTTGGTAATTAATTTTCAAAGTATGCCCATGGGCATTGATAAACTACCTAGAAACTCATCAGTTATAGTTTTACCAAGATTTTAGTTCTGTAGAGTTCAACTGCTTCACAATTCTTGGAACCACAAATTTTTCAGATACATGAAGTTTCATGTCTGTATTGTATGAGCTGATATAATTAGTTGAAGATCACTTTTTTCCCATAGTTCAAACATAAAAATAGTTCTCACTGGGGGAATTGTAGCTGTACAAAGGTTTGCATATTGTTGCTAGCAGTACTAGGAGAAACAAAAGTAAGAGGCATAAAAAATTTGCAGGTCATTATGACTTCCTAAGAGCCTTCTTCCTTGTCAAATACCACAATTATGTAGAAAAAATGGAAGTCAGAAAAGGACAATAGAGTACATACTTTGGTAACATTCTCAGATTAATAGCAGGACAAGTACAGGTCAAATCTATTTTGACACCAAAACAGTGTCAGGAAAACATATGTGAAGGGCTGTAAGTATCTTTTTCATTACACTGAAGTAAACACAGTGCATTCAGTATGGCTTTTGATCATTCACTGATTTCATTACAGGAAAGATGAGAGCCTTGATGTGTCAAGGAAGCCTCAGAAGGTTCCAGCATACTTATATTCTGATAATATTCTAATAATAATCAGAATTAACATGCAGAGGAGTGCATCAATAGTTCAGTTTTGATTTTAAGATTATGTTGCAGGACTGGGAGTCTGCAGGTAATTGAAATACAGAAAGGTCTTCTAGGGTAGTTAAAAGAAAATTATAAAATAGAAATATGGCTTATGGCTATAAAAAGGAAATATGACAGAATTATGAGGAAATATATGTGAATTGCAAATTAGGTTGGAGAAGTAGAAATAAAATATTTATAACAAGTACTGAAATGCAGAAAAATAACTTATTATTTGATGTATGTGGTTATTACAGTAGGCTTATATCTAGTGCCTTGAGAGACTGAATAGGAATTTCAGTATGAATGGGAAAGAAGATCTTGGGTTTGCCACATTCAGTGGGTGGATTGTCGTTCCAGACAGATGGAGTTTGGAGAGTGAAGTGGCGTAAGATGAGGGGAAGCATTTAATCACTTTAAGGTGGCTTATGGAGCCAAATTATCTGACCACAGTAAAACTGCTGTATTTGATGTTGTACTAAAATTTAATCCTTTAAGCAGATATGACAAATTCTTGGTATCCTGAGCACTGAATGAACCAGAATTCTTTTATCACCATCTGTCAGTAACAAAAATGCATCACATATATAGGATTTCTGTGTTTCCTGAGAATAAGTAGATTAATATGTACTCCAGTGATGAATAAGGTTTCTGATAATTTTATTTAGATGTCAAGAAAGCATTTAATGTCCAGGCTTGTCTTTATGGGAGCTCTGACTGAAAGATGATATTATTGTGGTAGTCAAAGCACTTGGCAAAAGAACAACCTGTCAGGGCATTACTCTGGAGGTACAACTACAGAGCTGATTACAATCACATATATCTCTGGCTCCAAGCTGTCTGTGAACCGAAAGCTTTATAGGCAGGCTACAAATTGTGAGAATAAATAAATAAATTTCTTATCCAGGAGGTTGCTTAAATATATTTATATCTTCTATTTAAGGGTAGAATGCATCCAGCCAGCTCAGATTCCAAGCAGTGTGTACTTACACCAGCCTGCAGGTGACTGTGTAGATTGCTGGAGGAATACATCAACCTAAGGATAGTAACGGTTTATTGGCAAAAGAAAGATTTTGATTTTTGGCACTTAAAAATGTGTCAAGGAAAATCAGAACTCATCTCAGAAACATATGTAAAGTGAAATAAGTCTTGGTAAAAGAAATTTTTCTGAAAAGGGAATAAACCAGAAAGCAGACAAATGTGCAAACAGTTCTGTCAGAGCAGGAAAACATGTTCAATTCTTCTACAGCCATTTCACTGAAGAGTACTCATCTAGACTGTTCTGCAGACTGAGATATAGAAGAAGACACCATATAGTCAGGCAGAAGAAAGGAAAAGAAAGAGAAAAAAAAAACCCAAACAGCTAAATAACACTCTTTTGAAATAGAGGTAGAAGAAAATAATCTCCTACCTAGATAGTCAACCTTTCTATAATCCATACCTTTTGTATAACTTTCCTTAAATAATCAGCTTTTTTTTCCCCTTTTTTTCATGATAGCATCAGTTACAAGAGAAGACAGATTTTAATCCTTTCCTCTCCTTCTGGGCTGTAATCTATTTAATTCTCTTAAATAGGGTTTTGGGGGTTTTTTTTAAGTTGATTCTGTTCTTGCTGAGCTATTCCTTTGCAGAATGCAGCCAGCAATTTCTCAAGGTTAGTGGAGACCATTTTCCCTGTTCTGGTACAGAGCAGTATCAATCTAGAGCCTGGTTCAAACTCACAGGGTGAATCTGATTTTCAGGATAAACTTTTGAAACCAAGATTAAACTATTGGATATTTGCGGCCAATGTAAGAATTAATATTTTTAGGAAAACCTGCCAATGTCTGCATCATATTCCACATTCCCTGTTGAAGGACTGTGCAAAGTCCACAGATGCAATTTAAAATAGTTCTAGTTTGAAGTATCTGAATTGCATAATACCAGGCAAATCCACATGACATATGGAAGGGTCAAAGCTCAGTGGAAAATCACCCCACTATTAAGTAAGCTAACTCTTAAATCAAATGAAAAGTGCTTGTTTGGAAAACACACACTAAACATTCAGAAGGTTTTGATGCAGGAACCAGGTATTAATTGGGTTCAGATTTTTTAGCAACATTCTAACTCTTAAACCTGAGTGAAGTCTGACACATGCCCTCAGGTTTTGTAGTTTTGAAAATGCACATTTAAATTACAGCAGCCAGACCCATCTCTATTTTTAAAATATAGCTACTCACAGGAGGGAAAGGTGAATCATAAAAGAGCTTCAACATTCCTATTTTCCTTTTTTATGCCTTAAAGAACTTGCTTGTGGTTTATTTATACCTGCAAAAAAAAAAAAAAATTCTGTTGTTGGAGGTAAGGGTCAGGCTGCAGAACACTATAGGATTTCAGTTCAATAAAAAAGAGCATTTGGTTCCAAATACTTACCCTATAATGATGACACTACGGGCCAAAAATATTTTGCTTTGTCCTGGAGCAGTGTTCTCATTAGGTGCTAGAAGATGAAATCATTTGGATTTCAATGTGTAAAGCTTTCAGAATAGGAGAAATACTGTTACATTTTCAGGAGATATTGTAGGCATCTGACTTTTCACTAAGGATATACTGATGTGCCTCTTACTGTGAGATGTAATACATGTCGGAACTGCACTTCATTTTCTCTGAATTCTATTAGAAACCACTACAAACTGGCTTTTTTGTTTTCATCCAACTGTAAACAAAATTTATCCCAACTTTAAGCACAAGCTAATGTATTGAGTAACCACAAACTGCATGGTGAGATTATACAAGCATTTGTCATGACATACATCATACTTTACAAACTTACATGAATGAACAGGAAGATGTTGACTCTAAATTTAGGTGGAAAGTAGCAGAAATCCTCGCATGAATGTACTGTTTGAGTCCATGGCAGTCACAGTTTGATACAAAGCCTTACTCAGAGGAAGAGTCAGATCGCCCTCAGTAACATCTTGGACTTCACTGTTTTCTTTAGGTCTGCTTATAAAGCAGGTATGCAGGTATGCAGGCAAAGCTGTGAAAAACATAGATTCCAACAATGTCTGCTCTGCGATACATTTCAAAGCTTATTCCTAGCCGACTCCTATAGGCTAGGAATAATTTTGCACACAGGAAGAAACTCCAGAAAAAACAATTATTTCACCCACAAAAGTATGGCCTGCAGCTTTCAGCCTACATTGTGAATTTAAATTCCTATCATCATTGTGGCTCATGATGAGTTTAAATTTCACAGTGTCTGACAGCATTAAATTCAGCACACCAGACACAAACATAATAAGCCATCATTTTGGCTTTAGAAAAATACCATCAATATATATAGGCCTATGTATTTGAATTAAGAGTGTATAACAGCATAGCTTTGCTCAAGGTTCAGAAAGTATGGAAGTATGTATGTGTTACAAAGTTTAAGAAGTATAGATAGAAACGCTTAAAAATTCAGAATAGGTAATGTAAATTCCAGAAGTAAGAGTGGTAAAAAATCAGCACATATTCTATGAAAGACATGAAATTATGTGTGGTAAAAATTATCTCCCAAAAATAGAATGAAGAAAAAAGCCTCGATATCCAGGCAGAAACGGATGCATCTGAAAGCTGTATAACTGTTCTGAGATTCAAAATAAATTATTATTTATACTTCATGGGTATTGAAGAAAGGGCAAATAACCTATGTGTTAATGTTGACCACCAAACCAAAAAAATGAAACAGATTAGGGTTTTGATAAAGAAAAGGAATAATCTAATGCATAGAGCCTAGTGACAACATGTTGAAATATTGTTTCTTTTAACTTTGAAAGACTTTTAACTACAAAGATAAACATCCAATAGGAAAAAAAAATCAAGATTGTACAAAAGATATATAGATTGTAAGGATGACAGTGTTGAAAAAGTACTGAGAGAAGTGTTGCTGATCAGTGGGGAAGAACTGAGACTGTGAAGGTGAAAAGAAACCTAAAATTATTTCAAATGAAAACATCCCCTGCTCCAGAGTTACGGGGAAAGACAACAGCAACACAAAATCAAATTGACTTCTAGGGGTCAATTTTCAAACCTCGAAGGAATCATAAGTAATACTTAAAGGTATCCCCAGAAAAAGAGTTAGAAAACATTTTGATCACAAGGTCAAGAGCATCATGTGATACAAGAAAGTAAAATATGAAGATGGAATGTGTAAACAGGAGTAGGTCCTGCAGATCTTCTCACGTATTCCACACTGGCAAGGTACTTTTCAAAGAGTTTAATCCTGTTTGGTGTACCATTGTCCAGTAAACAACTGGATAGAACCTACATCCATGACACTGATTAGTTGTCCAGAAGAACTATTTCTGAGGAAGAGAGAAGAAGTTGGTGCTGTGTAGCTTGAAGTAAAAAACTCAAAGAGAATACCATATCAGTCTTGAGTCCCTGAGAAATAACCTGTTGAAAAACAAGGAATGCTATCTATCAGTTAAAAAAACCCAAAACCGAAAAAAACACCCAAACAAAACAAACAAGAAAACCACCCCCAACCAACCAAAAAAAAACCCCAAAAGCCCCACAAAACACTTTGCACCAACTAATCAACAAAAAATACACAAAACTATAAAATAAAAGAATATAGGAACAGGGGAATATTTTAACTGTAGAGTATGTAGAATTTCCTTCATTTTCTACTTCAGAGCTAATTATATGATCTGTTGAAGATGAAGGGGTTGAACTTGATTTGGTTTTGAACTTAATGATCACAGAAAGGTATAAGCCTTAGCAGATATCAGATATTTCCTTTTTGTGTCTGGTCACAAGCCATCTAATATAAATTCAATAAAATTTTTTCTTTCTAATCTTAGTTCTTATTAACATATTAGATATAGTCCTCTTCATTGTAGTTTTATTTATATTCTTTAAGGTTTTTTTTTTAAGCTATAACACATTAGTTAGAATGAAAAAACATGTGGGTAGTATGACCAAAAAACTAGCCATCAGTACATGTATTGGCACCATTTTGATCTCTTACTAACTGCTCATTAAATGTATCAATTACAAAACACTCATTTTGGCTTTTACATAGAAGTGCTTTTGGTCAAGCTAAATTGAAGATTCCTTTTTTTCTCTTTAACAAAATAAAGGAAAAATGTTACCAATTTTTTTTTCTTGAAATTTTTCCTTTCCATTTTGCAGAGGTCTGCATTGAAGTCTGCTCATAAATCCTGAGCAAGTCACAGCGTGATGGGACATTGCGAGAGAGTTAGAATATCCCTCTGCTATAGGAGGAAGGGCATGCATTCCCAAACAGGATCCAGCAAGAAGTGTTTGTACAGCAATAGAACTAGCACCTACTTTCTTGGATTTCTCTTCACGTTTCAGCATGTGCTTTCAGAGACAGGCTGAAACATGGCAGACATTTACCAGCTCTACACTTCTCTGCACTTCTTTGCATACACTTAATACTTTTGCTCTGGCTTGTTCCAGGGAAGTCCTTCAGAGTTCTTCTCCCTTCCACATGGCAGTTCACCAGTCACAGGTTGACCAGTGATAGGTTAGCAGCTTTATTCCTTTACTCCGTGAATACTTTTGTTTCTTGCAGAACATGTCATTAAGATAACCACGAGTCTTTTGGACCCAGTGGAGTTTCCTTATGTATTACCACTTCAATTTAAAATTCTCCCATCTACCAGCCAAACCAGTTTTTTTCAGCAGGCATTTCTCCAGGGGTACTTTCTTTTTTTCTGAGATCTGATCATAAGACAAGAACCTCGAGGTAAATCTTCATAATATATTTTATGTGGATGCAAAAAAAGTTTTCCTCTAACTTGAAAACTAGAAACAATCTAGCAAGGATGATCTTGAAACTCATAATTACATTGGTGTTGACCCTAGTCTGACTGAATTTGCCTTGACCCTCAGGAGCTGTGTGATCCTGTGTTTATGCTGGATCATAATTCCAGGTTGAGAAACATAGACTCTATGGCCCTTCTTTCCTACTTTTTCCTCTATTGTAAGCAATCACTGCAGTTTTTCAAGTGGGTTTCCCCAATAAGAGTGAGGATCCTTCTTGGTAAATCCCTTTTAGTTTCTTCAGACTTCAGCTAGTCTCTTTCTGTAAAGAATTCATTTCTTTCTTCCTCTTACATCTTTCTTAGAAATCCTAAATTTGGTGGTCACTTGGTTAGTTAAGTCCAGATGATTTGAACAAAGCTGCTCAGACAAGTTTCTAAGAACAGGAATAAATTTTTTTAAAAAAATTTGTTAAGCAGTAGATGTGGGTGATTTGCAGTTGTGAAACACCTGTGAAGAAATTGTATTTCTCTTCTATTTAATTGTTTGAATTTCAGTGAATTATTTATGACGGCAATTTGATAATGATTAATTTCTTGTGATTTGGTAGGATTTGAAATGCAAGTTTTTTGTCTTATATCAGAAGTATGTTTGTTTCATTAATAAAGTTAATCCTTGGAATTTAGTTGACAGTGCAAGTAATTAAAATGCCAAGATTTGTTTTTACAGAATGACAGAATATGCTGAGTTGGCAGCAACCCATCACATCCATTAAGTCCAACTCCTGAACCTGTACAGGGCAACCCCATGAATCACACCATGCTCCTGAGATACTTCTTGAACTATGTCAGTCTTGGTGCTGTGACCACTTCCCTGGGGAGCCTGTTCCAGTGTCCAACAATCCTCTGGGTGAAGAACCTTTTTCTAATATCCAACCTAAACATCCCCTGACAACTTCATGCAATTTCCATGAGTCCTGTCACTGGTCACAAGAGTGATCAGTGTCTACTCCTCCTCTTACCTTCATGAGGAAGTTGTAGACTGCAATGTGTTCTCCCCTCAGCCTCCTCTTCTCCAGGCTGAACAGACCAAGTGACCTCAGACACTCCTCATACTGCTTCCCCTCAAGGCCCTTTACGATCCTTGTGGCATTCCGTTGGATGCTCTCTAATAGTTTAATGTCTGTCTTATCTTGTGGCACACAAAGCTGCCTACAGCACTCGAGGTGAGGCCACCCCAGTGCAGAGCAGAGCAGAGCAGGACAATCCCCTCCCTTGCCCAGCTGGCGATGCTGTGCCTGATGCACCCCAGGACAGGGCTGGCCCTCCTGGCTGCCAGGGCACTGCTGACTCATATTCAACTTGCCACTGACCAGGACCCCCAAGTCCCTTTCCACAGCACTGGTCTCCAGTTTGTCTGCACACCCAGGATTGCCCCATCCCAGGAGCAGAATCTGGCACTTTCCCTTGTTGAACTTCATATGACTGGTGATTGCCCAGTCCTCTAATGTGTTAAGGTCTCTCTGCAGGTCCTCTCTACCCTCAGGAGAGTCAACAGCTTCTCCCAGTTTTGTATCATCTGCATTTCTTTCCATACTTATTTTCAAAAGACTGTGATAGAATATATTCTTATTAGCAAATTTATTTTATAGCAATGTTATTAAAATATAAAAGAGAGAGCGCTTCTTCTCCATTCCTGCCAGCCCACATCAACTGGAACTAGTTGTGGAGCTTGAAATCAGTGTAAGGTTTGCCTTTTCTTTGTATAGGAGCAAGAATGAGCCCTAAATGAATAAACTAAATTGATGCTTAAATTCACTAAAGTTTTCTAAAATTAGTAATGACTTACTGGACTTAAAATACTCATTTTCTCACCCGTGGTTTGTCATTTTAGTTGTCTCATTGATTTGAGCACTTTTTCATTTTTCAGAAGTTCATTGCCTTTCCTTAGGGTTTGAATTTGCAAGGCCAATAGCTAAACACTCTCAGTAAACCTACAAAGCATTTAAATATGCGCTTGAGCTTGGATCCTGTGAGTTGTAATATTGAAGCTAAAACATACAGTGAGGAACTTTGTAAAACTCGGGTAATAAATAGCTCTCAAGATCTTGAGCTGACATTAGAACTGTATGAACAGAAGAACACACAACATATGTAGCTGGTTTTGAGCATATCTTGGCGAACTAGAGCATCCGTGGTTAACCACACTGACATTCTACAATAGTGTTTTAGATCAATCGCTTCATCTTACTGAATAGAAAGTGGAAAGAATGTGGGTTTGACCATAAAAAAGAACTGTTCTCTTGTCCTTTATTTCCTTCTGCATATAGTTCCTTTTGGACAGTATATTTCCCATACTTCAGTTTTAGAGGTTAATTGCTTTTGGGATGTTTTGTCAACTTCACTTTTGAGTAAAATTTGATACAGAGAGAGGAAGATAAGAAAGCTGCATAAATACGCACACTTTGCTACAAGAGGGGACAGAATGAATGCGCTTAGCAAGCTAAAGCAACCAGAGACCTCTCCTTTCAGAAACCCATCATACTGTAGCTGGTAGCCCACACTAAGACCTACACGTCCATGCTTCCTGATAATTTACATTCAAAGTTAAACTGGACTGAATATGAATAGCATAAATTTTACTGGTTTAATATATGAAGAATACTTGCACTGATCCTGACAACACCAATATCAGTAATGGTTAATGATTATAGTGGGATACGTTTATCTGATTCTTCCTGCTTAGAAAGTATTAGAATTCAGTTTTATGGTAACTGTTCTTTAGCATATATCTTGGTTGTCATTGAAGCTATCGGATTTGTAAAACATTTGAACCTTATTTTGTGAGCATGCTAGAAAAACACTACTAGAGAGTAGATCTGAGCACACAATTACACAGACACGCATGCACAATCATGTACAGGCAAATACCTTCCAGTTCTTGCAGGCAACCTTATTATTTTACAAATGCCAAAATGTCATTTAGTTTAAGTAGAGATTTTTTCCCTTAAGTATCATCATTCTAAACTAATCTGATGCATAAAGTGTGATAGAAATGACAGCCAGTACTACAGGTTACACGATTTACAATGTAATGGTGTATTTTCCTGCCCTTTATCTGCATCACTTTCTGCAAAGTGTATTGTGTTGGTCAGAGGTCTAGATCCAGCAGCATGGAAAATTTTAAAAGTATTTGGATATCGTGCTATGACCCCAGATAGTTCCAAGTTCAGCAAAGCAAGATATGGAAGTAGCCAAATCCTAGGTTCACTTGAAAAATTCCTGTACCAATTTATGGTTTAAAGCATGAGGTGAGATTGGTAGTTGCATATGAAAGTCTTTTGTCATTAAACATCAAATGGAGATATTTTTAAAGAAGTATTTATTTTCACATCAAGCAAGCCAATTGTATTATTTTTGGTATTTTTATCTTAGCAGCTTAGTTATCAAATGATGGACTACTTTTTAAATCTGTTTTTACACTCTCAGTGTGAAGCAGAGAAAATGCTATAGATAAAGCATACTGTGCAGAAAGAGTATCTATCAATAAGTTTGTTTCATGTTTTAGCTGTCAGAACTGTTTTCAGGCTTTTTATAGTTGCAATTTTTTTCTTCTCACCTGGCCATTCTTGGCCATTCCTCCCTGGTTTAGATTTAGATTTACAATGAAAGAAAAGACCAATTAGAATTTCTGAATTTGACGTTTTAATGAAAACACCCTTTTTTTTTTTTCTTGACAGCAAATCTAACAGTAACTCAGAATAATTTCATTTAGGCAAAAAATTAATGTAAAGAAGTTGTATAAATACTAAAGGGAATTTTAATGCAAAAACAAGAAAAACAAGAAAAGCAGCAGAGGGAGTAGCCTGCTGAAAAAAACAGAATCTATTACTTATAGTGATAAGATGTCTGGAGGCCAGAGGGAGACTAAAAGACAAGGAAGATTAAATCTAAAAGAAGTATGTTCGTTTGGAATGTTTAAGAATAAAAGAATAGAGATCTTCCCAGTCGCATTCTCTTCGGTGTAAGCTGAAAGGCTGGAGTGGTAAGCATCATGACAGTTTATTAAGTGGATAATATAGAGAAATACCTCTTAGAGCTGATCTGAAGAAAAGGCAAAATAAAAACTATTTTCTTTTTTGTCTCTTAACCTGTCTCTGAAACTAGTAATGGTTTTTGTTGATAGTTGGACAAAGGAAATATATTTTTTTTGTGTTTTTAACTTAAAAATGATAAAGCAGAAGAACTAATTTCATGATGACTGTCAAATTGTATGATATTCTCTTCCCTAGGCATGACTATCTTGGTGCCCAGGATTCAGTTTTCTATTCTGAAAATGCCTGAACATAATGTACTTTAAAAGGATGTGAATAACAGGTTTCTCTGGCAGCTGACCACACTGAATTTTCATGTAGCAGTAAAGCCTGCTTTTCTAGTTTTAGCTAGACATGCCTTGGTATGTAGCAAGGCAATGGAAAGCACTTAAATCTTAAAAGTCTGAATTTATGGTAGGTATGTGAGAGGTGAATTTATGATAGTTGTATTGCAGCAGTGATGAGAGTGTGATTTTTGAGTCTCTCCTGACTCACAAACAGTAGAAGAGCAAAGACTAGATGAAGGTTTTGCCACAAGACTCACAGCAGAGCTGGGCTGTTGCAAGATTTGCCAAGTAATCTGAATTGTGGTCATAGTCTGAGTCCTGGATACTGCTCCTTGGTGACACAGAAGGAACTATTGAGACTGGCACTGATAAATTACTCTGTGACCAGCTCAGTCCCATCTTGAAAATGGAGTGGTAGATCTAGTGGTAAATTGCTGCCATAAACCCTCTTCCTACATCATCTGCAACGTATGTGGCACGTCTCTTGTGGTTCTTGCCTGAAAAAAATATATGAGTCTTTGGCAAAAGATGTATATTTCAGCCAACTTTGCCATATTACACTATGCTTTAGTATCTTGTCCTTTCCTGCCGAAAAGGCTGTCTTTCCTGTGATTAGTACAGATAACAAATAGGCACGTTTTCTAACACAACCATCGGTGGTTTACAGACACTGCAGTTAATTGGTTTGAAATACACCTGCTTCCATTTTGTTGCTAAATTAAAAGGCTTGCTTCATGGCTATGCAGACTTGAAGGTGAGAATATTAAGTGACAAAATTACTGTTGCACATGCACATTCCCTCTCACAGCTGCAAATTTCCATTTAAAGCTGCAGTAAAGAGTTACCTAATGCCAGGTTTAAATGTGCTGTATTCATCTGTGTAATTTACTTCTAGAGAGAAAACCAGAACATTAATAAAGAGCAGCAATAGAAACTCATAATAGGTTATAATCACTAGTGGTAGTATCAAATAGAAACCTTTTAACAACCCTGTGAGGATTTGATATTATAGCTTCATTTTATTTCTTGTATCTGAAAAAAAATAAAAAGACTTTCAATGATTTGAGATACTACTGTTTTTGTTAAATTTTGGTCTAATAGGCATCAAAATGTATTATATACACATATCTCCATTTTAGCATTGTGGAAATACATGTGAGGATTCATCACAGATTTTCATTTTTGCATTAATTTAAAGTGTTTGGAAGCATTTGAAGACTTTTTAAATACATACTATATACTTGCATATGATGGACTACAGGGTGCCCGAATGCACTTACCTAAATATTTGATTATAATTTATCAATGGCGTGCTAATTCCAATACAGTAAAAATATTATAGTAGAGCTATTTAAAAAATCTGGATAATTGTCCTGCTGCTTTGTGTCCTCCTTTGCATAAACAAAAAAATTTACTAAAATTTATGCATGCAACAGTAATTATCACATACTCATAACAATTTTTCAGAATGTTACAGTAATGGCAAAGTAGAGAACAGAAATAAGTGCACATTTCCATAGGCACTGCGAACTCACCTTTATAATGTAAAAATGGTACCCTATGAAGCAGTTAAAATGCTAAGGGTAAGTAACTTAGATGGCTTCTGATATGGTTAAAGGGAGATTTCCAAACAAGATTTTACCAATTTAGGTAAAAATCAGATCATCAGCTGCTGATCAGATGTTGAAGGCAAAAGCTTCAAGGTGCTTGTGTTGTCTGCACTGTTGCTCTAGTCTCAGTCCATTAATGTTAGTAACTATTCTCTAGAGATGTCAATTTCTCCATTTTGGCTACAGATAAAATATAAGTAATCTGTGTTCCTAACTTAGGCAACTAATGTGATGGCTAGACTTAATGGAGAAATTCTTGAAATATTCCTCTGAGCTTTTAACTTTTCAAAATCACACTATTTATTTATGAAATGTCATCACTGGAGGGCAAATGCCCTTTACTTTTATCACAAGATATTGCAGAATTATTTTATTTTAGAGCTTTTTGAAGCAGATGCATCCTTGCCTGTATCAAAAATAGTGTGGCCAGCAGGACCACAATAGTGATGGTCCCCTGCACTGGCGAGGCCACACCTCAAGTCCTGTGTCCAGTTCTGGGCCCCTCATTTCAAAAAGATACTGAGGTACTGGAGTGTCTCCAGAGAAGGGCAAGGGAGCTGGTGCAGGGTTTAGAGAGTGAGTACTGTGAGGATCAGCTGAGAGAACTGGGATTGTTTAGCTTGGAGAAAAGGAGGTTTGGGAAAGACCTTATCACTCTCTACAACTTCCAGAAAGTGGGTTGTAGCAAGGGGCGGGTCGGTCTCTTCTCCCCAGTGACTAGTGACAGGACAAGAGGAAATGTTCTCAAGTTATACCAGAGGAGGTCCAGATTGGAGATCAGGAAGAATTTGTGCACTGAAAGGGTGGTCAAGCATTGAATGGGCTGTCCAGGGAAGTGATGGAGTCACCATCCCAGGAAGTGTCCAAGAAATGACTGGACATGACAATTAGTGCTATAGTTAATTGTCAAAGTGGTGATCAGTTAAGGGCTGGACTTGATGATCTTGGAGGTCTTTTCCAAACGTAATGATTTTGTGATTTTATGAAACTGGATAGGCATTCCTGGCTAGGTTTTGTGGGTAGGCAGCTCCACATTACATTTTTCGGAAAGCTTCAAAATGGGAAATTATTGCTGTTTGTTCTCAAAACTGTGTGAGAAACCATTTTTTCATTCTCTCATTTTGTACTTGGAATACCCAAGTTTGTGTACCATTCTTTTACATTCCAGGTGGGTCCCCTGGTTATGAAGCTACTGACTGGTGTTTGATAGTCTTCTCATTCATTGCTTCATTCATTTTTCATCAGGGAAACAACAACTCTGCTTTGAAACTTGTTAACAATTCATTAGAGTATAAGCCTGAGTGTTCCAAAAGCTAGGGTTATCTACTACAACAAAGTGAAAATATGATCTTTTTGATTTATTAAATATGAAAATAATGCCATTAAAATTCTATCTTTTGAATGTAGACAGGTACATTTTTGTGTCTAATGAACTATGATGAACCCAAAATCATTTACACAATTTAAGAAAAGTGCAAATCCAGATTATCATTTATATGAAAAGATGATGAATTTTGGGGGGGGGGAGGGGGGTATTAGAAATTACTGTGAAATCTCAATGTAAGCTTTAACTCTATCCATATATCCAGCTGTTGTAAATTTTCAAGGAGACTGTATCAATTCAAGCGGAAAATGATTGTATTTCATCATTTTTATTGTCATGTGTATCTCCATCTGTTATACATAATAAGGAAAAAAGTAAATGATATTACAGAAATTATTATTTTTTAAAAATCTCTTTTCTCTAAACCCCTTATATATATATTTCAATTTCATTCATGTTTTGAGGAACTATTCAAATTTAATGTGACTTCTCAGCAGTTTCATTTACATTTATTGGCTTTTTCATCTCAGAGGGAGCATTTAGAATAACCATTTCCAATTATTAATTTAATGATGTTACTGCTATTCTCAGTCCAGATTTTATTCAAATAGATTTACTTTTTCAGAAAAGTAAATCAAGTGGTGGCCAAACATAGATTTTAGAAGTGAACCTTCAAACAATTAGATGGTTAAGAAACTGAACAGATAGGCACAATCCAGTTTCATTTGCATTGGAAGACAAGAGGTGTCTCAACTGCCCACCATTAGGAAGCTATGTTTCAAGTGTTTCTACTCAATAAGCTAAGATGCTATTTAAGAAGATAAATACTGACTGTTGCAATTTTGCAAGTATTTCCTGGAGATGCGATTTGCTTTGATCAAAATTTAACATACTGAAGATGCTGAATTTTAATTTACTGGGGAACTTGTTCTTCTTGTTTAAATAAAAGGCTCAGTAGAAGTCTTGTTTTAGTAAAGCTGCCATACAGAAAATGTGCATCAAATTAGTCATATTCAAGGGCTTTGAGTAATAAATCTAAATCACTTCCTTTAGAATTTACTTTTTAATAACAGCTTACCTCTGAAGATTTCAATGCACATGCTTTAGTTTATAGGTAAACAACTGCATCTAGTCAGGCTGTACTACAACTTCCTATCTACAATATACCTTATATATGGCCACATCAGTGTCATATCTGAAACGTTCACCACTTAATATTAGTCAGTTTTGCTGGTGAGGGACTCTGCAAGATTGAAATTCCAGCAAACATATCAATCACGTTTTCATAAAATAACTCACTTTCATTTTAGTCATGTACACCTCCATAACAAAAATCCTGTTCAATCCTACTTTTTTAATACAAGTACCTAGCTAAATTACACTTCAAGTAACTTATAAAATTGTAAGTCTTGAAGAGATGCACAATCAACATGAAGGCCAGAAGCTGCATTCCTACTCATCCCAAAATTAACTATAAATAACTGGGCTTTTATAAAAGAAGGAACAAATATTTTATGTGATCTTTTTATGATCATTGGTTTGTGTAGTTGAATATTTCTAGGGTTTTTTTCTAGTCTGTCAGTGATTAGCTCTTCCCAGGTCTTAGTGTTGAACAACAGCTATCGAAGCTCACAAAAGCCCTTTTAAATTTTATCTTTGTACCCATGGTAAAAGAATTAAGAATTTTATTTTTTACTGCAATTAAATTTTTAGAACATAAAAGTTCCAAACATGAAACACATAGTCTGTGTTTTTAAGGTTTCTTCAATGGTAAAAAAATATTGATTATTTATTCCTCTTTGTGAAATCTGTCAACGCTTTAACTAATTAGTGTGCAACAAGTAAGATTGCAAGCTTCAAAAATAATGAATATTTTACAAACCCTTCTTAAAGTCTGTAACTTGGAGGACAAACTGGTATCCCAAACTAGTACTTGCATAATTTAGTAAATGTTACTTGATGTTTCTGAAAAACCTAGTGAAAGATCAAGGTGGTGAAACGGAGTTGTGTCTGTGATGCTGCAATGCCATGTAGTTTGTACACATTGAAATGGTTCGCAATTCCATTGTCAGGTGATTTGCTTACACAAATGAAGTGAAGGAGTGGGATAATGGTAATATGTGGGTCATTTTCCACAGCAAAATACTTCATCAGTTTTTAGTTCTTGCCTTATCAACTCTTCAGCCAGCATTCTTTTCACAAAACAAAACAAAATAAAACCCACACTCCAACAAGCCCCGCCAAAAATCCAATCCAAAGCAAAAACAAACAAACAACCCCCCAGCTCAATCTTTTTATCCTAGTCACTTAAAAAGCCACTGAAAGGTACCATTTTGTTATGTAAGCTAACTACTCAGAAAGTGTGAAAGGATTATTTGCTGGTTGAATAAATGAAAAAACTTTTTCAGCATGCACATTCAGAAGCAAATAATAGTGCAGAACCAAATGCCAATGTTGCGCTTCCATTTTTTTATGACACATGTCATTTCCCAAAGGCTGAATTTCAGGAACCAGTAAGTTGAGCAGAAATTAGTAGTTCGCCCTGGTCTCTTTGAATTCAGATTGTTCAGTTTCAGCAGGAATGTGTGATTGTTTTTGCTTGTACCAAAAGGGTAATTTTGATTTGCTCTGTGACAAAGAGGTGTCTTAAAGACCTGGTGTTTATAAATCAGCTATGCATAAAAAGGTTTCTCTATAAATACAGAATTGAACTTTTGGCCTCTTACCTGACTCATGCTGTTTACTGAGTTTTCTCCAGCAATCTCTATAACAGCTGGTATTCTTTGATCAGTAATTTGGCTGCAGACATGCTTCTTTCTTAGTGAAGTCTTTACTTAACTCATTCTCTTCCACTGGAAGCGGAAGGTGTAAGTTTGTTCAGTTACACTTACAGTTTTGATTTTAGATCCTTTGCACCAGCTCCGTGCCCTTGTGATTTTATTTCCTCTAAAAGGATCACTGTTTATAGTTATCCATTCTAACTCATGTTCCTTTGAATTCAGTTCCCTAACTACTTCTTTTGAGCTGTACTTGAAAGGGCCTTTAGGTTCAAGCCTTTTCTTTCTATACCTTTTTTGCATTTATTCATCTCTCACTAAAATTTCACTCGTCTCAAAGTAGGTCTTGGCTATGATTCTGTACATCTGGGAATAGAGTTATTAGAAGCTCCTCTTATTTCTGTAAAAAATAAGAGTTTTAACGCTGTAGCTTACCAAATACCTAAAGTATATTTCTTTCATTAAAAAAAATAATGCTATGGATTTTGAATTTGGATTTATATCATTAGAAGGTATGTTCGTAGTAACACTTCTTAAGAGTACTAAACTACATGGTCTAAATTTCCCATCAAATTACTACAGATTTGCATATAGTAAATTGAAAAAAAAAACAACCAGTTTTTCTTCTGTATTTTTTAGTAATGCTGATCCATTTCTTTTATTTCCTGTACAATCGCTTTTCTTTTTCTTGATCCTGCTGTTTAACTGCTTGAAACATGTCAGTAAATTCCGGTTGGCTGATATTTTTCACCTTTCTTACTAAAACCAAGATAACTGAAAGTGCCTGCTTTTATTCCACTATGTAATAAAAGGAATTGGAGATATTCTTGTACTTGTTGAAAGTATTTTTTTTAAGGTTAAATAATTTACCACAAGAACTGTTACACTTCTGCTTTGGAGGCTGTACGAGAAGAAAAAAACTTACCAAGATTGCATCTTCAAATAGCAAAAGGAGCATATTTGGTTTGGTTTTAGCTTTAACTATATTTTATCTAATTATTTCAGTTTGTCTTTAATTCTATGCGCCTGGATTTCCAGTCTGCTTGAAAAACTTGATCTTTCTTTCCAAATTTCTATTTTCTTAGGGACAAAATGCCTTCTTATATTTAAAAAAAAAGATGCTGAAAGTGAGGAAATGCTAAAGCTGGGTTATAACCAGCTGCCATTTAACTTCTATTATCAGTCTTTGATATTACATTTGGCATTTCTGATTGATTTAATGTCTGACTCATGCTAAAATGAAGTTTTGTGCATCTTTGCATTGATAATGCCCTTTCAAACATTACAGGCAGGGTCATCTCGTAAGAAAAGACTGGCAACTCTGCATTCTGCTCAGTTATTTACATCTTCATTGCCACCTTCAAAAATATAAAGGGCCCTTGGTTGCTGAAAGCATTTCATTTTACTGAAGAAAAAGATGAATGGAATCTGGAAACACACTCTTTGATTGTGGATTTTCAGTTCCCAGAGGGTTTCATTATAGATGGGGATGAGCTTTATTTTGAGTGACACAAGGCCTGCCTATACAGAAATACTATTCCAGTCTTTTAAAGGGAAGAGAGCCACAAGTCATTGCTGGATTTAAAAAAACAGATTCTGCACAGCACATTTAGGAATAATATTCGGAAAAAAAGAGATGTTGGGTTTTTTCCTCCTTTGGTTTTCCATAACACTCAGCAAAGCTTGGTTATAGAAAGTGGATTTTGTTGAGGTTTTCTCGTGAGATCTTTAAAGCAGCAGTTGTAATAAAGTTGTTTTCGATGTTCTTTGCCAGAATATTTGTAAAGGTTACAAATAGATTATATTTATAATAATAATATAGATTTCTGGAGACAAAAAAGTAGGATTTTAATTCATTATGCTCAGAAACCTTCTCTTCCTGCCTTCAATACTCCATACTAGTTCACCATTTTTCAATGAAGGTTTTCGGGAGGTGTTCGGGGTTTTTTTGGTTTTTTTTTTTTTGGTTGGTTGGTTGGCTTTTTGTTTTGTTTTGTTTTCTTTTCTTTTAATGAAGGTGGACTTTAGAAAATTATTACCAATTTAAAGTTTCCTTAGATTTTTTTTTTGGTCTCTTGCTCAGGCTATTTTCCCTTTAACGCTTAAAAAAAAAAAAAATTATCAATTTAACACTTTTATCCTCATTCTGCTTTCAAATTCTGGAAACTAAATATCATTGGTTAACTGCAGAAATATCTAATAGCTACCTTCTTTGGCATTCAGAGTTTCTGAAGAATTTTGAGAAATATTTAAATATTTAAAAAATTGAAAATATTTTATTGTATTTAAAATATTGTAGCAATTAGAGTGGTGCCTCTGTTCTGTTGAGAACTTCTTACAGAGCTACTGTGAGATATTGTAGGTACATTGTTTGGTTTACTCAGAATTCAAGTCTCAGAACAAAAGAAACCTTCTGTTGTTGAAGTATGGCAATTAATTCAAGAATATTTAGTAATCAGCTATAGTTATCCCAGAGAGTTTCTTTGATCTTATTTTGATAGAAGATAAATGCATTACCTGTTTTACACATTTTTATTCAGTTATTTCACCTTTGCTGGAGATTCTCTGTTGGTAAGATTTTCAGTCCCTAGGTCTAGGCTATTTGCCTCACACAATGCCCAGTAAACCATTTTCAGAGAAGGAAAGTAAAATTTATGTAAGTGGATGACAAAAATGCTGGCATTGGATAAATCAGTAGACAAGGATGATTGTTCAGGGTGTGAAAAAAAGAAGGCAAACTTCAAACGCGTAAGAACACAGGGAGGCTATTTCTATCTATTAAACGTAATTGAGTGGTATAAATAACTTTTATGTGTTCAGTCCTTGTAGGAGAGAGCTAAGAGAAATGCTGATTTTATAGTGCTGCTCCCTACATATAAATTTCTTGAGTTTTCTATTACTTTAACAAAGAACAAAGATCCCTGTTATTTATTTTTTTGTGGGTTTTTTTCCTCCCATCATTTTCATTCAAGAAATGCATTTAAAATTTACTATGTTTTTTTTTCAAATAACTTCAGTGAATGTTTACCAGAATTCTACTTTTTTAATTGAAGAGGAATTTTTCAATGAAAAGTCTTGGTCATCTAATGAAAACTGTGGCATTATCAAATTCAACTTGGACCTAGTAATATAAAACAAAATTCAATAGAGAAGCAATTCAGTTTTGGAAAACTGTTACCCATTTTCTTTGCCTGGGTTTTAAATGCCCAGTAGGAGGTACCTTAGTGTCCACTACTAACACTCAACCCAAAGCACATTCTATGAGAATAAAATTATTCAATGAGAAAGATCTGATGGAAGGAAACAATGAAACTCAGATATCTAGATTGAGCCAGCAGCTTCAGGCAATTGACTGTTATTTCAAAACTTCTAAAAGCTTGGCATCTCAATTTAAGTAATCAAAATAACCACAATGTAAAATGCAGCATATATTTCCCTACTGCGTTTTTGTCACACAAATTTATGATATTATTTCCATTCTCTGTAAAATAACTGTTCTCCAAAATATGGAGATAAGCATTCAGGCAAATCATTGCTGAAAAATTTGGATCTGTAAGTGTTTCAGATTTGTATGTGAAATTATTCTACTGATGAGCAGAGATCCAGAGTTTCACAGGATGTTGGTCATGATTTTGATACAGAAATGAAAATGTAAATATGAAGAAACATTTATAATCATTAATAATGGATTTGGTCAGGCATTTTGGCCTAAAAGTTTCAATTTGTGGTTATATATTTCAATGCATTTTTATTTTCCAAAGTAATTGTACTGTATTTTATTTATGTATTTTAGGCACAGAAGGGGCAGTGTTTGGGCACTCTGTGGAGACACCCCATATCAGAGCAGAACCTTCCCAAGACCTCAAGTAGGTGTTGTTCAAAAAGTTGTTTTAAAATCAAGTATTCTCAAAAAAAGTTGTCTGGATTAAAAGAAGAATATCTGCATAGTAATATATATACTGCCTATTTAATGACTCATAGAGATCCAAAACACTGGAAGACTCCAGTTTGTTCTAGCTAGTCAAAAAACCCCACGAAGTCCTATCACAAGAAATGTAAAATACAGTGCTTTTTACATATGACCTGCCTCCCCTAGTAGAATTCTTGAGAAATATGTTTTCCCTAGAGACTGGAATATTCAGGTGTTTTTAAGATCCAGTGTGTACAGTATTGTTCAATAGCATCAGACCAGGTGTTTGATATTTTATGAGCTGTTACAGAATATATGTAAGTTAAGTTAAAGTAAACAGTCCCAGATTTTTCCATTTAGTGGTGTTTCTGGGTTGTTTTTTTGAATACTACGCACACACTTTTCAAAAATTCATTGCCAAGTGAGGCTACATTTCTAAATGTAAAAAATCCAAAGTTTACTGTACGTAGTGGAAAAAGTGGAGAAATCAGTAGATAGTAGAAGATCAAGTTTAAAATTTACTAAGGCATCTGTAGACTGAGAAAGAAAACTTAGAAAAGTTTAGAGTGAAAGCTTTTCTCTGAAGTGCATATATGTGCACTGTTAAGCACTAATCTGTGATTTATATAGGTGAGTAATGAGAATCACAAAAAATAAAAGGTCCTTCCTTGTGTTACTCCCAGCTGAACTGGTGAGAAACAATACAGACTTTGATTCAATTCTACTATGATTTTTTGACATTATATAGCTATCCCTTTACCTGCCCAGAAGTGTTTATGATTAATTGCTACAGAAAAGCATGGTTAGATGCTCTTCCTTACATTTGCAAAGGCATTTAGGATCTTTGGCCAATAACGATGTTGCAGAAATCATTTGCAGGAAGCTGTCCATGTGGATAAGTTTGACCATTGTGCGTGGAGTGTGTGAAGTAAATTATTGTGTTTGATTATTTACACAAAACATTTTAAAGTAATCTATAACTTTGGAGTCTTCCAGAGGATCATGCTCATTGGATTTCTATCTTAAAAATCTCTATCCCCTTCCATGAATCCTGTCAGTCCTTTGTGAAAAATAATTACAAAGGCATTTATTAGTGACAATCACCAAGGTGATATGGTCTATAATTAGAGGAAGTTCAACAGAAATCAAAGTTGAAACATAACTAGCTTTTCTTTTTTCAGGGGACCAATAATTTGGGTAAAAGGCTGGAACTTGTCCCACTCTAACGTGGAAGCACTGCTTTCTTTGCTTCTTTTTAATCATTAAATAATATTAACAGAGTGAAAATGTATGGCAAAACAGATAATCCTGTGTATTCAGGATTAATTTAAGTAAGGTTAAAATCATCTCGTGTTGCTTCTGAAATTTATACGTGGGACACTCACCCCTCCAGTCTTTTGTCTTTATTCATTGCCGTGATTCCTATTGTTGCTTAATGTTTTCAACTCCACTGTTCCTTTAGTTCATCTTTCCAAGATGGGCTTAAAGTAATAAGCATTTGGCATTCAACTTTCTGCCCTCTCATTAACAATTAATTTAACCCATATTTTTTTATTAATAAAATTGAAGAAATAGAAACCCTTGGAGTTTGGTCAAGCAACCTTAGATTACCTGTAAGTGATTTATTCTTAATATAGTCAGTTCACATGTGTTCTGCAAGTTTTTGTGCACATGTGCTCCGCTCTATTATTTGGGATTCTGTCATATTCTTTTTAAAACTCTCAAGTCAATTTAATAATTTTAAAATTATGACAATTACTGTTAGGACATTTCAGTGGGCTGGTCTGGGTCCCATTACTTTTTAATGTTTTAGAATAAACTTATACAATGTGTTCAATAATGGCAGTCCTAAAAATATTTTTCCAAGTGCTGCATCCCAGTGTCTTTGGATGGTTAAAGTTAACGGTAAGTAATGGGAGAGTAGAGAGTTTGTTGAATTAACATTATTCATTTTTTTCAGTGGACAGACTTGAATGCAATTCGACAGCAAGTTGCAGTGCATAAGTGCAAATACATTAGGCTATGAGAATTGTTGTATATAGGGCTGAAAGATAATAGAATATATATTATATCATTAATTAAAGTATAAATCATCCCATATTTTTCATGTTGGAATATGTATCTGGGGTCAATCAATAAACCTCAGGCATCATACCTTTTATTTCTTTTTCTCCAAAGTAAAATATGCTGGAAACCTATTCATAGCCTTGCATATGTAAAATGTTTGACTACTGAATTTAAAAAATGGAGTAATGACCCCCTTGATTACTCTGAATGAAACATAACTAGAAAATTTGGTCTAAGAATTTGATACCCACAAGGATCATACGATTTCCTGGGATTTTAGTTTAATCTGTTGTAGACAAGGAGACAAAAAGAGAAAGTCAGTTTCACATCAGCTCCACATCTAAACCTTGCCTCAGACACTCTTAGTTCTATAGCCAGATTTTGAGGTCTTCATACAGAGAAGCTTCCCTAATATTTACTATTAAATATTTGTTGTGCAAAAATAAACTTTAGTTGAGTTCTTATATGTCATTCCTATGTGTCCAACCACTTTAGTCATACCTTTCTCCTTTCTTGCATTTTCAAATAATAGCTAGAAAGGTTTTGCTTTCAGACAGTGTTATTATATGCCTTTTGTGAAAGCTTTTGTATCAAATCCCAAAAACTAATTAAAGATGACTTTCATTAGTTGGGATAAGTAGCATAAAAGAATCATGCATTAGAATCAGGAAAATGAATTATATCTTAATAATTTAATCTTCCTATTTCTCTCGCTACTTTTTCTCACAGGAACACAGCTAAGAAAACTAAACTGCCAATATGTTCCCCAATTACTGGTTTTAGGCCAACAGTGCATTAAAACATGGTGGACTGATAGGCAATATCCATGCACAAAATAGACAGACAGTAGTTAGAAGCAGATAAGTTTGCTTTCAATAACCTTCATCCTTTATAAGGGGATTAATTAATCTTTTGTTGTCCTCTGGAGATAAACGCAAGATCAAATTTAAATTTTTTTTTCTATGTCATGCCTCGCACACCACTACCAGTTAATCCTGCAAGCTAATGCTGGGCATAATGACATGAAAATTGCTCAAGTAGCAAGGAACCACACAAGATAGTTGGATCCTCTAATAAGTTTTAATAATAGCAATAATATAGTTTACCTCTAATAAGAATTAAAAATACACGTATCTTGCATAGGAGGTCTGGTTCACTCAGAGTTGTCTGATGGTTTGTAAGAGACACCTTTTGTGACATTTAAGGGGTGGTTTACTAATAGGTCAAAATATCTATTCGGTAAAAGCCTGGAGCCAGAGAACATTTCAGAAATTTTGACCTTAACTTGTTAGTCAACTGAGCAGGTTGAGAGTGACAAAATCACCTTGACTCTGTTCATCTATTTTTAGCCAGAAATCAAATAATAAACAAAACCTCATCAAAAGGTAGAAAACGCAGCAGAGTAAAAAAAAAAACCTTACTGTGCTGTTTTAATGATATCAGATTCTAGTTACTTTTGGTGTCCTTTTTTAATAAAATAGAAATAATCATTATTTTTGTTTTCATAATTTGGGTTAGTTATTTCATTGTTTCGGCATGTGTATTGACCAAAACTTGTTTGCTTAGTCCTATCACTAGCTGTTGAAAATATTATTTTTTTTAACATGTTCATATAAAAATAGGTATGAGTATGGTAAAATCTGAAAAATTTCCAAAAGTTAAGCTTCTCTTTTTAAATATATATGTGCTTATATATATATATGTATATACACACACACACATATATATATATAAAATAATTTAAAAATACATTGAAGTAAACAGAGAACAAAGCCAGTAACGAAAGGTTGTAGTTGCTGTGCAGATAGGAGAGTAGAAACAAAAGGTGGCTGTGTATGGCTCTTAAACAGATAGAATAATTTTCTTTAGTGTTCAGTGATAATGATTATGTTTGACATTGGAAAGGAAAAAGGTAGGAACCAAGATATGAAGGATAAAAATATTACTATCACAAGAGATAGAAAAATCCATTGAGTTTCATATGGTTGATTTGGGATGCTGGAGCCTCCTTTTCTCCAGGCTAAACTACCCCAGCTCCCTCAGCCACACTTATGTCTTACACTGCAGACCCTTCACCAGCTCCATTGCCCTTCTCTGGACACGCTCCAGCACCTCAATGTCTTTCTTGTCGTGAGGGGCCCAGAACTGGACACAGGATTCAGACTGCGGCCTCACCAGTGTTGAGTACAGGGGGACAATCACTGCCCTGGTCCTGCTGGCCACACTATTGCTGATACAGGCCAGGATGCCATTGGCCTTCTTGGCCACCTGGGCACAGCTGGCTCATGTTCAGCTGCTGCCAACCTGCACCCCCAGGTCCTTTTCTGTTGGGCTTTATGATTATGCCACGTCATGGCTTCAGGAACCCACAGACAGGCTCCAAGCATAGCTGTCTCAGGCTACACAGGATTATGAGAGTAAATATATTACCCCATCAATCTCATCTGAAAACCCATATAAAGCTCGTAGCAGTAGAAAGCATTTGGTCAGTGCTGAGTTAACGAAAGACATGGCAACTTTACACTGCAATTAGTGCGAAGGCAGCCGAGGATCTTTGTTTACATGAAGCTCCCTCAGGTCTAACAGCAGGCATGAACAGTTCTGAGTGCACCAGAGGAAGATGTTCAAGGTTTCAGGAGGTGCCCTCAGATCCTGCAAGGCTTGTTTCAACTGTGGTTGCTCTTACACTGCTTCCATATCCAAGGTGCTAATTAAATAATTCTAATTTCACATATGTCCAGCCTAGGACTAGGTACAGCAGCCCACAATTTGTTCAAGCTCTTCATTTTCACAGATGCTGCAGGTAGAATTGTTTCACTGTCTTTTTAAATGGAAGTTGAGCAACAGTCCTCAATGCCCAGGAGATGATATTAGGGATACTAGAACTGATTTCCGACGTGCTTTGGACTCTAAACTAAATACAGTCTTGTTTCACCATACCCACATACTCCATTTTGCTGTAGATTTTCTGATGAAACGTGATTTGATATACTACTTAGAGTCCATAAAATTTGTACTGTACCGCATTAAGTAATGTTGCTGTAACATACATAGTATTTTCATTTCATGTCTTTCTTTTGATTCTAAGTGAAATGCATTACTAAAAAGGTCTACTTACATTTTTTTTCCATCTGAGCAATATTTAGTTTCTTTAGTCTTTCCTTATACAAAATTTCTCCACAGAGTTTTTTTCCTCACTCCACTGTTCCTTTTCCTTTTCCGTGAGTATCTCCATTTTCAGTGATGCTGTTTAACCACTTTTACGAGAAAACAACGCTTCTTAATTTTGCTGTGTGCCTGTCTATTCTCTCCTCTCATGTCCCTGAGAGTTTGTGAAGCAGTTAGGCAGTTTCATACATATTTAATAGAAAGGCAAAAGATGTTTAGGTTTCTCTGTGTTTTCTGAAAGCCAGTGTCCATCTAGAAACAGTAACTGAAAAGCAGCTCACAGTACTAGTATTTCCTGCTGTCACTTTACCCATTTGTATACACATGGCTTCAGAATGCCCTCAGCCTCTGAAACATCTTGCTTCATGGTCAGGTGAAGGTTATGGCATGTGGAGTACATGGAGTTTGGAGCAGTGTTGTGGTTGTGAGTGCAGAAGTATGGTTTGGGTTCTTAGCACCAAGTCAGAACCAGACAAAGGATCTGGAGCTCATAGAGCCTGGATATAAGAACAAGGAGGCTCAGAAGTTACAGGGAGTACATGAGTTTGTAAAACCATTAGTTCTGCAGTCCACCGAACAGCTCCTATTGCTTATATCTATAATTATACAGAGAACTCCAAGGATAGCCTTTAGCCATTGAGAAGAATGAATGATTTTACATGTTATCCTCAATTCACCTTTTATCATTTGTTGTATCTCAAGATGGAATTCACTGCCAAAAGAATTAACAAAGTTTTTTGACTTCTTCACTATCTACCACTCAATTTTGTATTGTAAAATTTAAAAAGTAGAAAACAAAGTAGAAAGTAAAAATACCTCTCTAGTTTGTTTGGACATGGTGGTTGCCCTAAAAAAGTGGCTGAAAGTAAACTCACCAAACCTTTTCTGATTTTTTTTCTATAATTGGCTGGTTTTTTGATTTGCTTCTTGGAATGTTTAGATACAGTCCAAATATGGGACGTTGGAAAGTATATTCCAAGCTCTCTGCTATGTTTAATCTGCAGTGTTTAAAGTAGACCTGTCAAAGGACTTTCAGCAGAATAATTTTCCATGAGATGCAGTTTTCTCAAGATGTGGATCAAGCCAAGTGACAGTTTGTCTCAGCTAAAATATATCTGTTTATATCAGTTTAAGACTGCTTAGAGGAACAATATGGAAAATATCATTAGACAATTGCATGTGGTCTGGACTGTTACTTCCTAATCACAGGAAACTAATGGTTTTCAAAACTGAGAGTCTTCAGACTCCCCCGGGCACTTTATCTTCAGATCTAACTCTTGACAAGCACTCAAGCATTTGCTGTGGGCATGTTGCTTCAATCTCTTTCTGACAAAACAGATTTCTATTTCAAGGAAATATATTCTGAAAGACAACTCAGGTAATGGAGCTATTTCTGGAAAGAAGATAAACTTCATGTAAGAATGTTCAGCAGAAAGGCAGGGCATGTGTAGAAAGGGATTCAAGCCAGAATAAAAATCAGGAAGATAATGGAGAGGGAAACATTTAGGGTAGGACGGGATAGCTCCAATTTGTCAGGACTATGACAAATCCTTTTCCCATACCTTTTCTTAAACAACTGTTTTGGATTGTCTCATATCCAGAAGTTTTTCTCACAGCTTGGAAGTTTAGACTTTCAAGCATGTTTTGGTATTTCTCCAAGAAATAAAAGCTCATGTTCTAAACCTTATATTTCTACTAATTTTCTTGATTTTCAAAGGTTTGAGTTTTAGTTGACTTACGACTGCATGATTTTTTACTACCTGAGATGCCACTCATGATTTTGGTTTGTTTTGTTCTTAATATTACTTCTGGTTTTGATACCTTCCTTGTCTTTAGCTGTTCTGGCTATGCCTTCACCCATGCTAAGAAACAATCATGCATTAAGTTCTCTTTAAGTTACCTCATATCACCTGCTTATTTAGTCAATATCTTGTGTTAAATATTTGCTTTCTCCAGCCTTTCTCACTTTTTCTTGATGCTTCTTCATTCTTTCTATCCATTTAATAACACTTCTGAAAAACTCTTCAATGACCTTTTATTCCTTACTTTTCCTCCTCAGTAAGAATTGTTTTTTTAATATTCTCAGAAGAGATCCTTTATTTCCCTATGTGGGAACTTGTTTTTCTGATTTATCATCTATGCCAAATAACATTAAAATATTCAGTTGTTTCAAGTGTTGCTATGACAAGGCAGACCTATTGGATTGAAACCTGTGGCATGTACAGGGCGATTAGAACTCATCTTTGAGCCCAATGAAGTGATTTCTCGGTTAGTGAGAATTTCAGGAGTTATAATAAGGGCATGCTGACACATGCCAAAGTCAGTGACATGCAGAACATGGACATAACATCAAATGCTGTACTGAATGCCATTCTACTATTCTGATTTAAGCCATGAAAGTTTCCTCTTTATCATCCATGAGTTGAACAATTGGGAATTGGGAAAAAAAAAGTTAATCTTTTCTGGTTCAGGCCAATACTAATTTTATAAAACACTTATTTAAACTCTCTGTTACTTAAGAGTTATGTGTGTTGTCACAAAACTGAGACACAAATCGTGCCCAAGATTAGGTTTTCACATAAATAAAAGTAAGTTTCATGTGAACATATGAGAATTTTTCTTCTTAACGCAGAAAAGCTGATGATCAGTAAACAATATTAAGAATCTTGAGGCCTGCAAATTTGCCCCTGCTTTTCAATAATAATAATTTTAAAAAATAAGCATTTTGTTTAAAGCATCAGAATACAACAAGCTTCAGGAAATAAAATTATTCTGGCAATGATTCATATGCATCTTGAAGAGGTGCATATTTTGATACATGTAAATGTATCAATATTTTTAGTCACTTTTATATGTATATGGTAAAATGTGCATATATAAACTTTTAAATAGTATAAGTAATAGGATTGGAATGATTGAATAATAATGTTATTTTCGTATCATTCCTGCCGTGATGCCAAATGTAGCTATAGAAGACTCCAATGTTTGAATAGTTACAATATCTTAATAAAAAGCATTAAGATATTTTGTTACTATGATCACAAAAGTCGCTGGCTATTCTTTATGTTGCAACCTGACTTCCAGGAAATGGACTTAATGGAAAACCTAATTTTATCTATCATCATGAGTGTTCATTGGACTTCTTTAAGGACCCTTTGCCTCACTGGAGGACTCTTGAAATCTTCTTTTTTGAGCATCAGGACAGCCAACTGTTCCTTTCATAATAATATAAATTGAAAGAATATATATTTCAAATTGTTTAAGGTTTCTGGAAAACAACATTTTCAAAATTATTTTGAAAAAAATTTTTAATTCTAATTTGGAACAAAATCATTTCACTCGTGGAAGAGGAAAGTCCTGCATTCTCTGAGGTTTTGGGGTTGAGGGCACTTGTTTACAATCAAAAGTAGGAAGAGGAATAGAGAGATTTGGCACACCCCTTTGCCTTCCTTCTCCTCCGTGTGTCTTACCCTCCCACAGTCACTGTCTGCCACAATTCTTGACCTACAGGTGGCAAGATCAATGCCACAATGCTTCTAATCTATGGAAATCTACAAAAGGCTTACCAAGTAAATGTGTAGACTTTCCATTGGTTTTAGATTTGCAAAACTTTTTTTTTCCTAACAGAGTTTCTATGCTCACTGAAAAAAGGCACAACAGTATGAGCTGGCAAGACTATCACGTATAAAAGTTAAATACTGGGAAGTGTGGAAGTATTTCTTGATCCCCAAATATAAAGATGTCAATAAAGGACAAATGAGTTCCTGTTTTATGTGTGAGATCTCTAGGTGACATATTTTTAATCCACTGTTTTGAGTACAAATTCTAAATCAGTAGAGGTGTAGATCAGTTGTTTTACTAAGTAGCATGGGTTGGATATAGGGCTTAAATAGAAATGAAGCAAATAAATTATTCTGTTCTGCACAGGGGAATCTTCTATTTCCTTCTATTTTAAGAAATACTTTCTGCTAGCCAACAGAAAAAAATTAACATAGATAAATTATATCCCATGTGAGTAGAAGGGATATGCAGGAGGTAAATCTAAGATATTGCTAAAAACCCAAAAGGAAACCTTTGCTTTGGTTCATATTTTAAATTATTTTTCTCTAATACAATCTAGGTCAGCTTGTAAACAGAAAATACCAAATGAAGAAAAAATGTTTCTGCATTTCTGATGAGAAATATTTTAATACCTTCAAAGGAACATATTCAAGATATTCTAAAAATTTCCCTTTTCTAGCCATAATTCTTTCATTATTTCAGCTCAGATTCATATGGCTTTGATCTTATGAAATTTATCTTTTTTCACAAATTAACCACTGATAATTAAAAAGAAAAAGCCCTTCTCTGCTGTGGATAGATCATCTTGCTTCATCACATACAGCAAATTGACCAATTATATTATTTAAAAATACTTCTTAAAAGCCTTTTTGTCTTTCCCACAGTTCTGTAGTTTTTGTCTAATAATAGCTGTAGTTACCTTCTCCATCAGAGCAGGGTGTTTGGGAAAGAAAAATTAATTCCATTAATAGGATTCATTCATAAATGTAAATGCCACTGTGACGGCCATCAGTAAATCTGAAAGGAAAGCAAATTGCCCACATGCTATCATAAAAATGTATTTTTCCTTGGAGGGATGAGCATTACAATGTGGGGTGTTACAATGAGTTTATAGTAGAGATTAAAGGTATCAGAAACATGACAAAGAAAAAATATTATAAAGAAGCTGCATATCAAATCTAATTTATTGCAAAACACTGAGGTAATCTATTTGTATAGACTTTTGCATTTGCAGTAGCATGCTGCAGTCACTTTTCAGATGCAGATCAGCCAAAGAATACAATAAGAAAAGTAAATTAGAACTGTAAAACAGATTTAGGCATTCAGTTTTACTAATAAATGGGTGGTGTTTTAATATCGGCCCTGATGATCCTCAGTTATTCCTTGACATTTCTACCACTTTATCTGATTTCAGAAGACTGCTAAGAAACTCAATTGTCTGGTGTGGAGAAGGCTGATATTATCAACTTTTCAAGTTCAGAAATTAATTGTCCAAATATCTTATTTTTAGACAAATTTAAAGTTATTTTTGCTTTGTACTTCGTGGCTTTTGTCGAGGCGGACATAAAAGCACACACTTGTTGTAATCCAAACTCATAGAAGTTTTTATTTTCTGTTCTGCTATTCTTGTACCTCTTCACAATTGCTGTGGCCTATTGAGACTGGCTGCTTAGCAAACAATGGCAAGGCTGTCTAACAAACAATGAGCATTCAAGCAGTAAAACAATTAGCTATACAAGCAAAGGTATAGTTGCTCCATGTTATCCACAAGTTCTTCCTTGCACACTCTTAATGTCCCATAACAAGGACATCCTCTCCTTGTGTCCAGAACATCTTCTCATTGATTGTCTTCTTGGCCTTCTCTGTGGGTTTCACTGAAGCTGCAAAATTTCCACTGTAAAATTCTCACAGGTAAATTCTGACCAGTTTCAGGTCTGATTCTGTGAGACTGTCAGTCCGGCTGTCAGTCTCACCAGTACTTCATGAAAAACTGCGATGAAACTATACTAAACAACTCAAAGCTATACACTGTCAAAACTTTAATCTTCAAAGAAAACCATAGTTTCCTGATGGATGTTCCCAACCAGATTTTAATTGTCCACCTGTGGAAAAGTTTTAGTTAGTACTGAGGCATTTTGATGTGATGAAATAGGAACTATTTATGACTTTGCTAAGACACATTAATTCAATGCAATAAATGTAGCTAAGAACACTTTTGGCCTTATGATTATGAAATGGCAGCTGAAACCACAGAGAAATGTTAATATTCTTGGAAAGTAGGTTATAAATCACAATGATATGCTGCTGAAAAATATGGAATCAAAGAATAAAATCATTTAACATTTATACCATTCCATTTCCTTTTAAGATCGAGGTAAAACCTCATTAAGGCAATGGTGTACTTTCAGAAACCTAATTTCTAAACTTTATAATTTACATCATTTATGAAATATTTTGAAAGTTCTTTTTCTGCTGTCCTGTAGCCATCAGAATTTCACAAACCACCACCTGAAAAACACTTGTGCATGTCATTAAATAATTCATGATATTTAGATTCTTCTCCAGTACAAAGAACTGCAGAAACTTCTATCACCTTCTCCCTACAAAGCGTCAAAAAAATTGAAAGAAAGCAGTCTATCAGCAATAGAGATACATATTTTTCTATTGCTCCTATTTATATGTATCCCATGTATTTATTTTTTTTCTTTGTATCAGTATCTACAAATAGTGTTTCCTCTATCTGGACACCTGCTTTTGATAGCTTTATTTTGTGTTGCTGAATAAATGCTTTCCTTTTTTTTTTTTTCATTTCTTTTCTTCTGTTCCCTATTGAGTGTCAGTGAGGTGCAACAAACAGAAATGTTTCACAGACACCAACTCGGTGACTTTCTTTGCATGCAAATGTGGTACTTTGGTTTTAAAATGATAATCCAGTACTATTCTGTGTACTTTAAAAATGCAATAGTTGAAATATTTTGAATTTCTCTTGTTCCATTGCTTGACAGATTTCATCTGGCTTTTTTGCACCAAATTCTTTGTCAAACTACTCTCTCCTTTATACATGTAGTACCTCATTATATTTTTTGGTAGATATGACCCTAATACTTATAATTTGCTTAAGAGGGAAATAGAGTGTTTTCTTCAAGCTGCTCAGTCTAGACATTTTTATTGTTAACATCTCATCTCACAAAAAGCCTTTGTTCAGATAAAGTGGAACTGTGTCCTGCTGTTACATTACTAAGTTATAAATAGATAAAAATTTTTGTCTCCCTCCCTTATAGGGCTATGCAATAAGTCTACAACTGAACACAATCAGAATCTGAGTTATTGTTTCCTGGTTCAATACAGTGTCCATCCTGTCATTTTCCATATTCAGCATGTGAGCATGTTTTCTACTAAATCTTTGCATTAGTATTTCCCTTTCAAGAGAATCTCTACAGTACTATGAGAAAGCACAGCTAAGAAAGTATCATAGTTCTGCCTCAAGGCTGATGGACCTTGAGTATAAGGAAGAGAGAAGTGGAAAGACTGACAGTAGAACAAGAATTGGTTTGAATAAAAATATCAAGAAGCAGTGATGTGTGTCGTAACCCTACTATAACAGGGTTATATGAGCATGATGGGTATTTTGGCAAACAGATAAACCATACAACGCCCCAAATAATAGCAACATAACAGATTTTCTTATCCTCTCTTCATACATGAAGCCGCTGAACATACCCAAAACATGAATGAGTCTTTCAAGGTGAAGTCATTCTAACCAGTTTCACATAATTTAAAATATTTCAAGGTTTTGTTTTCTCTTTATTTAGTTAAACATTTGTCATCAGTCACTAAGAAGACTTTAGTATTCAACTGTCATTACAGAAGCATTAACGGAGATGTGATTATTATATACCTATACTTCAGTATCAGTACAGTTGGATGCATTAGTGCCAGAACGCATCACTAAGTAGATGAGTTTATATCAGTATATTCTTAAAAGCTTAACTTTTTTCTCTCTCTGTGCCATAGAAGTCAGTCATAGAATCACACTTATAATCCAGTTTTCCTTTGTTGCCTCTCACAGTATGTTAATATCTACCTGCATCATGGGTTTTGAGGCTGGGAAGATTTTGGTGGTTGGATTCAGTGTATTTTTTCTCAGTGATTGTTTTTGTCTTTCAGACTTGAATCTCCTACTAGGTCTTTGGTGATGGAAGCACCCAGGGGAGTGCAAGTCAATGCAGCTGCAGGAGACTTAAAGGCTACCTGTAGGAAAGAACTGCACTTACAGTCCACAGAAGGCGAGGTAAGTTCAGCCAGCAGAGAAGTGTTATACAGCTCTGCCCAGCATAACACAAACATGTGAGGAAGGTTTACAAAGCAGCAAGCTAAAAAACACAAAAACTGTTCTACATTTGCCTTTGTTAAAGCAATTTTGGTTTAGCTTCTTCAACTATTAATACTTATTTCCTTTTTTACAAATATTTGAATCTATAAGTTTCATTCACACTGAAAATAAACTTAGTTAAATTAATACAGATCAGAATTACTTGTAAATTAAGAGTCAAGGAAAAAGCTTCCATGGAACAGAGTTGGTTATGTGATACTCATAAAAAATTAATTTGGATTAATATGTAAAAATAGTACAGAGACAGAGTACTTCAATTGTATGTTCATTCTCCTGTTTCATTAGCGTCTTGTTTCAGAGATTGGTGATCAGTGGTTGACATAAAAAGACTTTGGTATAGATTCTTCACATGTAAACCTGTGTGAACTCATGAAAATGATTCAAAATTGGGTCACTTGTTTGGATGGCAATCTATGTATTGCAAAAACGCAGGAAAAATTACTGGCGTGGGAGTCTTCTCATCTTCAGACCATAAAATGATATACCATTAAAAAAAAGCAAAAAACTTGTTGAAGGCTGCCAAGAACTCTCAGATTTGTATTAGGCACTTTGGAGAAATTGATAGATTTTCAATTTTTTCTCAGAGGGACTTGCTACATTATAGCACTTTTGGAAATCCATAATGTAAATATCTCATTGTGAATTGAACTCTTAAGAAATTTTTTGCCTTTTGTGTTTGTATTTTGTATTTTCTACCAAATGCTTCCAGTTATTTTGCCAACTATCCAAAATAAGCAAAACCAGACAAAGCCAACGTTCAGATCTGTGACAGATAGTCCCCTGCAATGCACACTCTGCATTACAATGCAGACAGGAACATTTTGGCCAATATACTGCATCAAAAACCTATTTTGGTAACATTTTTCTATTGATGCAAGTATCTGTCCAGCATAATTAAAGCACTACGTTTTCCTAATTCAGAGCCTCAAATATTTGTATACCACATTCCCCACCTTATTTTTAAGTTTTTCCAAAGTCAGCTCTTGGCCCCATCTCTCACCTTTATTTACCACCTGTTACTCTTTCCTAACATTGCTGACATAGAAGTAAAAAATCGAATCCTCTTTTAATAGTAAATATTGTCCTGCCTCACCACTGTCCTTTCTATGGGTATTTTTGGGTCTAGACCTTCTTGTACACTGTCTTATTTTCCCTTCATAAATCCCTACCTGGCCAAATCTATCATGCTTCCTACATTTATTAAGCTAAATTTTACAAATAGAATGTATTTCTTTGTTGTTTCCCTTCGTGATATTGCCAGAGGGTAAAAGTAAAACTCAAATTAAAATTAAACGAAAGAAAAAGCCAACAGAAAGACTGTTACCTTTCCTCAGTCTTCCATTATTCTTTAAGCAATGCTTGTCTCTATATTCTCTTTAGTTTGTATCATACACCTCTGTGGGGCTTCATACAAATATTTTATCTGTGGATCCATCGGGGTTTTTTTGCTATATCAACATTGTGAGTTCATTGCATGACTTCTCATTTTTCTTAACTATTTACCTTATTGAAAAGCTAGTTTTGGAAATAATGTCCTTTGACCTCAGCTGGACTTTGACAATGGGAACCCAGAAAAAGGTATAATGCCTATATTATGTATTATCCAGAACAGGAATTCAATTCGGTATTAAATGTTTTGTAGGAAAAAAATGCCAGTGAAAAGCTGACTTTTCTGAACTTCTTATTAAAAATCAGTATTTTCTCTATGTGCTAAGACTTTGCACATCTATGATTTACTACATAGATGTTAGATTGACAATTATCAGAAAACAAACTACCAGCCTTTCCCCACTCTTTCCCAATGAACTGTTCTATAAATATACATCTGACAAAGTTCAAAGTCTTGAATATTTGCAATTTCAGTAAGATCTGAAACTAACTGTAGCCTAAATCCACAGAGAAATTATATCCTGACCAATTCTGTCCTGAGGTCTGACCAATGCCTTTATAGTCTACTTTTTAATCTCTTACAGTGGAGAGGGTTAGAGGAAAATGCAGAAACGCTTTGGAAGGCTTACGATAGGCTCCACAGCATTAGCCGTTGTGCAAAGTTACTGTGGCCATGTCAGGGAATTGCTGGACTAATTACAGCCTGGTGTGAGGAACCAGGGT
Source organism: Struthidea cinerea (assembly GCA_013397865.1). Lineage (NCBI taxonomy): Eukaryota > Metazoa > Chordata > Aves > Passeriformes > Corcoracidae > Struthidea > Struthidea cinerea. The sequence goes on along the minus strand of VZTI01005041.1, from coordinate 1,226,982 downwards.
AAACATCTGATGGATTAAATATCTATACAACAAAATATTGATTGGTTTTTTTGCTTGCAGCCCAACAGATAAACCACAGATTAGCAGACAGCATTAAAAAAAAAAAAAAACATGTTTAAAGGGTTTATCATTATTCATTTTTACAAAAACACATTCTAAAATGACAAAGTATCTGTATTAAAAATAATCTTCATTTTGGCCTAAGAATTGTATGCCTTATCAGTCAGATTTCTTCCACAAATAAATTAGTATTGTCTTTGTGAACTGGATCTGTGAACCATTTTCACGATAAGACAACTTGTGCTAGAAAGAAATGCACGTGTTTTTGTATTATTTTTATTCTGGTTAATAAAAGTTAATATTTTAATGTTTGTAATCTTTTCCAAAAACACATCAAAGATATGCAAACTAGCATTTTCTTTCTATAGCAAAGTTGTAGCCCTATTATGACAGAAAATAGCTGTGTGGTACCTGGAATCAACCAGTTATAGCCATGTTATATAGCATTATGCATTTACTGACTATGAAACATAGATTTTCCTTTTATTTAAGAATAACTTCAGAATATTTTTGAGAACATAATTGTGTTTATGAAATACTTTTCCTCTAGCTTTATTTCTATGCAGTGAAATCTTTAGCCTCCCACATCACAAACTGAATGCGTCTGCAAGCATCCTGAAATCTGCTGTTTGATACATTTTCTTTTTATTTACTGCAGTATTGTAATAATCCTTTTAGCCCTATTACGCATTATAATGTGTGATCCCAGGCTGAATACTGGGGGCTGTAATTTAGATTCAGATTCTGCTACCCTTTCTAAAGTTCTTGAGCTGCACCCTTGTGAGTCGAGGCATCAGCAGAATCCTTTGATTCAATTATAACTTGGCATTTAATTGTGAACTATGTATTATTCTATAAATAAACCATAACCAATGGTTTAAAGCAGCAATCATTTACAAGGAACATGAAATGTGAAGCTTCAGGCTTCAGCTGAATCCACTGGTTCACATAAGAAGAAAAAGAACACTTCTTATCTGGAAATTCAGCATAATGACTGCTAGCTGACTACTGCTTTTTCTAATGCAAAAGTACAGATCAGTTTTGAATTCTGTAGATATTTGATTTTCCTAGACATAAAAATGTTCAAATTGAACCTGGAACACATTATTGTGTAAAGATAGCAAACTGAAAGGACTATTTGATGGTGTCCACTCATTGGCCTAACAACTAATTGTAATAGTTTTGACCATACAGAATCACAGAATGGGTCAGGTTGGAAGGGAACCAGAATGGGTCATCTGGTCCCACTACACAGCTCAAGCAGGGTCATTCTAGAGCACATGGCACAGGACTGTGTCCAGATGCTTCCTGAATATCTCCAGTACGGGAGATTCCACAACATTTCTGGGCAATCCGTGCCTGTGCTCAGTCACCCACACAGTAAAAAAGTTCCTTCTCATATTTAGGTGGAACTTCCTGTGAAAGAGTTTCTGCCCATTGCCTCTTGACCTATTAATTGGCACCATGAAGAAGAGCCTGGATCCATTCTCTGAGACCCTGCCTGCAGTTACTCATAGATATTGATGAGGTCCCCTCCCAGATGTCTCATCTTGAGGCTGAACACGCCCAGCTCCCTCAACCTTGTAAGACAGATGCTCCAATTCCTTAATCATGCTTGTTGCCCTCCACTGGACCTGCTCCAGGAGCTCCATGACTCTCTTGTCCTGAGGAGCCCAGAACTGGACGCAGCACTCCTGATGTGGCCTCACCAGAGCTGAGTAGAGGGGCAGGATCACCTCCCTTGACCTGCTGGCAATGCCCTTCCTAATGTAGCCTAGGATACCTTTGGCCTTCTTGGCCACAAGGACACTCTGCTGGCTCATGGACAGCTTGTTATCCACAAGGACTCCCAGGTCCTTCCCCGTACAGCTGCTTTCCAACAGGTCAATCCCCAGCTGGTGCTGGTGCATGGGGTTACTCCTCCCTGGGTGCAGGACTCTGTACTTGCCTTTGTTGAATTTCAGAATGTTTCTCTCTGCCCATCTCTCCAGCCTGTTGAGGTCCCTCTGAAGGGCTGCACAGCACTCTGGGGTACTGACTGCATCACTCTCTGAAATAGAAGGCTGCTAAGTAGGCTCAGCTCTTAGGAATCTTGATCAGCTGCTATGTGTCTTTGCAAGGAGCTTCTCTCTAAGTTAGGCTCCGCACTTTCATTGCATCTTGTTGACTGTCAAAGATGAAGTCAATCAAAGGAGAAAGATGTACAGAGGCTTCTCATTTTTGCAAATCTATTTATATTAATCACCCTGTCTGTGACCTTTTTCCTATTTACTTCTTTATGCCCTCGTGTTTCCCTGTCAAATTACACTCTGTCATAGCATCCTTTGTAGAGTATATTTTCTTGTTTCTGGCATAACAAGGCTGATCTCTCATTATGGTAAGGCTTATAGCTGTCACATTAAAAATGAGCAATATTCTTTAACAGACAAAGTTTACTCAAAATCAGTGTGGCAGACAAGAGGTCAAGTTTATATTTACCATTTTAGCACAGCACATTGAATGAAGCACATAGACAATATTATTTTGTAGAGGCTAACAAATGCATATGGTACTAACATTTGATCTATTGTCCTATCCAGTTCCAAATCCAGGAGATGCATTTAACACAGAGATTAATAATTAAGGTTAAAATATTAATATTTAATACATCTGCAGTAATCTTCACTTGGAAGCTCAAGTAACAGTACCATTTTAAAGCATTTGGTGGCATTTTTGTGGATGGTTTTTATGTTCTGAAACAGAAAATAAAGAAACAGGACTTTTTAAATTAAGTAGATATACTGAAATTGAATTACCTTGTTCTACAGGCTGCTTGCCATAACTGTGGGGGAATGGCAGATCAAAGACAACAACATTTTGTAGATTAGTTCAATTCAAACAAGTTGTGTTTGCCTGAGATTAAATGTATGCAAAAAAAAATTCAATGTTTGTATGCATTGAGTTCAATAGACAATAAGCAATGGCAGGCTCTAGAGCTCAAAGATCCACTGTTTATTCACCAAAAATTATCTAATACACGTGCTGCATTTTGTTTTCAAAACCTTTTTAATGGTATTAAGCAGTTGACTTGTTACTGTTGTCTATGAAGAAAGAGATTAGTGAAAATGAAGGGAATTTTTTCTGTATTTTTTTCAATTACAGGTTTAAAAAATTCTATTAGGATGTTTTGACAGTTATTTAAAATTGAATGCATATTATTTAAAAAAAAACCCTTTCATTTTCAAACCAGTTATTCATGTGTAATTTAATTTCTAGAAAAAAACAGTGTTCTGACCAGTCTACAATCAAAAATACAAAACTACAAAAGCAAAGCAGTTTAACTGACAATACCCATACTTATAATGTTTTTTCATGGCCAAATGTTCAAGACCCACACCATAAGGAATTTTATTAGAAAGGTAAAAGTGACAATTAATAATTTATTATATAGTTTTAAATTAATATCGCCTTTTAATCTAGTGATTATTTGAATGGTAATTAAGTTTTTTTACTCTGTATTAGCACAAATATTCCAAGTATATTTTTTTTCCTGCATTGTGTATGTCAATCACAAAGAAGTCATATCTTTCCAAGACTGAATGAATTTGCAAAGACTGAAAATTATTTCCATAATAGAAAGAATAAATACACCATAAAGTTTTTTGCTTCAGTAGGCACCCATATCTTGTAGTGTGGTTATAACTCAGAAGTTCCAGGATTTGTGTATTAAATTTACAAAAATTCGTACTTAAGATGAAACGTTACCCTCACAAAGACCTCTTTGGTACTGGCAAGTCAAAACATGAATTTTTCCATTCAAGAATGAACTGTACACTTCCCTGATGTAAAGTGTTATTTTTAACGTATAGATATGTTATTTTTCAAATCCCTTTCAGATGTCAGTAGTTGTAGTCATAACATGGAGATGGGAATGGGGGCAATACTGCCAGGTGTACCGGGTATAATCTTTAGAAAGAGAACATTCAGCACACCAGGCCGCTCTTAGGCTCGCAAGTCTCATTTGTCTTGTGGTCAGCTGATCCTGGTACTGTAGAGAATACATTTTCAATACACAGTCTGTACTAGGTATTTTGGTGTCCTGGGGTGACTTTATAATGTGTATCCCCTATCGCTACCCTATGCCCACCAATCTTTTCTGTGTCTTTAAACTGAGCCTGAGAAGGACAGAAAACAAAAAAAATTTTCAAAGCAAGTTGTTTCAAGGACACAGAGATACGCTCCTCTGTTTCTGCGGTACCCTTGGTTTTTTTTCTACGGCTCTTTTTCCCAGCGAGAGACAGAGGGTTGAATTTCGTTTTCCTAGGATTTTGGGGTTTTTCGTGTTCTCTTCTTCTCTTCTGGACTGTTTCAACAACATCTGAACACATCAGGAGAATTTTCCCGGAGGCCCGGGGGGGTGGCCCCTCGCCGACCAGCTCCAAGGAGGGGAGAGACCACACCTATGCAATCTTCCCAGGTTTTCTCTCCACAGAGAGAGAGATCTCATTATTTAGCATTATTATTCCCCTCCTGTGTGTTTGTTAAATAAATAGCTTGTTATCTCTTTCACTTTCCTTTGAGGAATTTTTTTTTCCCGAACCTGGGGGGGAGGGGTGGTTGCAACCTGATTTCTATCAGAGGATATTCTCCTCCAAATTTGTCCAAACTAGGACATTTGGTCTTCTCTGAATATTTAGGATATTCAGATTCATCTTGGTCATTGCATTAATTTCACTGTTTAACTGTTCCTCAAAGCTATAAATCATTATGACCAATATGGTTCCAGATATTGTGCCACCATATGTATAAATTTTCCAGTATATACACTATCAAGTTCCTATTTTAATTTTTCATTATGACTTTTTGTTCCTTTTTCTCAGAACCATCATTTAGATTTAATGAAGGCCACAGATAAGTGTTAGAACAAATGGTCCATGACAACTAAAGTACTTCAATTTATCCTATAGTTCATCTTAACCTTGAATATTGAAACACATCTGCATATAGTTGATTCTAGTGACTTAATCTATATAATCCTCTTTGTGGGATGCTTCTGATAGCATATGCAGAGGAGCAAAAAGACTAAGAAAAAACCTTGCATTCCTGTAATTCAGATTAATTGAATATTTAAGGGAATCCAAAAGGTTTATTTAGTGAGACATCACTACAATATCTTCTCACACTGGTTGCTTAACATCCACCTATCAGACTGCCTTCTTTTCTTTCACATTTTGTCCTGTTTCCTGCTATTTCTTAGCTACATTGACCTGAAATATGCCTTTGCAGCCGTATAGAATTGCCTGTTTAATCAAAGAGTACATGGATACAGAAAATTCTTCAACGTCTATAAATCCTAACCTTTTCATTTGGCTGTATCAACTTAAACTGTCATTTGCTCTCTTGAGAGGACTTAGTCAAAGACCCATTGGAGAACTTTATATATGACAGGTTCATATCTCTGCATTAAAGGCCTTGTACAAATATTTGATTTTTTACCTCATGCCTATGCCTTTTCCACTGAAAGTTTGCTCCTTCAATTTAGTTCTTTGTTTTTAGGAAATCTGTATTTTCTGGCTTGCCTTCCTCTCCCTTTCCCTCTCAATGTTCAGATTAGCAATACAGTCTGATGAGCAGGTGAATGGCAGATCTTCGTCAGCAAAAAATGTACGCAAAAGAGTACCATTTTTCCGTTCCTTTCACATGCACTACAGGCTGATTCAGCTTGATACTTTAATTAGTCAGAAATCAGATCTACTTTTAAACATTATAGCACTAATTTATTTTTCTCCGTACTGAGATGCACAAGACCAAGAAGTGATCTGGGATTTCTAAACCTTAAGTATTTAGAGAGAATGATGCTGCTCAGCACTCTGCTCTCCATGACGTAACATTTCTCTGAGTAGCTGCTGCCTTTTCCATTTTGCAATCTGTCAATCAGTCTCCTACAATGTTTCAAGAATGCATGAAGGCTTTGGTTTTATTTGTGCCTATTTATCTGCTGAGGTGTGAGACTCTCAGAAAGAGTATGACTGGCCAGCATTGCCTTGATGCATGTGAAATATTAAATGGCTTCTCTCACACCTCTCACAGCAAAACAGATTACAGAAAGACTATGTACACAGGCACTTCCATTAACTACTGTCATCTAGCAACAGTGTTCCCTAGAAACATCATACTATTTCATTTTTTGTCTTGTCACTTCTTCCCTTCTCTTTAAACAAACGCCTAACAAAATCAGGCATAAAACAGTAAGTAGTTTAAGTTTTGCTGATGTTTGAGGATTTTTAGCCATGAATTTCAGTTTTTAGCAGAGGACAGGAAAGGGATATCCTCGAATATGCATTATGTTCTCTGAAAATCCTAATTAATTGGGCTACTCTGATGGTATATTTGGATTCCTGCTTAACTAAGAGATAGCAATGTTGCATCTCTAAATTTCATCTTTCATTTATAACCTTGAAAGCATATGCACAAAGTAGATTTTAATACTGGCTTTAAACCATCTTTATTAATCCTCTTCATCTCAGGCTTTACCAGGGTGTAGCTATAGGAATGTGATTAAATTCGACTCACCGCAGCAGATATCACCCTCTCAAGAAGCCAGTTCAGTTTTCTCAGACACCATACCCTAGTATCCACATTGCTCACCAGATGCTCTAGAATGCATGCTGGGACAGGACTTGACAGCTACCACTCAGGGTTGGGATACCAGCTAAACCTGGATTGTTCTACATCACAGTGTGAAATTTGTAAGTTACAGTGGAAAAGTCTGCACAGCTATGCTTATAAAGATGATTTCATTTAATGAGCAAAATAACCGAGCTACATTGTATTGTAATGCACATCAGAGTAAGGTGTTCTGGATTAAAGTCTTGGAGCAGTACACTATAGAACATCTGCAAAAAGGTTGCATAAGTGCAGCTCTCCTGATGTAAACAGAAAAAATTATTGAGCTCACAGAAAATAATATAGTAAAATTTAAGAGATTTAACTCCAGCAGATCTCAGACACATAGGCCCTCTGATTTTTTGAGTTAATTCTTGTTTGAATTGAAACATGTCTTTTAGAACCCATTTAATTTTGTTTTACAGATTTCTCATGATCCTTCCCCATCATCACCACAATTAAGCTGTTAAAATGGCCAGTCACACAATCTGTCAAAAGTATAAAGAGCTCATCTTGTTGTTGGATTGCCTTACATGTATGTCTTCTACATTGAAGTGCTTTTTATTATTGCATATATAATATTCTAATGTCTCCAGCTTCCATTTTTTTTTAAAAATAAAAGAAAATAAATAATCTTTTTCTTATCTTCTGTGGTATTCCAAGTATATCAAAGTGTGCCAGTTTTGTCTGGGATAGTTTTTATTTTCTTCACAGTGGCTGGTATGGTGCTGTGTATTGGATTTGTGCTGAACACAAGGTTGATAATATAGAGATTATTTTGTTGTTGCTGAGCAGGGCTTAATACAGACCCAAGGACTTTTTTGCTTTTCCTACTGCCATACTGGGGAGGAGACTGGGGGTGCCTGGGAGGCTAGGAGGTGACATAGTCAGGGCAGGTGACCTCAACTGACCAAAGGGACATGTATGACATCAGGCTCAGCATATAAAGCTCCTGGAGAAAGAAGGAACAAGGGAAAGAAGGAGGACCTTTGGTGTGATGCCGTTCGTCTTCCCAAGTCACCATCATATGTGATGGGGCCCTACTCTCCTGGGTTTGGCTGAACACCTGCCTGCCCATGGGAAGCTGTGAATTCATTCCTTAGTTTGCTTTGCTTGTGTGCATGGCTTTCCCTATGAAACTGTCTTTATCCCAACCCACGAATTTCCCAGCTTATACCCTTCCAATCCTGTCCTTGTTCTTTCTGGTGGAGAGAGAGTGAGTGGCTGTGTGGTACGTGGCTGCTGGCTGGGGTTATACCATGACTCAAGGATTACTGAAAGTCAGCATTAAAAGTCCAAAAGGCCACTCAGATTTTCTTTTAGCTCTATTTGTTAAAAGTTATCAAGAACTGCTGATTAAAAGTATATGACATTACTGGCTCCAGTTTAATATCCTGTTGAGTTACTGTTGAAATTGAAAGTATTTTATCACAGTCATGTTCTGACATCAATTTTTGATCTTTCTCCAAGTACAGAACTATGCTGAGCACCATTCAGTACAAAAGATACACTCATACTTACACAGAACTTGCATTGTAAAATGCTACTGGATTTTTATGCAATGCTATTGATAAATCTACTGTTACTAGTTTAATAATGGACCTGTTACCATTTGTTTTTTCTTGATATGAGAAGTGAAAGAATACTTTTAATTACTTGTCACTCCATTAGTTATTATGTCCTTTGTTTCCTTCCCACATTTTACCAGTTCCTGGTTTCTAGCTTGTTATTAAACTCTTTTCCCTCCATCTGTTATCTTGTTTTCTTGCTATATTTGCCATAGTTACTCTCACATTTACTCCTAGCTGAGAGTTTTAATATATGTAATCTTTTTTTTTTTTTTTCCAGTTGTAATTCTAGCAGAACATTATTAAGTTGTTCCCAACACCATCCACATTTCTTGCATAAAAACTTTCTGCAGGGGTTATGACTACTAATTGTCTCAGGTCTGTAATACTGGACTTTCCAAGCAACACTGGGTGTATGTGTGTCTAAATACATCATTCCTTTGCCGTGTAAGTTACAGAACAAAGATACTAATTTGCTGCATTTTAGTTTTGTGATCACTTCCTCTGTCAGTCACAATGTGAATTAAAGCAGGCATTGTGACATGCAGAAGTCACCTTTGCCTCTGAGATTCTCCCTTTCTGTCCCTTTTAGTGAGTATTTCCTCCCATGACAGTAATTGCTGTGGGAGCTGGAGAACTTACAGTGATGGGGAGTTGTAGTGTTTGGGGCTACTTTCAGACTATATTACCTTCAATAATTCCAGTCATTTACAATGCTTCTGCTGTCGATGGAAACGTGACTATGCATCAATCCTTGTATGGAATTTTATCCAGCCACTTTATTTTTTTCCCAGCCTGCTGTCCCTCGCTTGTCTACAGCAGGAGCTCAGCAGTGCTTCTGCACTGCTTTGCTGCCATATACCACTTATTTTATCATAAAATAATACTTGCCTCCTGTAGAAAAAATCCCCAATACTTTCCATATGTCTTCAGGTTCTTTACATGTACTGTGAACATTGTGGTATAGAAATGTCAAGTTGGCTTCATTGAGTTTAGATGCCATACAAAAAACACTAGCAAGTATTTAAGGAACTCACCTTCTCCTAAGCTTCATACTGTTACCTCCAGAGCTTAAAGCCATTTTGATTTGTTACCTGTCTTCTAGAAATTCTTAGTCTGCTCCTGAGATAATGACTGATCTTACTTTGGCTCTTATTCACTCTTTCCATAAATGTAAAATACATTCTGAGCAGCTGGACACTCCTCTGTTTGTGCCAGTGGAAGACATGCTGTTTTCTGCAAATGTAAGTGTAAATATTGCAGAACTCAACAGAGATTCATGAATGTTACTGGTATCTACAATTTCATACTGACTCCTGTTATTTCCAGTGGAAGATTAAAAAAACCCACAATATTTTTTAATCTTATTCAATGTTCAAAAACAAATGGGAATCTCTTGATAACCTTCTTAATAAGACTTTAACCTGAAATCTTTCCTCCTCTTAATTTAGGTCAAAGAAGCTCTTTATTTGTGCATATGACTTTGTAACCTTAATTATTCTCTGGAAGTAGCTATTGTTAAGCCCCTACAATTTAGCACAGTTCAGCACATATATTCAACTGCTTACTGGAACACACTGGGGAATGTGCTTTAATACCTCTTCACACTTATTAAAATACAAATCCTGACAGAGCAAGTATGTGCTGCTGCTATGAATGAATAAATTTTAATCATAAAATGTCCAAGTGAAAATTCAACCTATTGAAGAAGATCGTCAAAATATTTTTGTGTAATAATGTTTGTACCTGAATAAACATGTTGGTGAAGTAATTGCATGTATTGTAATAATGACTATTAATGCAGAAACGACTGCACAGAGATGAAAAACAATAAATGCTGACAGTTTTTTTATTTCTAAAAAGTATAATTTCTAATATATATTTATAATACTTCTATTAAAATATTTCTAAAAATTTAAATATATTTCTAAAAAATCATGGCTGCCTCAAAGCACTCCTTTAAAATATGTCTCAATGCTGAAAGAAATTTATGTACTTCTTTTTCTTCCTCCCTCTTTTAGATATTTTTAAACGCAGATACAATCCGCCTGGGAAATCTACCAATGGGTTCCTTTTCATCCGCCTCCTCCTTCTCCTCTTCCTCCTCACCCAGCTCTTCAGCTCCTCGCCAGACTATCTATGAGCTCTGCGCCTGTCCCAATGGTAAACTTTACCTGTCCCCAGCAGGAGCAGGCTCCACATGTCAATCCAGTAGCAACATCTGCTTGTGGAGCTAGAATGACTCCGTTTTATCCTCACACCAGAATAGCCTTTTGTTACTATCCCTCTGCTTCACAGTTGTGTTCGGTTTCCCTTGTGACCAGTTCGACGCTTCAAACGGCCTGCAGAGCAACTTCTTCCACTGTAAGCAGGAATACAACGCTGCCTTCTCTTGTGGTTTGTGCTGCCACTCAACACAGAGATGGGAGAGAGATATCCAGAAGTCAATGTATTCTTCATCAGGAAACCTAGAACATAAAATCACCTTTTTTTCCAAAAGGGACAATAACACAGGTGCCTTTGCTACGTGAAGTGAAGCACATAGTTTTAGATTTTTGCGGGACCTGGATATGAACTGCACATAAATACATATCTAGACAGAGAGAGAGAGTACACGAATTTGCTCAGAATCTGATGATGAGATGAATTTGTTCCCCCTGTATGATAAATAACTTTACTGTCTGAAAGCACAATTTTCCATTCATCTTTTTGGATGTAAACTTTTATCCCTGAATTTTAAAATTTTAAAGCATTGTGTGATGCTTGCTTTACTAAACAAATTCAGTAAATGGTTTTTAATACAAAAAGAGACAGAATTCCTCCCTGAGTTTGGTTTCTTTAAAAATGTGTTGTTACTATTTGTCTTCTAAGTCTAGGGTTTTGTACACTAGGAAAATTTTGGAAGTGCTCAGCAATATTACTTTCAAAGTTAAAAAGACATATGCTCTTGTTTGTCAGATCTGAATGACCTTATATAATATTTTCTTGGCCACTGCATGTGAAGTGATTGCTTTGAGTAAAACATACAGTTTCTGGAAAAGAAGAACAGGGTAAAGAAGAAAATTCTGATGGTATGTGTGTTGATCAGTGTATTGCTCTTGAAAAGGTCCTTGTAATTGGCAAATTCAAAATCAAGAGAGAAATCTTCGAAGGTACAACTTGTCCATTTTTTGACTTTGTCTAACTGCTGCCACTTGAACACAGTACAAACGTGTGTACTAATGTAAAATGATGCTGAGAAGCAGTGCACTAACAACGTGTATGACATTCACATTTATTATTCTCTTTTGTTTACTGTCTGCTGCTGAGGTTGCAAAGTAATAGTAGTATATAAAAAACTACCCATTAAATGACATTCAGTATTAAAAAGTACGTCAATATTACATTGACTTTGCCAGGTCTGTGTTTAAATTATGCAGCCTCATTTACACTCAGATCTCACTACTGACTTTCTTTTTTGGCAAGTTTCATGTGGGATTTATTTCTTGTATCAGTGTTTGTACTCATTTGGCTTGATTGGTAATTGAAATCTTATAAAAAAATGCTTTGGTATGCTGCTAGTAAATTTGTCACAGCATTGATTAACAAGAGTATCTTGAAACTTGCAGAACCCAGGAAAGTAAAACAATATAAAAATATTTCCTATTGTGGAAGATGGCTTGATTATGTAAGGTAAGTGTGCTTTTTCATTATATTCTTTAAATTACATCACCTAGCTTGTATTTTTAGAGACTTCTGAATCTAAGATCATCAATGAAATGAGAGCTTTTGCAAAGTAATTCTAAAGCCAGGGGAGATGGTGCAAGGTGGGTATTTCTACACAATTTTGCTTTTAGAGAAAAAAAAAATGAGAGTGAACAAACTAGTACAGTGATTGCCTTTGCATTTTATTACCACCTAATAAGGTTGATTTTGTTTTCACTTCAGGTGAAATTCACTCCTATGCAGAAGACCAGCCCAAGACATGTCAATGGCTTGAGTGGTGCTTGCCTTACCATTGGCCCTCTTCAGAGGTGTGAATTTCACCCCATAGCAAGAATTCTGTACTTTCTGTTTTTAACAGTTAAACGGAGATTTTAAATTGATTATTTTATGTCTTCAAAAGAAGGCTGTTAATAGCTGACTTGTCGTCTATTTGAGATTTTTCTTCTTTGAAAGAAAATATACTAGAAAATATTGCAAGAAAATATATTAGAACGTGAGGATTTTTAGTAAGAGGGACAAAGAATAGCAAAGAAGATGACAATAAAACACTAAAAGGTGTAGCCGTACAATACACCCTTAAAACTGTAGGGATATAGATGTCTTTTTCTTATGCACACAAGTAATAGAATGGTAGTGTGACAGTTATGAATAAATAGCATTTCAGGAGGAAAAGTATAAAGATATGTATGAGGGGACATCTACGTGTAGTCATTATCTGTGCACACCTACATACACCTGTTGCTTAAAAGTTGAACAAATATAGTGACTAATCTACTTGGTGAATTAAAATGTGGCTTCCTACAAATTGCATACAAATAGGCTAAGGAACTTTTTTCTCCTCAAACAAACCTGCAGGATGACTTGCAGATACTTTGCAATGAATTTTCCACCGAAAAATTCTTATTGGTTTGTTCTTCACCTTCTGAGATTATTTACCTGTTATTTGTTTAAAAAGGTCTCTGTTCACTGGATGGAAGAACCCAACCTTAATAAATTTTATACCAACTTGGTTGGGAATGGCCAGGTAGGAAAAAAAAATCTTTTGTTACTAGATTAATTTTAACAGCAAGACTGAAATAATTTGCCACTTTGTATGGAGAGAACTCAGAAAAGATATGTGGATAGTACATTGGACTCCAAAAAACCAAGCCAGTAAGTTCACATACCTCTGCACTGTCATGATATTCATTACTGGAGTCCCATCAATATGAATTACAGCATATTTAAGACCTTCAACAACTTATGAGATAGAATAACAAGTTCTCATGATGTTTTAATATTCTGGTGAATTTCATAATATTGATGTTTTACTTTAAATCCATTGAAAACTGTAAGAAGGGAAGAAAACGGTTTTTATTTTAAAAAGTGTTTCTAGCCCACATGATTTCAGGGAGTATTGGAAAAGTGATTTCAATGCATTAATCATACAAAAAATTTAAAATGCCATCCTTATGACAACAAGGAAATATCTGAAAATGCCTTATTGGCTACATGAATTTAATATATATGATAGATTTATCTCCTGTAAAAATATTTGTGTCATATTATAGGACACTGTCTCTTTCTTGTTTAAAAAAAAAAAAAAAAAAAAAAAAAAAANAAAAAAAAAAAGAAGAGAAAAATAAAAGCATCAGCCAACCTCTCTGAGCACTGTTAGCTGTATGGTTTGTACTGCAGTTCATTCATTGGTTAAGTGTTAAGACCAAAGACAGACACTTCTATTATATCCAACACTATGACACTGCTATTTCTACTAATTCTGTTGGAATGAAGAGATGAGAAGTTGTAATTACAACATGAAATGTAACATAGTTTAGATTTGTGCAGCATTTTGAGCTGTAGATTTTCACTTTTTTCCAGGGTTTAAATTTGTGTCAGTGTCTTGCAATTACATTACTCTTCATGCATATGGGGGTCTTTTGGTGTTCCTAAGAAAACATGCCAGGACATTGCTTCTTTGAACTGAAGTTATACTGGTTTGCTTGCAAAGTTGGCTTGACTGGATAAAGGAATTCAACCATTTTAGATGCAGAGGGTTATTAAGTCTGGAAGATACAGCCATAAATTTCTAGAAGGATTTAATGAAGGATGTTTAAGATATTTGGTTGCCAACATAATGTACCTTTTAGGTTTTTTTTTGTTTTATTTGTTTGTTTTTATTTGCTTTTAGATTCTAAATAATTGCTAAATAAAACAACATTAAAAACCCACAAACTTTAGGCTATGGAATTGTTATCAGCTGATTCACTGTAATGCATGTGGAAGTTGGATTGAAATCTGAGTGTCATATTGTTTCAATCACTACTCAGTAAAGGTCTGCTAAGCATTTTTGTTTTGTAACCTTCATGTTAATGGTTTTCTTGTGTGTAGAAGTATATATAAAAAGATGGGAACTATTTTCTTACACATACTATGCAATATGTTTGTAGAACTGCAATATTACCAAAATTACAAAAGCTGTGCTTTTGTACTCTCTTACTTTATGTAAAACAAATCTTTTTTCTATTTAATGGACTGTCTGTCATAAAGTTGTGGATAACATTATTCAAAAGCAGTACACTGAAACTTTTAAGATTTTTATTTTATTTTCCTTGGATTTTTTTTTTTTTTAATGAAAATAATAGCAAGGTTTTGGAAGTTGGAAATTTCTTTTTCCTGGAAAGCTAGAAATTTTTCAGTATGTAATAACACTCTCAGTTTGAAATGCTTCCTGTACTTCTTTCATTTATTTTAGCATTTCCATCTGGTGCTACTATATAACCATAAATAAATGTGGTACATTAAACAGGAAACATATCAGAACTAATTTCAAAAATAATCAAACAGGAATCCTGCTAAAGGTGAGAAGAACATATAGAATAGCTGATGAGAAACTTTTAGATTTTCTGTAAATTTTTGATAGATATTATTTGTTAGTTTGCATGTCCTTACCTCTGTCTACATTAGCAGCATGGTAAGCCCTTTAATTTGTTTTTCAGTTGTTTTGTCCTCACACACAGAGTATGGTACTGTTTTATTTCAAACTTTTTTTTAAAAAACAACAGACAGTGCATTTAAATGCAGTACTTATGCTAAGAAAACTAATTTTAAAGTGTAGGCTTTATTTCTACGTCAGCATTAGTAAAGTTAAAATTACAGTGCTGCTTTATCATCAACCATTAAAACATATTACACTACTCAAGTTCCGTTGAGTCTTGCCAGAATAAGCTTAAACTGCATGTTCATGTTTGAACTGCACTTTTTTACAAGCCATTTGAGAATTACACAGTCATGTAAAAGGTGATGTAAACAATGCAAACAAATGCTCTCTGTGTTTGACCTGGGCAGTGTCACTGCTGGTAACAGCACAGCCTTGCAGAGAGCTCTGGCAAAAAAGAAAGGTGAGCATTTAGGGTGTTTGTTTACTCTGAGTCCCTTGATGCCATATTATGATTTCATCAATATCCAGAGTAGCTAGACAGCGGCTAGCTTCACAATGCCTAAAAAAATCAGTTATTCCTGTACAAGAGCAACAGTTGTATAGAAATATCAGTACTACAGGAGAGTGTATCAGTAACACAGACTGATAAGTCTCAAGTGACTAAAACATGATAGGTGATACAGCAAGAAAAATTATTCTTAGCCATTTTACTCAGTGTTGGACAGGTTCCCCAGTCCAGTCTGGGGAAACTACTGACAGTAAAAGATAAATAGAAGATAAGTGAAAAAAAGTCCTCCATAAGCATTGTGTTGATTCAACACAGTCCACACTGAGACTAGAATTCAATACAAGTTCTCTATGTAAAATATAGATATGTCTCCTCTGGAACTTTGAACTGAGCTTCAGATTATGTTGTTTGAATTTGAAAGTATTATTTGATCTTTAACCAATACATTTCTTATACAGGCCAGGACAGGAATAGCTTCAGGAGAGCTGAGGTTAAATCTTCTATTGCATATCCAGTCTGATTAGAGTCAATTAGCCACAAAAGAAACTAGCCTACTTAACTAAGAAAAAAAAAAAAATAAAAATTGATATTTGAAAGTTTTGCTGAGTTTTGGAAAAACTTTAAGTGGATTTCACCTTTTTAAGCAGTGCCCAGCTCTACCAGTGTCTCCAATTCTGACACGTTTAAGCAGTGACTGCTAAGTATATTAAAAAATTTGGTCTTAATGGCTTATCAGATTTGCTTGATGCATGACTTGATCTGAGAAGTAAAAATGGCTTTTGTTCATATGTACACCTCCTTGTTTGTGAGACCCGCGAGGGAGAAGTTCAGCTTTCAGCATCATCTAGAGCACAATGAAAAGTAGGATTTGAGCATTAGAGAAGGATTACTGAAGGCAAGATGTATTGTTTTCTGTGCTTTATGATATTTTGAGAGCTTGCATACAGTCATTCTTCACCACTGAGAGATCTGCATTCTAGCACAATAACTTCTTTCTAAGTATTATATTATATTCTGAAAAAAATACATAATTGTTTTCTTTCTAGGTGATGTTTACTCAGTTTTCTTGTCCCAAACACTGCAACCGTTAGTAAGTCAAATCCTCCTTCTTGACTCCCACCCACTCGTAACTCTTCTTCAGCTGAGCTTCAGTTGTCCCCTTAAGCATCCTCCTTTCTTCACAAATAACAAAAGAATAGGCAACAAAAAGAATTCTGCTGTCTCTTTATTTGGATGCCTCCTGTGTGACTTACTTAAACTGTGTGAAAGGGAAGATTATTTGCTTCGTGACAACAGAAGTTATATAAGAAGGAAAACACACATAGGTAAATATCATTTTTAGTCTGTCTTACTAGAATGAAACTTCTAGAGTGAAAGATTTTAGACTATAGACTTCTTAATAACTTCTAATTTCTCAGAAGTTTTGTCATTCAATGTATGTATTTAAAATACCATAAAATAGAAATGCAAACTATCCTATCCTGTTACATTTTTTAAAAATAGAAAAGGAATCACTGAGCTCATTATTTGTCCCTCTCTACTAATGTGCTTATTTACTTTTACAAATTTGAAAGGAAAAACAGAGCTAAAATGTAAAATAGTATAAAGATAACTATTTAAAACCCCTATTAATAACAGAATATTGTTCCTTTTAGTTCATGACTGATCTCATTCATCCTTGGTAAATTAATGCTTTAATTTCTTATACAGTGGAAAGCCTTTTTGCTGTTTTGTGTGATCTTTGGGAGATAGGAAACCTCTGATGATAAAAGAAAGAGGATAACTACACAGTATTAAAAGAAGCATTTGTAATAGTACTCCCCACGCTACCATGGAACCAGACAAGATATGGGGGCACTTACTCATGAGGAGAGAGGGTCTTCTACAGCATTTAAATATTGTGAAGAAAATAGTCAGGATGCTTTCCAGCTCCAGCTCCCCAGGATGACTGAGACCAGTGTTGCAATAATATTCAAGAGAGAGACAGAAAGGAAGTGGTTTTCTTGATCTACATAGGGATGTGTAGGACAGTGGTGCATAGGCAGCAAATCCAAATCATGCTGAAACAATAAAATACATAAATATAGCTGAAAGATGGATTTTTTTTTTTTTAAGTGCAAAAACAGTCACAAAACTTCTCCCTAAGCCTCAGAGAAACACAAAGAAAGTCAGGTGAAGAAATATCATAGATTCCTAGAATGGTTTGGGTTGAAAGGAACCTTAAAGTGCATCTAGATCCAACTCCCCTGCCCTGGGCAGGGCCACCTTCCACTAGACCAGCTTTCTCAAAACCCCATCCAACCTGACCTTGAACACTTCCGGGGATGGGACATCCACAAATTCTCTGGGCAGTCTGTGCCAGTGCCTCACCAATCTAAACCTAACCTCATTCAATTTAAAGCCAGTTACTCTTGTGCTGTTTACATGTGTTTTACATGCCCTTGTAAAAGGTCTCACTCCAATTTTCTTGTAGGCCACCTTTAGGTACTGGACGGCAGCTCTGAGGTCTCCTTGGAGCCTTCTCTTCTCCAGGCTGAACAACCCCAGTTGTCTCAGCCTTTCCTCATAGAAGAGATGTTCCATCCCTCTAATCATTTTTGTGGTACTCCTTTGGAACTCACTCCAACAGCTCTATGAGTCATTTTTGTATCTTTATAGCCTTGAAATTTTCTTTTTCCTTTCTTTTCTTGGCTCTTTTAAAAACCAGCATCAGGAAGGAGAAAAGCAGTGACCTAGGTATAAATTTTGTGTTTCTCAAATAGAAGGTGACAATGGACTCCCTGTTTGTACATGTATTCTGTTTATGGCAGGAAGAGGTGAAAATAGGCCAGTACAGTAGGGTGGATTCAAACCCTGGTAAAGTCAATAGGAAATACTGACAAATTTTGTGTCTCTGGATGAGGCTTTAAATGCTCATTAAAGGTTTATGCCAAAAAAAAGAAACATGTCATAGCCCATGACTTCTTATAGTGCATTTCTAAAATGCATTGTTAACATTAATGCAGTTTTCCCTCTGCAAATTGTTCCCACTTCTAACTGCAGGTACCATTTTAACTCCCCCACAAGGAGAACTCTAAATAATTTTTCAGTCTTCAGTCATTTGTCAAAACCAAATTAAAAAATTACAAGATGTACAAAGTGAGTCATAAAAACAAAAGGTAAAAAAATCTACTGCCACTGCTTTTTTGTATTTTGGTCCAGTGTTTTCCTCATAGTAGAGGAGTTGCACTGTTTCTGGAAGCAGTAAGTTTGATATTCCTGGCCTTCTCACTCTCTTTTAAAGAGGCTCTGCAGACCACACTGCTTCCCTTCCCTTTTGTGCAGGAGAGGAAAATTAGGGAAATTAATTCTTTCCATTGGGTTTGGGCTTGATTTTTGTTGCATGGTCTATCTTTAGATGTACTTTAATCCCTATTTTTAAGTGTAAATGGAAGGGAAAAATCTGATGGCAGCTACTGAGGGTGACAATATTAATTGCAGCGTGGAGTGGGTTATTGCTCAAGATAATGATTACTGCTATGGTGGGGCAAAATGCAGGATGAGAAGGGAGCACACAAAGAAAAAGCATGGAAAGAGAATAAAGGCATGGGAAAAAGAGACAAAGAGTGATATTAGAACAGGTTTACTGTTTAAAGGGGAGGAAAGTGCTATAAAATTATTAAAATTTCTCTTTACCTCTCTGACCATGTCAAGTATATCATGCCAAAGTGCAGAAAGCAGGGGAAGGCTTCAGGATAGCATTGATTCAGAAGTCCTTTTCAAGACCAGAAATGTACTATTCACAGGAACAAGACGGTACAAACAACATCAGAAAATTTCTGTTGCTCCTCTGGCCTCCCTGTGACAAGAGGAACAGATATGGAAGCTGTAAGCTATGGAAACTGTATAGAAGACAGAATTTTATGTACAAAAGTACAGTTCTGGAAGAAGAAGTTGCTGAGGCTTGCATTAGACTACAGCACTGTAAATGGAAAATAGCTGGAACAAGAATTAGCAAATGGAGAATAATCTATAGGTTGGTGAGGTTTTGGTTGGTTGGTTGGTTTTTTTGAGGGTTTTTCAATGAGGAAAGAATCTGGACTGTAACGTATTTTCTTATTTCCTTATTTCTCTTTCCTTTTGTTCTATTTTGTTTTCCAAACAGCATCTGAGAGCAAACAGACTTCAGCTGTGATTTGTTTCACAGCAGTAAAAAAAAAAAAATTAAAAAAAAAAGTTTATATATATATATATCTGAAAGAATGAATAAGAAAGCAGTGCTACTTACAAGCATTTTGGAAACAGCAGTTTTCTTGTTTTATGAGAGGTTGATCCATCAGCTAAAGAATGGGACTGATTAAAGCACATATTTGTGTTCAGAGTTTTTTAACACATTTATCTCTACTCACATCACATTACACAGTTTTCAAGCCCAGATGAATCCTCTTATATTACCATGTAAAGAAATATTTTATATCTCTACATATGAATTAGTTCATACACAGTGCAAATTTTCCGTAAAGGTATTTATCCTCTACTGTGACTATTGCCACCTCATCTTCAAGTTTCCTAGCATAAACTGCTGGACTCTAGTAGACCCATTAAAATTCTGATCTTAAATTCTTGGTACTTCAGTATTTACTTTGGGAAAGTCTAGGACACTGTACCAGTCCTTTCTACGGTGCTGTGATAATAAATGTCTCTTCTCATGCATGTTAGCATCATTTGTGAGCAAGTCACCACAGGCTTAACCAGATTCCTGGACCTGCTTCTAAAATTATTTGTTTATTTACCTCCAGTTTCCAAAATCTTGCATGGCTTTAATATAATGTGGGTTTTTATCTTTTTGTTTAACTATAGTACATTATGTACTTTTTAAGAGATTTAAATTATATACCTAAACCACAAAACTTAATTAATGGCCATATGTTCCTGAGAACTGAAAGGGAAAAATACATTTAAATCATACTGTCTCACATTTTACAGAACAGTATAATTTCTGTTGTTTTAGGTAATTTTCCTATCTATTTTTAGGAAACCTAACAAGCAAATGTTTAATTAAATTTAACACTGTACAGTTTGCCTAAGAAATATCAGTTCAGTTAGACTATTACGTGACAAAGTATCAACATTCCAAAGAAACAATTCTCAATGGTGTATTATTCCCTTTTAGAAGTAAATAATGTATTCTCATGTTGTGAAGTATCACAAATTAAGTTATATCAATTTTTAAATAAATGTAAATAAAGTTGTTTAGTAGAAATTTCTGTGAAATGTGCACCTTCAATTTATTGATTTTTTGTGATAACATAATTAATTGGGAAAATATGTTAAGCTACATGCTAATCTTTTTCATATTTTATGGTGTTTTGCATTGTCTCACATATCTTTTGTGTAAGTGGTATACTTTTCTGTGGGTTTTGTGCAAAATTCACATATTTTTGTTCTATTATTTAATTCATATCAACTTATCCTTTGGATTTATTTATTCTGAATGCAGTTTTGTCACTACACTTAACATTTAGGTCAAGCTCATCCGAAGCTCTGAATATGTATTTAGCTATGTGAGTCATTCCAGTAAACTTAATGGAACTTTTGAAGTTTGAAGTTAGAAGCATAATAAAATATTTTGCTGGATCAGTCTTCATAAATCAAGCAAATTAAGGCAATACCCTGCTGGTCTAAAAATTATTTACCGTAAAATAATGAAGGTGAAAGACTATTCTGACTATTCCACAGTGCTTCACTTTTGCTTAGTTTAGTTGAGTAAAGCTGCTCTTGAGAAGATACATTAATCACTATTTCCCTTTTCAGATCTGTGTGTGACTTCTATGCACCACTGGCTCTCTGCATCATAACCATTTTTATTCCTGATTTGAATTACATCAGCATGTATTATGTTGCAAGTGTTTTGTGCAAGTCCTAAAAAGCCCTGCTGACTTTATATGAACATACTCTGTTGTGTCTTTGAGGATAATTGCCATCAATCAGCAAAGTGAATCAGTGGCATTGGCCTATATTTCACATATACAACTCCAGAAATTACCTGAATGTGAAGCCTTGAAACATGGATAAAACCTTTACCCTGCACATAAAGGGCAAAAGCAGCTTGATTCCATACTTCATTTGCCATAGTGCAGTTTTCTCATCCTGATGTTCTCTTACTAGCAATGTCTTCCCAGATGCATTGGATGGTGTGAACACACATCATCAGGTATGAATTCCACAGGATGAAGAAAATCAATTTGAATTGTCAAAAAATGAAGGTGGTCACTCTGTATTGCCAGCTGTTCTGCAATTCTGGCATCTTTGAGAGGGATTTAAAAAACAAACAAGAAATCAGTTTGTAAATTGTAAAAAGCTTCTGAGCTTCATGAATGCCCTATTTATTACCATGAGACACAGAAGAGCTCAAACAAAAGGAGAATGAAACTTTCCTCGCACCTGAAATAATCAGTAATCCTTGTATACCAGATGAAAGAAAAGGAGGAAAATTATAGGTTTTAGTTTTGCCCCCATGAAAATATCAGCTCTGTAATATCAGATTTTGTATAGGGAGGACCTGGCTATCAGCTGTATAAGAATTGACTGCTCTGTCGGCTTTACTCTGTGGAGAAAAATTATCTGCAAAAATTTTTAGTTATGTATTTTCAACCATTGTGGGTATTCTGCTTCTGCTCTCTCTTTTTTTATCTATTAACTTTATAATTCCTAGGACTCATACTGTAAGAATGTGTAGCAAATACTAGTGTTGGGAAAGTTCTCCAGATTAATGGCCTTACCTTCTCAAGATTGAAGAATAACACATAGAAGCAATGCTTCATTCTATAAGACAAGTTTAAAAATATTTTCATAATTACAAATTAAATTATCCTAATAACCCTCTGAATAAAACACCTTGGATATCCCTCTGCATAGTTTTCCTGTTATCGTTCCCCTCGGACTTCTGTGAACTCTGGAAAAAATACCTCATCAATGCACTTAGCCCAACCAATGTCCAAGTCTAGATCAGACTGGCAGTGGCAGCAGAGGATGGTATTTAAGGACAGCATGGGTGTCTGGCCAATTTGCGCCGTCCCTTCCCCAGAGATTCCCCTAGTACCCACAGTTATATTCCGTACCTTGTACCTTTGGTATTAGATTATGAAGCTGTTGTGCTTGGGTTTCTGTAATCCTTTTTTAAAACTGTTGACAGTTGCTTTCTGTGGCAGCAAGTTCACTTGCTGCTCAAGAACATTCTTTCATCTTATTTAAACACATCTTCAAGTAATTTCACTGACTGCCCCTAGTTCTTTTATTTTGGGATTTAGAATATAACAGAATAGACTGTTTCAGTTGGAAGGGACCTACAGAGATCATCTAGTCCAACTTCTTGACCACTTCATTGCTGACCAAAAAGTTGAAGTGTGCTCTTCAACACTGACAGGCTTCAGGTATCAACCACTTCTCTAGGAAGTCTATTCCAGTGTTTGACCACCCTTTTCATAAAGAAATGTTTCTTAATGTCCAGTCTGAACCTCACCTAACTGGATGAATAATAACTCTGTAACCACCTTATTCACCACCATAAAAGTTAAACATATCTCCTCCAGCCTTCAAGAGACCCCATCTTCTCTTCACTTCCTTCTTATAATTCCCTAGAACTCTCAGATAAATCCTGCTCAGTGCTGGTCACTAACTAACACCTAATTTATTTGGTCTGGTAGTTCTTCTGGCTATATTCTTTAGCGACTTAGCCCCTCTGACCTATCTGCTACACAGAATACATTGAGTGTGGGAGTACCCTCAGTATCATCAGCATCCTCTGCATTAGGCTTGCAGTTCTGGCACAGAAAATAAATTTTGCCTTTGCTCTACTTTGATTCCACAGACAGGGTGATTTGGTATTGGAATGGGCTGCTGAAGAAGGTGGTGGAGCCACCATGCCTGGAGGTTTTTAAGGAATGACTGGATGTGGCACTTAGCGCCATGGTCTATCTGCCATGGTGGTGTTGGGTCATAGGTTGGACTTGATGACCTCAGAGGTCTTTATTTCTGGCCTGATTATTTCTGTGTGATTCTGTGATTCTGCATTTGACGTTGCACATGCCCATCAGACAGCCTTGCTAAGAGTCTGGTTTGTCCACCCTGTTTAATTTGATTCCAATATTTATTCCCTCCTCGTCTTTCAGAGACACACTGAATGTTAACCACATCCTCTCAGAGGACTCCTCATGCTGAACCAGGTGCTCCTATGTGCCTGTTGGCCTTCACCTAGCCCCTAGCACAAATACTCCTCTACAACCCTTTTAATTCAGTGCCAGTAGACTGGCTCCATTTCTGTTAAAGTGCAGTCTTAACAGGATGACTGAAGGTTTTAAATCTATAATTCTCTAAGTGTTGCTACAAAGGGTACATCTGTTCCTCTGGCATTATTCACCTGTTGTGACAACAAGGGTCATGCACATTCCTAAAGTCCCAGAGACCTGTAACCACCCTTCCCAAAGCACATGAACCAAGCTATGCTAGAAAGCAAGAAAAACCTATTCCTAGACCATTGCTTGGACATTTAGCTCTTGTTTTCCAAACCTGTATTAAAAACATACCAATGAAGCAGCATTTTTAGTTTTGTTTGACTGTTTTACTGTTCAATGAAATAACTTCTGAATAATTTCTGGTCGTATTTCCTCCTTTCCTAGTAACACTTTTTTTCCTAGTAATTTTAGTTTGCTTCTCCTCATATTCCCAAAATGTTTATTGCAATAAAATTTGTCCCACATATTCATCTGGCATATAAATTATGTTGCTCTCTGAACATCCAGCAAGACAAAATGAGTTTTTTTTGCTGAGGGAAAATTGGATTTTAAAGAAGTATGAAAGTAAAACTCCAGGCCTGCTGCGTGTTTGCTTGGTAATCAGTGCTTGGAGTTGTTGCAGATGGTGGCTTCTTCCTCCTGCAAGGCTTCTGTCTTCCCGAGTAGATTTGGCTCTAGTTCCTGATCAAATCCCAGTCCTTGCTCTTTGCTGTCTTTACTGCTGACTTCTGAGGTAGTTGTCATGTTCTGCATCCTGTCACACTTCATGCCCTCCGTCTGACGCATGAAGCAGCATGGTAAGTACTGCTGGAGGGAAAGGAATTGTCTGGTTGCACTGTGGCCGGGTGCCTTCTCTGACTTAGAGCTCTCCAGACAGCTGAATAATCATTGCAATACATTGTTTAGTGTTTTCTTCATGGAAAAAAAACTAAGCTATTTTCAAATGTTTGATTTTTCTCCATTATTGGAGACTATAGGTCTCCAATATAAGGTACTTCGCCTTGTCTTAGCCTGTCGCTAAGGTTCCAGTCTTACAGACAAGTGTGTAAGGCTTTCACTGCTAGTAGGGAACAATCTTCATTAAGTTTTGTGAGGCTGCTCACAGGAATAACAGCTATCAGTATGAACATTAGTAAATGACTTTGTACCGTGTACTCTATGGGCTTTACCCAAATTCAGAGAACTAAAATAACGTGCAGTGATGAAGACCAGATTCTTTTTAATGCCTTAGATCCAGTTAAAGGGCTATTCAGGATTATATAAAAAAAAATCAAGAAAACTAGGCGAAGTTAAGAAAAAAATCTTCAGAAGCAAACAAGCTTTAAAGGGAAGAACGTTGTTTTTCTAGTGATGTCAACCTGATGCTTCCCACTGTGCTTTAAGTATAAAAAAAATCAAGTGATAATAGATCTTCAATTAGCGAATAAACAGCTCTTACAGTTATTAAAATAAGGCATTACATGTTTATAGTGTCTTGAGAGCCATATTTTTAATATCCTATGCAATTAGATTTTATACAAAATCTCTTCTTTCTCTTTTACTGTTTGCAAGAAAAATTATCAGAAAGAGAGGGAGAAAAACCTAGACAGACACTTTTGTCATTATTTTTAAAGGTATGTAAGTGTGTGTGCTTTATCCATGTTTTCTTTATCACTTTGTATGAGGACAATTGTCATTGTTTGTTTTCAATCAATAATGAACAAACTTTGAGTTTAAGAATTTATATACAGTATGCAAACCCCTGGCATTCAGATATGCTTCCAGGATTAATCCTGTTTTGCCCAGGCATGAAAATTTTCTGGGTTGAGGAAGAGTTAATTAGGGAACACTTTTTTAATAACTTTATGTGATTGGTGTTTTTTAAGGACATCTGCAGCAGTCCGTATTTCTTGTAGATATTATGTAACAATTTGAGAAAACTCTGGATTATGTCCTCACTACAAGAAAAAATTGTCATCCAGAGAAAGTCAGAAGGATAATAAAAATTATCCTGAATTAAAATTATCACCTAATCTAGTGATATGAAGAAAAATCCAGAGCTAGTCAAATAAAGCCAAATCCAATAAAAAGCTCACTCCATATGTAAATATCTATGCCAAAGGCAATGATTTATGCTCAGTTTCTTTATAACCTTACACACAGGGATTTTTTCTCTGATTCTCCTGTTCACATAATTAATACTTCTTCTTGCAATATTACATTTTACTACTTCAGTAATTATATATAAAAAATTACACTGCAGCCCATATTAAATTACATGTCAATACCTTTGGTGCTTGGCATTTATGACTTTGGTAAGAGGCTTATAATTTTAGTAAGCCTGACCATTTGTGAACTATTTAAAGAGCTTTTCCTAAAGTCCAAAAATACATGAAGTATTGCTGTTATGTTCACTGTTATTTATGAAATCTCATGTCTTTAGTTATCTTAAATTGTATTTTCAATAATTACCATGGGTAGATATAAAAAATGCAGGGATTACAGCTTAACAGGTGTTAGTTAATACCATGCTTGAGTGCTGCAGATAGCCGAAGGAGTACATTCATGTCTAATTGTCTACACTCCAGAGCACAACAGCTGCCACTTGTAGCAGATGCATCATCTGACTGATGATATTCTGCAATGTGTCGACAGGGATTTCTGGTGCAGCTGATTATATATGATTGTATTTGGCATAGCTGCATACCCTTAATAGACACTGTTATCATTGTTCACTGAACATTGGAATACTTTAGTCAGCTGTTTCTTATGCCAGCTATAAGGAACTATCAGCCAAAAAGTTTCATTAATTTGGCTGTTTACTGGGCCATATAAAATGAATCATTGACCTTAGTGAACTAGTGTCCTCATGTCAAAAATACACTACAGTGGGTGGAAACAACAGCCTTGGCAAGAAGTCTTTATACAGAGAATGGACATTTCTAATATTGATGGGTAATTGCACTAGTATTGGGCTAGAAAATAATCCGGTGATAGTTCTAGGAATCTGCACTGCTGCTACAGTGTGGGTTTTTAAATAAAGGTCTCATTCCTACGAAGATCTTTGCAGCATGACTGTCGTTGACAAGCTCTCATTTTTGCATGGCATTATTCAGAGAAAGGGATGGAGAGAGGAAAGAAGGAAAAAAAAGAAGAGAAAAAGAAAAAAATTATTTTTAGCATCAAGACTAACTTTGTTACTTGGTTATACAGTTTAAAATTTTATGTTATACCCAAGGAAACAAAGACCCCTTGAAGGTATACAAAGCATTGACTGATTTAAAAGAAAAAAAGGCTGGTAGAATCCAGACCCCTTGAAGGTATACAAAGCATTGACTGATTTAAAAGAAAAAAAGACTGGTAGAATCCAAAGATTTCTGGAGTATGAGCTGGAAAGAAGCTTGGGAAAAGCAGGTAGAAAAAAGTAAAATTATTAGCAGCTTTGAGATTTGTGAGAGAGTAAACTCATATATTTTTCTCCTATGTCTTCATCCAGATTCTTGATATTCATGAAAACTTAAGCACTAATCTTTTCCTGGAAGAATGACTAGAAATTGTTTAATGACTTACCCAACTCCAGTCTGATTTTTTTCCCCCCTTCTCCTATTCCTGCCCCCCCCCCATATTTTTTTTCAAATCAGTGGCTTCCCTTGGAACTTTCATAAACTCAGACTAGGGTCTTCTTGATTTCTTCTTCTTTTTATGGCATAACTCAATCTTTAAAACAAATATAAAAGAGAGGGCCTACAATATTAACCTCTACTAACTCAATAAGGAAGGAGTTCCATTCATAGAAGCTGCTTTACAACAAAATTCTGGTAGTGGACTGGGAAGTTAGATGAAACACTCCCAACTATTCAATACCTCTCTGGTACATCTCCTAGATGGAGCTTTCAGATGTTATTATTTTTCACCACATATAAATTCTCTGGATTTATTTATTTCTATTAACTTAATGAGTGGAAGAAAAAATTACAATAGATTTAGGAGATTTTTTTTTCCTGTAAAATTTCTGCAGTTAAAGTTTTGGAAGAGAAAATATTAAATCATTGTAAGCTGATGAGGTCAAAACAGTCTGAACTAAGAAATAATTGAATTATCATATTTCATACCAGAGTAATTTGGGGAAAATTTATTTTGAAACCTGTGGTAGATAAAAGTAAGGGAATTGTTTGCAGCTTCTTCTGATAGATCTCATGCCGTGCAGAGTCTGGTTTTCTGACTCTCAGAGTTGGATTTCAACAATCTCTTAAAATAAATAAAAACTATTTTTATGGAACTTGTAATGTCAGCTACTAAGGAGGTAAAAGTAGTGATGGATTTTTAGAAGTAAGCTATTGAAGATTGATAAAAGGTCTTTCAAATGAAAAGAGTGACCAATTCTAGGATTATGGCGATTATGATCTGCATTGTGTGAATTCTCAGTTGATCTAAGTTAGTAAAGTTGAAGTCCTATTAAGTCGTAGATATCTACATTTTTTTTGTCATAAAAGGCAGGAAGTCCTCTGTAGAACAGATGTAACTCTAAGCAGTCAAAATTATGTTGGCATCTGGAGCACACAATGCTAGGTTACACCATGGTATTGTATTAGAATTAGTTAGGGAAAGCTACCTTATACAAAAATAAGCTTGATAAGTCAAAGCAAGATCTCATAAAAAAGGATACATTTTGCATCTCTTGAGGTTAGTGATGCAAACCAAGCATATTTAGTACTTCAGATTTCAATAACCCAGTTTTGTGGAGGTATGGAAAACTTTCAAAATGATGCAAATGTCATTTTTTTACAAAGATTGTCAATTTTTAACAAGGCTAGGAAGAAGGCCTTGTAGGATTCATTGACA
This sequence comes from Struthidea cinerea, assembly GCA_013397865.1. Classification (NCBI taxonomy): domain Eukaryota; kingdom Metazoa; phylum Chordata; class Aves; order Passeriformes; family Corcoracidae; genus Struthidea; species Struthidea cinerea. The sequence goes on along the minus strand of VZTI01005041.1, from coordinate 1,198,482 downwards.
AAGCCCATATTCTCTATGAATTTTGCCTAAATTCTGAACGGAAGACAAGTTTACATGCAGAAGATGAGTCTGTCATCTGGGAAGTACTGGCTGGTGATTTACAGGGAATTCTATGGTTTAGGTGCAACAAGGCAAACAAAATTTTCTTTTTAAGGATGAGTTGGCAATTACGTTGGCTTTTCAAAAATTTCCTATATTTTAATAAGCACCAAAATACTGAATTAATCAAAAATGGACTAAGCTTACATTGCTTACATTACATTTCATAGACATTGCACCAATGCATGGAGTATTGATGTGTGTGTATGTATATGTATCTATGTGTGTGCATGTGTGTGTATATATATACACACATACGTACATATATCATATACCTCAAAAAATCTGTCAGTGATACATCAGATTCCAAGCAGTCAAAAAGGTGAACTGTCAATTCCTTGTCTTAAACTTGTTCTTATCATTCTTTTTACCTCGAGTAAAATTTTACAGATTGTTCTTTATGCTTAATATAAATTTCCTCAGCACACAGAAAGACGTAAGTTGGAACTGCATTGTTCTTAGACAGTTTGATTTGCTCTCATTGTGTTTTATCTTAACAATGACAAGCACGTGAAAAATTCAGGTTCTACGTACTAATTATTATGTCATAGAACAAACCCTTCAGTTTTATCTTAACAGAACTGAATAAAGAGAGTTAACAGCTGTGTACAGAGCTGGCTGCAGTTTGACATTCTTAGCTGTAATGGGACTTCAAGACATATCAATCAAATCAACCTGTCACTCAGGGCCTTAGACAAAAGAGTGTGTGAGATCTGACATGACTGGTTATCTTCAATTCCCATAGCTAGAAACTCTTGTTATGCTGTAATAGACTTTTCAACCTGAACCGATAACTCTGAACAGGGTAGTCTATTGAGGAGTTGGTTTTTTAAGGTCAGACTCAACTACTATAAAAATATGCTGGATGCAATGCCAGTTGTGGTCAAAGTTTGCCTGCCTTGTACATCATTTGCTCTGCCGGGAAGGCATTACAACGTGCATCTAACACTGTGGATAGTTGAGAGTCTGAGTGTTGGTATTGCCCATTGTGACTCTGATTTTCTCCCACAGTCAATACAGTGTGAATACTCAGAGCAAATACAAATTAGCTCAGCATCCAAATGTGTGGAGTTCAAGTCCTGCATCAGTATGCACATTTTGATGATATAAATCTATCATGGGCATTGCTTGATGATGAGTAGCACTGAAACTCTCTTTTTTTAATGGGCCAGTGTTCTTTTCCTACTGTTTACAATATCTTCTGTGAAAGTTTTGATTATAACCTCTTTATTAGTGATTGCACAAACTCCAGTTTTGCCTCAGGCCTTTCCCATGTTTATAGAGCTAAAGAATTTACCTACCCATCTCTTTGTTAATGATAACTCAGATTTGGGGAAATGGAACTACTTTTCATGAGTGTCCACTTTACTATTTGTCTTTTCCTGACATTATTTAGCCTAACTGTGAATATGTTCTGGATGTAGATTATAGGAAAAAAAGCAGAGCTGTCTAATTTTTTATTTCAGTATTTATCTTCCTGCTAAATCTCCTATGTCTTGAAAGAAAAAAAATCTATCCTCTAAACTTATCTCTTCAAATCTCTCTAAAATATAATATTTTCTTATGAGTGTCTTCCTCAAGAACATTTCTCATTTCTTCACTAAGACTACCTAATTTCTCAAAATCATTTCTTAGTGGTTTTTGCCTCTGAAGGTCCTGATCCACCATTTTTTATATGGTTTTTAGTGTCACTTTTTCCATTGCATCCCTATTCCAACATGCTTTACAAATAACAATTTGGTCCCTTTTTAGTAACTTTGCACTGGTGTCTGTTTTTGTCTCATTCCCAATAGTTTTTGGTTTTTTTTCCCTCCATGTCATATCTTACTATGTCCCTGCTGTTGTGATATTTGAGCATTCCCAAAGGCAGTAGTCGCAGTCATCAGAGATTGGTAACTAACTCCTGTTATTACTTCTCCCAAGGAAATTCAGACGCAATTCTGACATGCTGTGCAAGGATTATATGTTGTTTAACTTCACTCAGACTCTTCAGTAGCCACTTTTTTTATCACACACTACTCCTCTAATTCTGAAATAAAATTTTCAAGTTAAATGCTTAGTAAGGACATTAACAAGAACAGAAATATGTGTAAATATCTTTTTTTTTTGACAATTCTCATTCTTCATGCAATGAATGGGTATTTAAGAGTCTTTTACAAAGCATTTTTGATTTTTATGTTCTCTGAAGCTTAGCACAAGACACTTAGTACCAAATGTTATAAAGAGATAAAAGCAACCTTGAGATTTTTCAACTGAAATTTCAATTTAATATTTGCCACTTACATAGGCAGAAGAAATAGCCGTTGTCTGCAGAAGGGTGTCTGACTAGATTTTGCCCAAGTTGTTTCTTTGTTCCAGTAGGCTATAACCTTTTGGGGGAAAAGCCACCCTGATTTCAATCTCCATTGCTATCACCATACCTAGAAAATTTCACAAGTTCTCAATGAATGCTTCCATTCAGTGTGCCTTATTTCTATTCTGAATTTCAGTGTCATAAATTTTATTTAAATCTGGACCACTAATAACAATCATTATTTTAATCAATTTTAATTCTCAAGAAATATTTTGTCACATTGGGCTTAGTAATTGCTGCACCTTCTTTTTTGTCCAAACAATGTAAGTTTATTAGGACTCTTCTTTTTTCCCCCACCAATTCTATATTTAAACCCATCATTCTTCTCTAAAGCTCCCTCTATCATTTTCATTTTGGAAACTTGGTGTTCCCTCATGAACAAAAAAGGTGACATATGATTCTCGATTTTCACACAGGATGGTTGAGACCTTTCTAGAAGTTCTAAGGTGTCTTTAGGTCTCTCCTCAGAAGATGTGTATGGACCTGGATTCTTTATACAACAGCAAAACAGCTTTTTGGCTGTATTTGACATTTCTCTGATTTTTACAGCTAAGGATATTCATTGTTACAATTATAAAAGCAAATCTCCATATCCTGCTCATATTCATTACTCCTTTCCCCCCTTTTTGGCCTTAAAGGTATTACTTTGCATTTTTTGAATAAAATATATATAGCGATTGCCTGGCTCTACATTACCAAATGATTTGGGTAGCACTGAAATTGACTCCTGAGGTCTGAGAGAAAGCTTCAGATGGCAGAGCTGTGCTGTCATATGTTCAGAGACAAATTTGTTCTTCTGCTTTTAGGCATGTTCCCATAAGGGAGAAGTTCAGAATAATTTGCACAGAATAAGCGTTGAAGGCAAATTAGTCCACCTCTCTCCCTTGTGGATATTTTTATTTTATTCTGCAAATACCTTCACTTTATTTACACTACAGTAGAAGGAAAGATTCAAGACTGTACTATGGCAAAGAAGATAAATCTTCTATAGCCTATGGAAAAATACTTTTTGTCTCTCTTCATGTATGTGTTGTTGCCTCTGCAAACCACACTCCACACTCATGCTTCTCACACAACTTTCTCTTGAACTAGAATTTTTCAAACCTGTTTTGTAGAGCTGCAATTGTTCTGGTTTACAGAAGTGTATAATAAAGAGGCTGAGCCATAGCTCTCTCAGCCAATGAATCTGAATTTGTCCTTTAATATTTCTTAAATTGTTGATTTTTGCATCGCACCTGTTTCACAGACAGCAGAGGTACCTCAATGTATTCACATTGTAAACAACACAAAGTATTTATAACTCAATTCAGAGTGGCTCAGATCTGTCACAGCATGATAGATAAATCTTTTCTCAGAGGGAGATGCTGTCACCAGCATGATATCCTTTTGAGATAAGCAGGTCAGGCTTACAGGCATACTTGTGTAGAACCATCATTACTAAGTTATTTTTTACTTATAGTCCATTTTATACGCTCAACTCCAGTCTTTGTACCCAGCCTTTATACTTGGTCTATTATATTCATTAAAAATTAATGTCCAGTTTAAATGTATGTTTCAAAGAGAAGATTATATTTTAATGTTCTTCTTTTCTTTGAGAGAAGATTATATATTATATTTTAATTTATGTTTAAAGCCTTATGTCTGCCTATAATATTGTATGAATAATAAAGGGGTGTAAGTCTTACCTTAAATTATTCGTTCATAGGTTAATATTCTCCTCTTTGTTTGAGATATGCCAAGTTGTGAGGGCAGACACAGAAGAAATTAAAGGCTTTTCTGTGGCAGACAGCAAATTTCAATTTATGGAAGATCTTAGCTAAACTGCCAACACCTCTAACATGGAAGGGGAAACCAGCAAAATCTCTTGAAAATGACCAGGGGGATTTACTGGTGTATTCAAAAGGACCATTTTCTGTGAAGTGGGACACTTGGGATAAAATAATCAGTCTGTATTACCCCACATTTGCCCTTCGTAGTGCATGGACAATGAGAGAGAGAGAATGGCTGCTGGACAAAGCAAGCAGTAGAAATACTTGTTAAGTATCAGCAAAGATTGAAAACTTCTGACTCTATCAAATTTGTGAAGTGTTTATACACTGATTAAACTTTTGAAGGAAATCAAATAAATTAGAATGTTCAGAAAAGGATTTTTGATGAGGCCAGATTGATTGAAATATGAAGAGGGTTGTATTCAGCTCTTCTGGGAATGCTGAAGTCAGAAAGCTACCACATGAACTAACAGAATAGGCCAAGTAAGTCATTATAATAGTTTGGATATTTTTTAAGGGAACGCTCAGGAATGCAATACAACCTTTGGCATCTATTGCAGTAATTTTCTAGATGGAAGCCTTTGAGACTCTTGACATCCTACCCACAAAACAAAAAACCACAGCAAGCAGTACTTAGATGGTTTTTATATTCTACACTTCTGCACTTTATCTTTTTGAATAACACAGTCCGGAAGGGGTTTTGTGCATATGATAATATCTCTACCTTTAATATCAACACCACATGCAACCATCGCTACAGAGCTTGTGAATACTTTGGTCACATTTCTATATGTGGGAGCTCAGGGATCACTAGTACTGGAAATCAATTTGGTTTAAAATTCAGTTTTCATCTCTACAAGTAAGGCTCTATCAAGCTAAAGTAATATCTCAAGCTGTGGTATTATTCAGGGAAAAAGTTCTAGCTTTCCTTGAAATAGTCTCCTACATGTAAAGAATGGAGAAGTCTCTGAAGAAGTTCATCACATATTTTCAAAGATCAGGAAAAATCTGATGTTGGCAAGACTAGTAGTACCTGTGTGAAGCAGAAAGAAAGGGTTGCTGCAGCCTTACCAGACCAAAAATAGAGCAAATTCTAACCCCAGATCTCTCAGTGGGTTTAACTCCAAGCCACGGTTAATTAGGTTCCCGTCACTATCTTGAAGGTAACAGAAGATTTTTTTTTAAAAACAAGGACTGGTGATAACTAAGAGTCAAGATCCTGGTCATAGTGAACCATAAAAAAGCCAAGGCTGTAAAGACCTACTGAGTCAAATTACCAGTACACAAGGGAATGCCACAATTAAATGGATGGCATAAAATGAAGAATTTCTAAAATAATGGTTTTGAACAATTTTCTGTTACGTGCACAAAAAGAGGACAATTTGTGGGCTCTCAAAGAGACAATTGTCTTCAGAAGGGTATCTGACTGGATATCTGAAAGACATTGGTGATGTGTTTATTCATTTAGAGAAGCCTCATTATTATTATTTTACAAGTATTATAAATGAAAATATTAGCCTTATGTAGAATCATAGACTAGCCTGAGTTGGGAGGGACATTAAAAATCACCTAGTTCCTACCCTGCTGCCATGCTCAGGGACACCTTTCACTGAATCAGCTTGTTCACAGCCCCATCAAACCTGGTCTTGAACACTTCCAGGGATGGAGCATCCACAACTTCTCTGGGCAACCTGTGCCAGTGCCTCAGAACCCTCACAACAATGAATTTCTTCCTAATATTTAATCTAAACCTACCATATTTCAGTTTGAAGCCATGGTCCTTTGTCCTGTCAGTACATGCTCTTGTAAAAAGTCTCTGCCCAAAATTAATTGATGTGAAAGCTTGGGCATGTGATTTGAGACCCTAGAACAGAATAAATTCCTTAGCATTTTGTTGGAAGTCAGAAAAACTGTGTGTGACACTGTGTGTTTTGACTATCCGAAATAATAAACAAGGAATTATAGACTGAAGCACCCACCACAGAAACAACCATTCTTCTGCCTAGAAATACTCAATTCACCTCTAAATACGAAGTAGCATGGGCTCATATATTTGCATCTAAGACAAGTATGGCAAAACAGCAGGGCAGATCCCCAGAGCAGTAGCACCTCTTTGTGGAAGTTATGAATTGATGATGGCTTTCTGCATAACAGTGACTTTTAAAATTTCCATTAGCAGTGTGCTGCCTGCACTAGCTTTATGCAGGATATTCAAAAACATCCCATCCGTTTCATCAAGGCAAGAACATCCCTTTCAGCAGAGTTTTCATTGTGCAATCCATTGCATATAGTAGTATCCACAAAAACATTTTTTCCTGCTGAGAGCATGAGCATTCACTTCACACTGTTCAACCAACCAATTCTCTGCTGTCGGGCCAGCTTACATCTCAGGGAATACCTGCTGAGTAGCTGGAGGGAGTTTGTCATGCAACTCCAGGAAAATGTGGGGTTTTTTTTTAAGATTCTGAAGCAATGGCTGCATGTCACAGATTGACATCGCAGATCTGTGCTCATTGAGAGGCATTAAGCTGCTGGTTCACGGTGACGAGTTTCTTGGAAATCATTTACAGGACTGTTGATCTTCAGACACTGTCATCCTGCTCCTTGCCGTCCCTAGCTATTTGTCTTGCTGTTAGAGTGGGCCTTCAAAATGCCAAGTATTTTGTCTGAGCATGCTGGGAAGCACTCAAGCCTTTTTTCTCCAGAGCCCAGTGTTTCAAAAGTTAGTTTAGGACACAAGAAAAAATCCTCAAAGAGATTGGGGTGGAGTAAAAGGAATATGGCACCCCAATTCTGCTGTCAGAGATGTCCCACGTATGGAGAGACTGTGCTGACCAGTGCAAATGGATCACTGGGCCTTCACTGAACTGGTCACAGTACCTCACGTTGCATTGAAATTTTAGGGAGCAAAGTTTAGGCACAGGCATATGGATGTGGACGCAGACTAGCTAGTTAAATCTCCTTCAGGGCAGTTTGCCAGCAGGGTATTTTCTGGTAGAGCTTTGTGGCTTATTCAAGGTTTAAATCTTGTGATCTTCCAGTGTCATATCCCTTGCCTTGGTCTGGTCAAACTTTGTGGATATTTTCAGCTGCACAGAATTCCATTAATATTTGTAAGTCAGGGGCCTCCTTTCTGACCTTCCCAATTTGCAAAAGAATTGATTTGTTCTCATGATCAGTGATCAGTGATCAGTGATGTGAGGGAGTTGCCACTCATCTCCCTTCCAAAGCGGACACTGGTAGTATCATCAGACTGAATGAGCGCCTTTGGGATGCCTGGTTCTCAGCCGGTAGAAGAATTGGTAACCATCTCATGGGGTCACTGACACGGGATCACTGCTCTCTGTGCAGCCCAAATGATGAGTTTTGCAAAGTGGGTCTGACGAGCCGCAGGTCAGACTGCTTCTTTCTGAGCTCTTCTGAGCTCTTCTGAGCTGTTGCCCACTGCAGGTTCCCCACTGCCTCAGGCTCTGTACTGGCTGGCTCCCTCAGCTGTGGGAAGGTTGGGGCGGTTTCCCAGCTGCTGGGCTCCCAGACCTGACTGCCAGGGGTGGGTGACAGACTGTCTTTGCTGGCTCCATTGGTGGCAACTTCTCTGGGGCTACCCAGGAAGCCAGGCACTCCAGCTGGTGGCCACCCAGCTGGTGGGCTTGATGCCCAAACTGCTGGTGCTAAAGACCTGGCTGAAGATCTTGAGTTTAAATGGCAAATGCAGTGCCTGCTTAGTGCATGAGATCTCTGGGCATGTCAGTCTCTGGTTTCAATGATATTTTTCTGGGCTTATTCTCTTGTACATCATAAGTAAAGATTCAAATTACTTCTTCTCTCTGTTGATCTGATAAAATGGTAATGGTTTTGCTGAGGTATCTTATTAAGTTCTGTCCATTTTGTATTTCAAGAGTGGTGTAAATAACTTGGAAGTGATACTGAAGGCTGTGTATTTTAGCTTTGCACTTCAATGCTGGTACCAAATGAAGGAAAGGACCACAGTGCAGGTGGAAAACTGGTATGTTATTGTTCTGCTCATGGCAAGATTATGGGAGCCAACTAGGCTGATCCAGATAAAAGGATATTTTCTAGCAGCAAAAATGATACAAAGTTTTATTTTACCTTCTTGCTCTCTTCTGATGCATTTTTGAGTGATATTGTTTGCTATTTCTCTGTGTTTATGATGAGCAAATAAAAAAGTGATTATAGAATGTACACGTGTTGATATTAATAATAAATCTTAAAGTATTTCAAGCATATGCACTTTTTATTAACTTATAATTTCATCCATACCATTACTTTGTCTCTAATGTCATATTCAGGAAAATAAGAAATTAAGAAGCTGCTGTAACTCTGATTTCCTAAATATCTGGATATAGATAATATAGAGACTTGTAATGTAAATGTGTACAAATAATCAGGTTTTCACCAGCTACAAGTCATATAGCATATGATGTTTTAAAATGAAAAGTTGTCTAGTGTACACAAATATCTACATTGACTAAATAGAGATGAAAGTCTGGGGGTTTTGTCTGCTATTTGATATTTTCTTCATTATTTTCTCACCTGATGTTTTAATCCACAATATTTTGAACAATTTAAGTTTAGGGAAGAAAACTATCAACACATGGCTACCAAATATTCTTGGTCTGTGGCTGTAGACACAATAAATAGTGGATGAAGTTGGTTTGTTTCTAATGATAAGGTTTTAATGGCTTTTATTTTTTCCCTATTCTAACTGTACAAAAAATTTCAAAATTGAGAATATCAGGTTCTGAGTAGAAAACATGCTGCTGCATGCTAGAGGATCACATTTTCACTAAGTTCTGGATGCAAATGAAAAATGAAAAGTTGATGGTGAATCTCATCAATACTTTTTAGCCACCTCTATTCTGAGTTAGGCAGCAGGAATATGGAGGCTCACAGGCCCTAAAAAGCAGATTTGTGCAACAGATTTGCGCAGCACTGATGCAGAAGTGCTTGAGTACTTTAGTAGTAGCAGACTTGTTTTTTAAACTGTCTTTAAACTGTTGCCTTGTACCTTCCTTTTCCTGCTTTTATGGTTCATGTAATAGGAGGGGAAGCTGCTCAATGACTGCCTATAGTTATGACATTCCTTCTTAAATGAATAATACGTCACAATATGACCTATTTTTCACTTATTTCTATTTGCAGGGTTAGCTAAGTACCCTGAGTGAGACTGGAACCTCTTTTCTCAAAATAGGAAGCTGGTATCAGAGATCTGGGGCCACACCATCAGAACTCCTAAATCATGGGCTCTGAGACTTGCTTATGCCCCATTATTAGTGAGATCTGATATTTCTTAAACTCCTATTATGAGAAAGAAATTAATGTAAAAGGTAGAGAAAAATAATAACTTATTTAAAATTAGTGATATTACTTCAAACGACCTAATTTTCTGCTTTCGATATTTGCCAGATAACTGTTCTGCCCTGAATAAGGGAAATGTATCTAAACACCTGACCTTAAACATAGTTAACTTTGTTTCATCTGCATGTCAAAAGAATGCCTTACCCACCAAATCATTCTTTTCCCACGTTAACTCTGTGCTATTATCTTGTAAATTGCTTTTGAATCTCTGACATTTTGATTTACTTTTATCAGAACATGTAGACTTTTGTGTTTTGCATATTGTTAAGAGATTTTTTTGAAGTTATGGAGGAGTTATTAAAAGTTATTAAAACTCACTTTTGTGTTGGAATATTTTGTTGGATGTTCCAGTTTATGTATATTTACCTTTGTCAAAGCACACAGTATGATCAATTACATTCATACCAATCTATATCTGGGATAATTCCATTTCTGCAGAATCATTTGCTTGGACACATCTAAGTTTAGTATGCAGCCTGTAATGCCTAGTCCTTAAACTGTATGTTTCACAAAGGAGAAACACAAACATTAAACTATCAAATGCCACTATTCCATAATACAGAATTTGAAAATATTGCATGATAATCAAATACTTTAATTACATATTAAACCTATCCATGAGGAAGTCACTTCATTTACCCTCAGAATCAATTAACTGTACTGAGTGCCTGTAAATGGTGATTGTTCAGGTCACATGTGATTCAAACTAAATGATTTATTAAATATTTTAAACTAAATTCCTCAAACTCTTTTTCGATGTATTTTTGCCCCATATTTGTTGGTTGGGCCATTTTTATACATATATTCAGCACTGACAAAGCATCAGTATTCAGTATTTTGTATTCAGCTTTGGGTGTTGCATTTAAAGAAAAAATGGTACTTGGAATGAATCAACAAGAGTGTAAGAAAATGAGCAGAGAGCTACAATACAGCACTTAAGAGGATATTACGGAAGCTTTTTAGATGTGTGGTCCACACAAGTTATGGAGTCTCTATGACTGGTGGTGTTGCAAACAACTTCATGACCAGGGCTTAGACTGAATAATTTCTTTTGTTCCTCTTCAGCTCAATGATCCTGTATTAGGTTTCTTAGTTACTGATAAAAAATTATTCAATAAAACAGGCATTTTTTTACATTCTAGGAGAAGTATTAGTGAAATATTTCTCAGAGACACAATGGATTCTTTGGAAATGTTCCTTGACAAGATCTTACGTGTTAATTTTCCCTTATCCAGTTAGAACAGTGCAGCATCCTTTACTATTAGTCATCTTATTTGTGAGTGTTTGTCTAGAGAGCTATTACCAGGTTTGGTGAGTTTTTTCCTGGAGGAAATGACACTACACTATCTAATCAGCATTTGGAAGAGTGTTTGAAAACTCAGAGGTCTGAAGCCATCTGAGCAGCTCCTGTGAACGGCTTACCTTCCTGCTGCTAGCCTAAGGAGCATAATGCAAAGTGTTGTGACAGACAGGATATAACTTCTGGCACTTCACACGCTCAGTCAGGAGATTGGGTGTTGAGATGCTGAGAATGAAGGAAAATAAAGGTAACATTTACACACACCCACCTTGAGTTGTCTCATTCTCGTCATCCATAGCTGACGACCTGAGATGACAGTTAAGCCACAACAAAAGAGAGAAAGTGCTTTTGGCTCTCTGCCTGGACTCCCCAGGGTTTGGGAAACAGAACCTGGATCTTGGCCTCACTGGTATGCAAAAGAACAATGACTCCAAAGTTACTAAGCAAAGAATATAACGTGGAAGTATGTGCATTCAAAACATTTGGGGCCCAGTTTCAGTGCATATCTCAGAGAATTATTAGAGATTAGTGACTGAGAAAAATTCCTGCAACCTTTCTTTACGCATGTTTTCAGATCAGTCTTTGATTGTTGTGTTAATAGATATGTAAAAATGCTCTGTTCCTAACGCTGCATCCAGTCCTTTTTCCATAGATCTTCTGGATTCTAATATCCTCAGAGACAATCTTGAGAGCTAATCCCAGCATAGCTGAGCAGTTATGACGTAATGACTAGGACACAGACTAAGACCGGGAGGGAATCTGAGATGTTTATTCAAAGAAACGAGCTGGTTTTATACACCTCTTCAAGACCCAGTATTTCCTTATATGCTATTTTCCACTAAGCGACCTATCACACATTGCCATGTCAGTAACAAATTTTCTTAATGTCCTTACATGGGGGTGATCACACTCTGCCCACCCGTCTGAAGCTTCCAGCAGGCTCCTCTCCGCAGAACTCTGCTGAGTGGCATCTCCTCCTTCCAAGGTCAGGTGGAGACAAGCTTCCCTGTCCTGTCATGGCATTCTGCAGGCACATCCCACAGCCCGCAGTTCAATTCATTCCTATCTCTTCCCACACAGTTATTTATTCCTGACAAATGATAAAAAAATTGTGTTGTTAACAGAATTCTGTATGCAACCTATAGAGAATCTAAAAGGGAAGAGGGAAGGTACAAAACACTGCAAAACTTTAAAGCATTCAGGGAAAGTTAGCTATCCACAGTAAAGTAGATTTTTGTGTGCAAGTCTTCCTTTACTACAATTTTTCAAATTAGACAGATAGCTTAGCTCAGTGCAGTGAACCTAAAACAGTAATATATGACAGTTCATCTTTTCAGGTACATTAGCCCTTTAGAAGCCTACCATAATACTTCTGGTCCCTCTGGGCTAAGGAAAAAAATATCTAGAACAAGAGATGTAGCTTTTTATTTGCACTGTTCTTTTGGAAACCGAGGTTGTTAAAACTTTGGGAAAATAAAAAAAGGTTAGGGTTGGTTCAGCAGTTCCAATTAATTCACTGTTTCATCAACTGCTTAAAAATTAAAGGTGACACAGAATAGCTTCAGCTATTTCAGAAGTTCTTGGATATTTGTTTTTGTACTTCTACAGGGCCCAAAAGAATACACTTGAAATGGGTAAATTTTGCATTGAATTTGCGTGACAAGGTTTGGTAGCAGAGGGGCTAAAGGAGTGGCTCCTGTGAGAAGCTGACAGAAGCTTCCCTCATGTTCAACACAGCCAGCGCCCGATGGCTCCCAGACAGACCCAACTGTGGCCAAGGCTGAGCCCAACAGCCATGGTGGCAGCACTTCTGGGATCATGTACTTAAGAAGGGAAAAGAAAGCTGGTGCAACAGCAGGCAGAGAAGATAGGGATGAGAATATGAGAGAAATAGCGCTGCAGACACCAAGGTCAGTGAAGGAGGGAGAGAAGGTGCTCCAGGTGCCAGAGCTGAGATTCCCCTGCAGCCTCTGGTGCAGACCATGGTGAGGCAGCTGTGCCTCTGAGGACAGGGAGGTCCATGGGGGAACACACATCCTCCTCCAGCCTGGGGAGGCATCCACGCCAAGGAAGGTGGATGCCTGAAGGAGGCTTTGCTCCCATGGGAAATCCATGCTGGAGCAGGATCCTGGCAGGACCTGTGGCCCCATGGAGAGAGGAGCCCACAGTGGCGTAGTTTGCTGGTAGGACCTGTGACCCTGTGGGGATCCATGCTGGAAGAGCCTGTTCTTGAAGGACTGCTGTGGTGGGCCGTGAGCCCTTGGCACTCCCTTGGAGGAGAGGGGCCTGAGGCCAAAAAAACTCGCACCAGAGATAAGCAACCTGTCTCTAGGTTATGGTGACCAAGTGAACCACCTCCAGCATGCCTTGATTCTTTATGGTAATACCTTGTACCCAGTTGGCTAACTGGTTTCTACCCC
>VZTI01005041.1:1171498-1185091 GCA_013397865.1 Struthidea cinerea | reverse complement strand
TCGTCCCTGGCCTTCCCCTCACAGAGGCTGCTGGACAATAAAGCTACCTCTGTGGAACTGCCATACGAGGCTCCTGTCTCTCTATCCCCGAGTTCTGCCGGGTTGATTTCACAAAGAGCTGGAATCACAAGGGCTGGAATCACTTGTAGCTGAGAAATCTCTACACTTGCTGAAATCACCCCTCGCTCAGGGAAGTTGCTGAAGCCTCTAGAAAAGCCTTTCCCTGGCGGGATGCTTTCTCTAGGAAGGCCGCAGCACACTGGGTTCTTCACCCCCAGCTCCCTGAAAGCAACAGACTGCATCCCGTGGGAGGGACCCACACTGGAGCAGGGGAAGAGTGAGGAGTCCTTCCACTGAGGAAGAAAGAGCATCAAAGACAATCTGTGAAGAACTGTCCAAAGCTCCCATTCCCTGCACCTCTGGGCAGAAGGAAGTGGAGATTTTGGGAGTGAAATTTAGCCTGCGTAGAGGGACGGAGTGGGGGAAAGGTGTTCTAAAATCTGGTTTTATTTCTCATTATCCTACTCTGATTTTGATTGGTAATAAATTCAATTGTTTTTTCTCTAAGTTGATTCTATTTTGTCTGTGACAGTGACTGCTGAGTGATCTCTTCCTGCCTTTATCTTAACCCATGAGCCTTTTGTTATATTTTCTTTCCCCAATCCATCTGAGGAGTGACGGAATGGCTTTGGGGGGCACCTGGTATTCAGACAAGTCCATCACAGTTGAAATTTGTTTCTTAGATTGAATAAAAAATTACATACACCTTGAATTTTCCTGCTAAACTTTAAAATATTGTTTCATTAATAATATAATAGTAATCACATCTTCTTTAGGTCTGTTTTGTTACACAGATTAAAACAGATGTTCATGCCCTTTGTATCTCATTGAAACAAATTTTGCCAGGGAGTCACTTCCACCTATCTTGGGCATTTATTAGCTAACCATAAAATGTGTCTATACTGTGGAGATAATTAAGAAAAAAGGAAAAATAAAAACCCCTGACTTTTCTAACTCAGGTACTCTGTTACTGGTTGCTCGCATGAGCTGGGGTGCTTTTGTGTGATTGTTCCCGTCTTTTATTACTGCAAAAACTGGAGAAAAATAATATCATATTATTTGTTTTAAATGTGGATTACTACTTAATTTTACTATTTAGTAAGTAAAGCACAAATGTGGCTACTACCTACAAGTATCTTTTTTCTTCCTTCAGTTGCCTCCAGGCTCTCTATTTCCTTGAAAAGTAAAATGTTGGTGATACAGGCCTTCTCTGAAAGAACAGGCAATATGAAATTTCATATTTTAGAAAACAAATATTGTAGAAAATCTTTGGCAAGAAGAGCTGTTGATCTTAACCTTAATGGTTATTTTTAATAGACTAGGATGAAATCCAACCAAAATTATCATTTATTTAAATTACATTATAATTTCAAAAATTATAATTTTGGTTAAATTTTTAAAAATTGAATTGTATTTATAAATCTTTTACTTGAAGGTCTAAAGGGAAATAAAGTCATGTGAGAAGGAAGACTGTGTGTCCTCTAATGTCCTAAAATGCCCTTCCATTCAGTGAATTTCCAGAGATTATAAACTGGAGCATCAAAATCTGAGTTTAATCAGAGAATTTTCAATATCTCTCTTACATTCTTTGAATGTTCACAGATAAAACAAAAGAGTGAAAACAATATATGTTATTATCGTCACTTTTTTTCTTTCATCACTGCATATGTAGCCGATGAAGGCAGTTAGTTTCTAAACTCCTGAAGGAAAGTCAAGAGGGACTTGAAAGAAGTTGAACTTTTGTACAAAGCTTAATATTTTTCTGTTTAAATATTGGCAGGGGAAATGTTGTGTATTTATCCATGCTTACAAAAATAAGTAGTTAAAAGACTACTTAACAGTAGAATTGATCTTATTTACTTCATATTTTATATTCTATTAAAATTGGTAACAGCCAATCCATATCTCCAGGATATTTTTTTTAATCCTTTTCAGCGTCCATAAGGAATATAGTCAGAAAATTTTGCATAGAATCCTGGATAAGGATACAGTAAGCAATACCGGTAAAATGTTGGTTGAGGTTTCCTTGCTACCACCTTCAACCTGAAGTGGTATCTTTAATAGGGATTGTCTAGACCTATCCTTGTAGATTCATTAATCCACCTGTGTAGGGTCAGCTGTGCCCTGCCACTGCAGGGTCCTTTGGCCCTTCTCCAGCTCTTCCTTCTTCTCAGCTGTTCAGCTGTCAAACCGTGGGTGGGTAGTGCTGCCTGATAAACTAGTGCTCAGATTGGTTGCCAGTGCAAACAAGAAGCAAATAAGCAGAAGTCTTTGGCCTTTGAAACAAGTAAATATTGTCTGCCAAGAGGATCAGGTTCCCAGTTTTGCTGTCCTGTCCTCTGTCCATTTCCAGTTGGCTTGTAGAAGTAACTAGGTCTGGATTAAGGCTCACAATTTTACAAAGCAATAAATTTTCTAAGTGCATTTTTTGAGGCATTTATACAGAAACACAAGAGCTCCCAGTATGCCACAGCTTTTTGTCTCTATGTGTGTATATTTGTATGGCCTTGGCATTAATTAGAGCAGGGGTACTTTGCAGTAGACTGTTGTCAGATGGTAAATATTATTTGAATGTGATACTGCCTTCTGTCCTTTAGATTTTGTATTTCGGCATGTCTGCCGCAGTGCATTGAAAGGGAGGGAGCATGTAGCATCTGGTAGGCCAAGGACCACTGAAGCTAAATACTAAATAATAAATATTTCTTCCTGGTTACTAAATTTTACTAAATTGTCTGTCTTTAAAAAAGTACACCAAATGAATTAGTTGAGTAACCTTATTCTGAAGGCTATAATCTATGAGATTGAATGTGGTACGTAGATACACATATTGATAAAAAGTTCTTGGCTCCACTTATTTTGTTATTGGCAGAACTGCAATCCTTTAATCTAATTTAAGAAAAGGAAAAAAAAGGAAGCAAAGTTTATTAAGTTCTTTTTGCCAAAAGAAGGAAGAAAGCCAAAGGTCTTGCCTCTGTGACAGTAAAGAGAAAGACAGGAACAGAAGGCATCACTAGTCATTTCACACTCTGTTATACTACAGGGAAAATATCACTGAACAGCAGGGATAGTATAGAATTCATGAGCAAAGGAATATTAATTATAATCTTTTCTTCCTAGTGAAATTCTCAAAGCAGAAATCATGCGTGCTGCATTATGACTGTAGAGACTTAAAGAAGAAAATATCTGAAGTGCATTAACACTTTCTAGTCTCTGCCGTTTCCATTCCTATGCAAGCATCAGTTCTTCGATAGAGAACTAACCCTTTTCGGACACTGCAGCAACTCATGGGAATACAGTGGAAAATCAAAACTGGTTTAAGGGGGCCCTGCAGTTGCTCACGTGTGTTTTCCTTATAACTACAGACATTTAGGTAATATGGTTCTGAAAAATAACTCCTTAGGTAGAGTCAGTGTGGCTTGTCATTTGCTGCTAAATCACCTCATATATAGTAATATTGGCTCTGATCCAGCAAGCATTACTGTGATTACAAACTAAATTAGTTCCCTGTAAATATTTTCTTCAGGCTTCCCCTATGCCATAGGCTTCCTCTTATTTTGCTGGTTGATGAAAAGTCCATCTCTTTATTTTGCTCAACAAGTGAAAAGAGGGAGCATCTTGTGCCTCTTTCCACTGACCACAGCACACTCACTTCCTAAGCAGTTTTGGTTCAGCTCTACAAAACTGACTATGAGCTGCGCAAAAGGCTGTTCATCTTGATTGTACAAAGCTAAATGTTTGCGTTCTCAACGTGAACACTGGTAGATTTTTATAGCACTACTGTATGTGGTGTGCTGGATCAGTACAGTACAGTTACAATTTTTCCCATTATATAGAATACAAGTCCATGCTTTTTTTTAATGATTGCCATTTGAAGGAGAAATTATGCTGATCTTTAAGTGTTTTTTTTCATTGACAAGCTATCTTTAGCTTCTTGCTGAGAAGAGGCAGTTTTGTTTTGCAAAGGAAGAAGTTTTCTTCCTCTGTGGCAGTGTATTGGATAGTACGGGCTTTCCTACATATAGAGCTTCTCTCAGATGCCTTAACACTTAATGACACTTCCTGAAGTTTGGTTATATCTATGCAGTTTTGCATACTTTTACATATTTTTGCATATATTTATCCATAAATATATACATAGCTAATATACACCAGAGCTTTTGTATGTAATAATGGATTTTGGATTTCCACTTCCCTTCTATGTCTAAACTTTTGATGGTAAATATTAGCCAAGCAAAGAAAGACAGAACAATCTTTCCAAAAACTCATGCATCTGTCCTTATGACAAACATAATGAAGTGACCTGAATTTCCCAGCCTACACAGCCTGAACTCTAAAATTATACTCAATCTGAGAAGTCCATAGGACAGCTATTTCTGTAATAAGAAAAGAAAAATTGTTCTGTAAGGATTGTTTTTTATAGGAGAGAAAAAATAGGGCATGATGATCTGGCTGTTCTGCACACTCATTTCACATGAAATAGATACAAAAAATAAGAGCCACATTAGGGGAAGGAGTTAGGGTGACAATAGGTGGCAGGAAATGGAACTCCGATGGGAGATAAACAGCCACAACAAAAATGTGTGCAAATGAGAACGAAGTCTCTGGCCATTGATGTAGAGCAGATGCCTTGAGATGATCTTAATTTGATACTGCCTATGAAGTGCACAGAGCATGCCAACGTACTCAGGTTTATTCCCAACTCAGTATTGCTGATTTCAGAGATTGCATGTGGTCTGGCACTGTACCAAATATGGGTATATACCCTCTTTTGGTTTGTTTGGTTTTTTTTTCAAATATGTAAGTGAATGTTTAGCGTCATTCAGTTAACAGGTATCTAAATTGTTGTGAAAACGCTTAGGGGCAGAACTGTCATTTAAAATTTTCCTTGTCTGTAATTAAAGTGCCGTAGTTGATAATTCTTGGTAACACTGTATTTTAAACCAGTGTTGTGACATGACCTTGAAGCATTATAGCAATCTCTTTTCAACTTTACTAATATGCCAGCTATACGCCCCATAAGCATTTATTATGGCTGGACCTAATCTACAGAAGCTTGACCTGTTCTTATCAAGGAAAAAAATATATAAAAAATCTCCATTTAATTTTGTGACAATAGAGGTGTAAGCACCTGATGAACATGCTCTTTTTGTACTGCTTTTTTATATTGTTTTATTTATGTAAGAATAATTGTGGTATGGAAACTGCTATAAGTAATGCATTGCCTTTCTGCATATAGAGAAAACTGAGTCTGCCAGGTGAGGTGTTTGAAGCAGCATATTTACTAAGTTGTTCTGGCTCATGGAATTTCATCTTATTTTATCTCCCTTGCCACTCAACTACGGAAATGGACAAATAGAATCTGACGTATAAAAGAGGGATCTAAAAAAAGAAAGAAAGTGTCAAGGTTAATCAATAAGAATATTGGACTAATGTGCTGTCAGCTGAGAACATAAGACAGGTTATATCACTACTTCTAGTGCCATTATTAAAGGTATGTGTGACAAATTCATATGAACCTGATGAGATTAATATGATCAGCATATGATATTAAGAAATATGATAATTTATTTCTTCATCCAATATAGTGTAAAATAGTATAAAAACTCTCTCTATATATAGAGCATATAAGCAATCTGTCACTCCAGAGTATCACATTTTGTAACTGATGAGATTATTCTGAAATATGATTGACATAAACTAAAAAGGTACAAGGTAGGTAACTCTTAACAGAAAGCCATTGTCATGGTTAAATTTAACATTCTTTTGGGAGAGAAAAGTTTCTAGGGTGTTAGTCATGCTAGTATCAATCATAAGGGAAACACTTCTTTAATTAGGCACATATCCTAAAACAGGGATAGACAGAGATTTTATATAATTGAGCTATTGAGTAGCTCTGACTTTCAATCTGAAACATATACTCGTTTTAGCTTAGGTCAGCAATTGTCTGTCAAACCTTTCAATACTTCTCTGCAGGAACGGTCTGTATCTTTCTAATTCTGGGCAGATTCAATTTGGTTATTGGCAGAAGTTCCCAGTATTACTTGAAATTCATCCAATTAAATGAATTCTACATTTCTGGGTGTGAATGCAGACAGCCAAGAGCAGTGCCAACATTAATTTACCACATTATATATGAGCATAATGTCATGGAAGGCCAATTTACTCCATCTATCTCCCAGACAGCACACAATTGTTACTGTATTTCTGGCAGGATCTTTTCCTAGTCTAGTTTGAGATTATATTCTACTTTATGTGAGTATGTGATAGGAAGGGAAGGGATGGCAGGTGCATATCTAAGACTTTCCTTAATTTGCTTTATTTTGAATCAGCAACCACAAAGCAGGTTAATTGATACTTTATTTGCATAGAACTCCTCTGTTGCTGCTGAAGCAACCGAATGTAAATCCCAGATTTGAAAGGAAACTTGGCAAAACTGTGCCCTACAAATAGTTCAGAAGAAAATTAGTGTGAACTAAAAATCCTTGTTTATCATCATTTTTCCAGTGCTCTTGAGGTCTTATCAACATTCTCTCAGAGAACAAAATAGAAGATTTAAGAGTTCTAAAAATAAAACTATTCATTATGTTCAGCATGTAGCAGCATTGAATGGATTTATTTTTTCCCTTTCCAAATTTTTATTCCTCTTTTAGTCAGGTCCACTAGGTTGCTTGGAACACTCACCCAAATCACACTCTTTGGAATTTTTCTTCTAAATGAATTGGTTTTTTATATTTAGCCCATTTTTCACTGCCTTTCTTATCTTAGTCAGACTGCATATACCCTTTTTCAAAAGTTTTTATTTGCTGTGTTGTAGAATATGAAGATACATAGTCTTAGAAATACAAATACCACAGTAATTGCAAGATTTGCATTATAAGTAGCCCTTAAAGGGCTATCAGTAAAATCTTTAAATTACTATGACAAGTCACCTACTCCCAGTAAATACCTCAATGAGAAATCATGTCTTCAGCCTAGTTGTTTTTATTGAAGTGGATAAGAGAGGGAGATGTACCACATTAAATACATAAATAAATAAACAAATGTGATGTCAAGTGCCTATTAAAATGATCTTTTATGAAATAGGGGCTTGGTATTTTTATATGGAATCAAGTTAGAAATATTTTGTTGTTAAAATCAGATTTCAAAGATAATTATAGTGTCGTTAAGTAATACTTTAATGATATGGTTTTAGCACTGTGTGTGTATGTCGCCATCTGGACTATTCTCAAATTGAGGCTAGGAGCATCCTGGTGAAGTTCCCAGGCATCAGTGGAGAACACCTCAGATACAGGACAGCTTTTTCTTACTTCATCAGTGTTTAAAGTGCAGGGATAATGTAACTGAACATTATTTTATATTGTATTAAGACGGCTACCTGAAATGCCAAAAGCATCAAATCTGATAAAATTATATTAGATAAGCATAAACCCTCATGTGTTCCCACTAACAAAGGGCAGGAAATGATACTCTGATTATGCGGTAAGTGCAGGCTGATATTGAAGATACTGCATGTCAGTACTGTCACTGTGGGCCTTATGTTTGGCTTTCTGTTCCCCTCCTGTGCTCCCAGGGTCGTGCCTTTATTCCCTTGCCACCTATATCTCCTCCCATTCCCTGGCCTCCTCCTGTGCTTGCTTTGGTAGGGTTGGGGTGATGTTTCTAGCATGGCTTCTCAGCTCAGGAGCAAAGACACGCTGAGCGCCTCTTACTCTCTGTCTGCACATTGCTGTCCTCCCCTTGCTTTGCCAAGTGCAGAATAAGCTGCTCACATGTTAAGTCAGTAGGTGTGGGCTTCAGCTCCTAATTAAAGCACTTGAACTACCATGTCTGCGAATCAGGATGTAGGATGTAGGCTGCTCCCATTGCTGTCAATAGCAATCAACTGCCAGTGGAGGTTGGAGTGCTTGTGGCTAGGATTTCCCTAAAGGACATCCTTACTTGCTGCTGAGAAAAATTGACCAGTACTGAATTCTGGACTCCATTGATTGCACTGTCTGTATCACCATTGCCTGTATCGACCACAGCTTCCTTGACAATTACAGGAAATTAGATATGCTCAGATGTGTAAATCTCTCTCCAATAGTCTTTGATCCCAAAACAGTGGTTAAGGAATAAGACTGTGGAAGGAGGAGGTGGAGTGCAAGGGTTTTGGTATCAAAAGACTGAGAAAGAATGGGGCTGACAGCATTTTCATGAACTGCTGCCTCTCCCATGGAATACACTTCCAAAGAGACATCCCATGAAAGCAGCTGCATTAGATTGGGTGAGTGTTTGGGAGATTCACAGATACTCCCAGGCTCTTCCCCTGTTATGCATGAAATCCTAATGATTCTTTCAAATAATCTTCAGAGCAGTAAAGCATGTAATAATATCTGTTAGTAGGACAGAGTCAAAGCTGGAGGATTTGGCAAGGAGGCAATAGTTTTGGTCAAAGTGACCTCTCAGCTGGGAATGCTAAGATTATCTGTGCAGGTAACTCCATTTATTATGCCTAGTGTTGTTCATCCTCTGCCTGTGTTGAGAAGTAGACTTCCTGTGTAGAAATGACACACTCTCACAGACATAGTTGAGCCTCCTGCTGGGAGAGAGAGAGATGATGAAAGCCCAGACTGTGCGTCTCTGCCACCCAGAATTGTTAGCAAGGTAATGAAATAAATCTACTCTTTGCATTTCAGCTGTGGTTTGGTGTTGTCCTGGTTACCCATATGTGTCAACTCGTACAATATCACAACTTGTTCTCTATGACGTTGCGAGATATGGAGCATGGTGGATTCAAGGATTCAAAGAATACACCTTGCAAACAACAGTTCAGCAATTCCACGAGTGAGCCACATTGTTGGGGGGATGACACATGCAATTTTGTTTAGTTTAAACCAGTGCTTCATAGGTTTGCTTGGTTATCATTTAGGTGGAAAGGTACATCTAGAGGTCCCACATTAATCAGAGCAAAACCAGCTTCAAAGACAAAATTGATCTGTAAACTGTCAACAGCAAACTTGGCCTTGCAGGGTCATATTTCCTGTATTTAGCCCAAGATAACTCAAGTTATACTGCTTGCAGGCAGTTAAAAGCAAAGTCAGGAAGAGTATAGTACTAACTGTGTGTCTTTGATGACTTCTTGCTGAGCTCCTTTGAGAAATTCCGATAGGAAGCAGAGCTCTGCTGTTAGGCAAATTCCTGCTTTGCTTTGCACTTGTGTCCTGGGGCTAGAAGTTTCTGTTATGAAACAAGTGTAATACTCTTGTGCTTTTAAAATTTTTTTTAACAGGACCTGATTTATATAACTTGTTTCCAAAGGAAAAATATAAGTGCTCAAAACAATGATGATGAAAATGTAAGGTGTATGTGTGTGTATAAATATACCACATATATGTGGAATAAATGTAAGAGCTTGTAAATGTAAATGTAAATGTAATGTAAAATTATTTATCATAATAGCTATTACAACTTTTTGCATTTTTTTCCCAAAATTAATGTATAAATTCTTTTTAAAGGAAAATAGTGTTTTAAAGTTCGAGATGAGAACATTGATTAAACTTTTCCCTTCTTTTATTTATGCCATCATGTATTTCGGTGTTCTAATATAGAAAATTTTATGTCCTGTTTCCTGTCTTTCCTCCAACTCTCTTATTCATGGTCTATTCCATACCATTTTAAATAATAAATGGAAATAATCTCATAAAGGGATATATATGTATAAGGCTTTCAAAAATCTCAAAAGAAAAAAAACCAATTTGTTGTCAAGAGTATTGATACAGTCTGGTTACATTTTGTAATAAATGCAGAGAAGCAACAGAAATCCTACCTATACTATTCTAAGACAACCTGCATTAAAAAGCTTTAATATTTTGGAAGAAATTTAGACTTCTTAATTTCTGTAACCAAAGAATCAAAATATTTCTTTTTAACCAACCAAAAACTATTAATGTTTGCTGTGCAATTAGTCTAATTCACTGAAATTTGGCAATTTTGACAAGCATTATTTGGCATCACAAAATATTGGTTGCGTTGCTTCATTCCTACAGTTTCATATAACTTTGCTATATAATCTTAGTTTTTAATACTGTTGTCAGTTCTGATCAGTTTCAGCGTATGCTTTGGAGTGCTTTTCTAAGGAGTAAACTTTGACTGCTTTATATATCACCACTTATATATCATCTTTCTATTAAAACCCCATTGAGTCTTTTTTACTGCACATAATGCTTCTATATGATCTATAATCTAGTATATGCCATTTTTCCAGGCTGTATAATTGTTTAAATTTCCATGTCTTTTTCAGTCATTAATTTGTTGACCTTTTTAATTTGTTTAAAAATATGCTCAGTCTATTGTTACATTATTCTCTCAGTAGGAATACAATAATTTAATTACAGGCCCTTGACCTAAAGCAGTTAAGAGGAAACTGGTATTACAGTCCTGTGCATAAATGTCTAGAGCTGTCATTTTCATGTTTTAAGAACTCTCCTTTCTTTCTAATGAGCAATTCCAGCACATTACATACTGCCACATTTTTAAGACAGGCAGCTTGCTATTTTGACCTGGATACAACACTGTATCTGGAATCTGCTTTTGAACAGCTGTGTTAGTCTGTTCTTCCATAGAAAGTAGTGGTGAGAATTTGTAAAAATGCACAAATTCCATCCTGCCCACAGTAAACAAAAGCAAAACTAAAAAGAAAAAAACAACAACCCCTCCACCTCCAGCCCCCAAAAAGGAACCCCAAACCAACCAAACAAAAAAACCCAGCATCACAACCAACTCCAAGATTCAATTAATTCTGGCTTGAAACAGATTAGGATGCAGAGAAGTGCAGCCCAGTTAACTGACTGTGTACATGTTTCAGTTCTCTAAGATTTTCCTCCTTGGCAGTTTTATAATGAATTTATTCAACTGTCATGTGTATTGTGTCTTAGGATCCTGGGAAACTTACTTCATTACTGAATGGACAAATTACATTTTTGTGAATTTATGAAGAGAGAGGAAAGTTTGCAAAGCAGAGTTGGCAATACATTGCTTGTCATGAAGCTGTTACTAAGAAACAATGGTGATTTTACTTTCATGAATGTATTTTTCATGAAGTCTGAGCAAGAAGTCTGATAACTTTGGATTTATCTAATGTTTTTGAAACTGAGTTTAAAATGTTGTTCCTTCATGGTGGTGTTCTGCTCACTTCAGAACAATAATGGATTAAAAAATAAATATGATTCCACTGAAATGGTATTCCTATGTCCCATAGGGGGCAATTGGATAAAATGAAATCCTCAACAGTTGATGGGGACAAAGAAAACCCAACAGGAGGTATGTTTAAAGGATGCATATATTTTTCATTAAATGGTATGCTGTTTTTTATTACCATCAGTCTCAATTAGAAACCAACTGATAAGTTCTTTCACTTATTCTTTTTGTATGGAAGACCTCTGAAATAGCTAATTTCTCCTTTTTTTATTGCCTTTGAAAGTCTAATTTCCCTTGACAATAGTTAGTTTCTTCAAGTTACAGAAAAAAAAATTAAAAATGTTTATAGCTAACTCATCTCTCTGCCAACAAACTAAATAGCTGAACTGTTTTAGAATGCAAACAAAAACTAGCCTTTATGAATAATGGAAAACTGGTCTTATATTATTTATGCCAGTAGACATGGTGGTTGTAGGATTGATTTCCATACAATCAAAGTGCAATGATTCAGAATTATAGCTATTGTTCTATTGAATACTGATAAAAGCATAAATAGAGCCATCAGCATTACAAGATCGCACCATCTTCCTGAAAGTGCTCTGAAAGTGAAGAACCTGCTGGACTGAAAGTGAAGAGTTAATCCAGGCAGTCATAAGGTATGTTGACCTTAAGAAAAATCTTATTTGTTGATCTTATTTTTCAAAAAGTAAATGAGTACCAGTTTCTTTCATGTGAAAAGAAGAGCTGGATAATGGGACCCTCTAAAGGACACTGAGGTCTACACCTATTTCTTCATTTCTCTAGATGGATGTACAAAGCTAAGATAAATGATTTCTTGATCTCAAAGTTTAATCATTGGCCCAGCCTCTCTTTTGAATATTACTGTGTTTCAGAGATGATACTTAGCAAAAAGTATTATGAGTAATATTTTCTAATATCATTAGGGAATGCAATACAGTCTAAATCAAATTAAAATCTTAGTCATTCTCGAGACTGGATGAGAGCAAGTATGTTAAAGAAAGAATGCTTCTTTACATGTGAAAGTGGACAACATTAGCAGAAATTTTTTAGATTTGCAACCATCATAGCAAACAGAACTTTTGAGTGTCTCAAATGTTTGTATTATATATATTATGACAAAAAAAGGTAAATGTACTTCTTAAAATCTTGACATATACCAATGTAATTGCACTTACCATGTTAGCTGAAGTTGGAGCCTGCATGAAATACTTTTCTCAAAACTCTCAAAATATTTGCTCAAAACTTCAATGTAATTTGGCAGACCTAATTTTTTTTCTACCATGCTACAAGAATTTCTATGTGTACAACACAAAGAACATACCTTCAATTTGTTGGCTTCTAAAAAAAGTCCCAAATGTATCAGTGAACACTTGTTATTCTCTCTCAGAATTGATTTACTTGTCCTTACCAAATGTTAATTTGATTTTTGTTTTGTCTTCAGCAAGTTTATTTTCTTAGGACTAATTTCTGCCTTAACTCACAGACATCATCTATGTGTGTAATAACACATATATACATATGTATGTATATATATATATATATAGACACGCACATACCTACGGGGTGTAGCCACTGGGGTGGAGTAGGTGTACTATGAGCTGGTTAAGCAAGTGAAGTAAAATGTTCTCTAGCCCCAAAATCTGAAAGAAGAACATGTAACAGCAAAAAAGAAAGAAGAGGAGTGGGAAAAAAAAATAAGATATTTTCTTAGTAACTATTATACCTACTACAAACTAACTTTTAATCTGCTTGAAGATAAGGGCTTGAGGACAGCTGAATAGTCACAGGAAGATGTTAATTGTACTTTATGTCTTTCTAAAGCCATATATGTTTTTGTAGTCTTCCATGCAACCGGTTTTGAAGTATGTGTTGCAAGCCTATATAATAATAAACAAAACAAATTAAAGGAGAAAACCTCTGCCTGAGCACCATACTTTATAAGAAATTAGAGTTGGGGCAAAGATTAGTGCCCTCTGTGTGAAGACAGATTGTATATTAGAACACAGGAAGAAGCAGACAGGGAAATTTTGAAAGAAAATGATATGGTAAGAAAAAGGTTTTGTTTACTTTCCCCTTTCTTCTTTCCCCCTCTTCTTCAATTTCAAACTTCATGCAGCATAGATAATATCAAAGCTCTGGAATACAACAGGGGGTAGATAGAATTTCTTTATATTTCCTGAGTGCTCTATTGCTAAGACTATAGAAGGTTCATGTAAAAGAGTAGAAACACTGAACAAGGTAAAAGTACAGGGTGTTATACTGAAGATCTGCCTTGACTGGAGAAGTTTATTATACCATCCTCTTTAGGAAAAAAAACCAAACAAAACAAAACAAAAA
>VZTI01005041.1:1054973-1171435 GCA_013397865.1 Struthidea cinerea | reverse complement strand
AAAAAAAACCCAACCAAAACAAAACCCAACCAAACAAAAAACCAAACCAGAATAGACTTATAGACTTTCTGGGAGGTGTGTAATTTTCCTAATTCTTCCAACTCTCAAATTGCTGCTTCAGTTTTGATTCCAGATTTTACTTCTTCCTCCCCTGCTTGTCAGTGCTATAGCTGGCAGACCTCAGTGGCTCTGAAACTCTTCACACTTGCTGCTGATGGTTTCTGACACTGGTTTAGAAGCACCCAAAATGGGTGAATGGTTCCCATGTGTAGGTGCTACCTACCTCAGGAAAATTGCATCGAACCATAAATACAGTTTGCATCCCTTATCAAAAATGTAAGGGAAAAGACATGCTCTCCTTCATGCTAAGGATATTTTTGGAAGACCGTGTTTTTAATTGAAAATTTGTAGTATATCTCACAACAAAGCAGCAGGTCACAGATGAAGCCTTTTTATACCAGGAAATTGTCTGACAGAACAGCTTGTGTGGGTAAAGGAGTAGATCTCACTGAGGAAAATCTCCAGACAGGAATCAAACACGTCTTTGTTTTTGTTGGGTTTGGGTTTCGTTTGGGTTTTGAATTATGAATCTGATGTATCTCTTGGGACAGGTTTCCGAAGTTCTGATAATTTTTGAAAAAAGGAAGAAATTTTTGACAGGCAATGGAGAGAAGCAGGGAGGTGTCAAAAGGAGAAGACATCAGAGTCCTATGTTTGCCTCACAATTATGCACCTCTCCAGAGAATAAATCAGGGTGTGTAATAAGTAAGGTATTTTTTAGCATGTTAAATAGCAGACAAGGGTGTAATTTATCCCATATCATCTTTTCCATGTTTTCTAGCCCCCTATGAACATGTTCCAAGATATTTTGTAGCCTCTGGTATAATCTGAAGTCAAACTTAAAAATATTTTTACTGCAACAACACTGAAACAAAGAAGCTGTTTTTTCCTTCCTCTCATTCAAAAAAGTAGAGGTGCTATTAATGTAATACAACAAATGTAGGCATCAGTTTCTGCTAACATTAAGAAGATCTGACTCCTTTACTGGGCAGAGAATTCTGCTTTCTCAAATTTCTCAGACTGCTCCAGATTTCTTCTTGAAAGTTGTCTCATATTACTGTGCTGTGTAACATTTCTTCTGCAAGTTTGGTGTGATAGTCAAAGGATCAGCAAAATTCTGGGATTCTGATGGATTAATGACACAGAAAAAAAATAACCTCTGGTATTATTTTTCAGTCTTTGGTGAGATAAAGAGAAAATAAAATATGTATCAAGCAGGAGAGGGCTAAAAAGATAGGACAGAAGTAGAACTGAATAGAATTTTGAGTTATGAAAAAATTTAGTGTAATTCAGCAATGGGGAGTACAGCTCACATAGGATTATGGCAATTAGATTTCTAGTTTGCAAAACCCATTAAGAAAAGGCTTAAAGAAATAAGGTTACTCAGTCTAGAAGTTTTTGTCCAAGAATGAGGAGAGATCAGATAATGGCCTCAATGAAGGGATAAAGAGGGATAGATGGATGGATGGACGGATGGAGGGATGGATAGATAGATAGATAGATAG
This sequence comes from Struthidea cinerea, assembly GCA_013397865.1. NCBI lineage: Eukaryota > Metazoa > Chordata > Aves > Passeriformes > Corcoracidae > Struthidea > Struthidea cinerea. The sequence goes on along the minus strand of VZTI01005041.1, from coordinate 1,169,870 downwards.
ATAGATAGATAGATAGATAGATAGATAGATAGATAGATAGATAGTTTCTCTGCCCTTTGTGGAAAAGTTCAGTAACGACAGGTTAGCGACTTAGGAAATCCACCTAGAAAGGTTGGTAAGTCTGGAAGAGGACTGAGTGGGTATATTGTCAACCTAGTCGCTCAAACTGCTTAAAAAGAAGTTAAGCAAAGTAGAAGATGAAGTAGTATAGATGCATGCAGTTGTTTACATGTGACAGATTTCCTTTAAAAGACACATGGTGGGGAGGATAAATTTACTCTGTGAACCAGGTTGTAACCAATTTTGTTTTCATGTTTGACCCTTCTATTGTTGGTCTGAGTTTGCCTGCTGTTAATGCTGAAGTATTTCAATACAAATAAAACAGATACTCTGACCTTCCAGTGAGTTACACGATGTTCAAACAAGGTGTGTTTTTTACCACTGTGTAAGTAAAGAAAGAAACTGCAGTACAGTCAGTAAAGCAGACTGAAAATCAGTTTTGTGTAGTGCCCAAAGGGCTTGGCCTTTGACAGTATAACACATTAAAGCTGCTTGGAAAAAAATTGTCTGGTTCTTTTCCTTCGTTTCACAACATAGCGAAAAATTATTTCTTTTTCAGTGGAACACAAGGACAATAATATCAGCTGACAATATCCAACTTTTTTACCTTTCTTTCTCTACATAATGTTGAACTTTCAAAAAAAAAGGCAAAGCTATTGAAATTTTATTTCTTTGGTCTATTGAAGTAGCATGTTATTCACAGCAGCAGGTCAAATGATATAAGAGTTTGAAACTTGCAGCTAGAGAAGTTGTGCCATACAGTCACCCACTGTTTGTTATTTATGAATAGTTTGTAATTTAAACATAGCTGGAGAAGTTCACTGGAACAAAACATGCATAAAACCAACAAATTTTTATAGAGTTCTTTCTTCTCTCCCTGCCATCAGTCCAACTGGTCCTTATCTACTGACAGTTTTATAAGGAGAGGGACAGGAACTTCCCTAAAGGATAGGAAGTAATATTATAGGAAATAATAAGACCTTTATGCTGTTAAATAAACTAATGTACAATATTTCAAGGATTAACCTCAACCATTCTTCTCTCCCTTTGCACTCCACCCCAAACTGCCATTACACCAGGAATTTACCTCGGCATAGTACTGGTCTCTGTTGGTTCGTTGAGGTCCACTTGATCTTGGTATGCAACAATTTATTTTATTGACATGTAGAAAAGATTTTTATGATCTAAGAGAGTAAATTATTCTGCATGATGCTCAAAAATGTGTAGAAAAATCTCTTTTCTGGTTTTTTTCAAGGAAAATTATTGAGACTTCATAGAGGGTACAATGGAGATTTTCAATTTCATATATATTGTGAATAATTTATGAACACACAGTGGAGTAGTTGACTACATATTAAGACAAACCCTAATTACTGAGTTTTATTTCAGTTTTGCTTGACGTGTCTTTCAGAAAACTAAACTTTTATTCCAAGCACTGCAATATACACTGAAAAATATAGCCTTTTTTGTTCTGCTTTTATTAGACATGCATTACCTATTTTTCCAGTGGGCTCTTCATCATTATGTAGAAAGGAAACTTTTGCATTATCTAACATTTTCTTTTAAAGTCAATCCATATGTGATCTGTAACTGCGCCTGATTCAGTCAATTCATTAGTTATGCTGGACTAGCTTTTCAAGACTAGAAAATTAGCCCGTCTACCATTCACCTGATATGGCGATGAACAGAAGGTAAATTTTCTCTCAGTAAGTATTGATATTAGGCTTAGTGAAATCTGCTTTGAGGACCCAATTATATATCCCGGATTTCTTGAATCTTCACTATACAAGATTGATCAGATTAATGAGTGGTGTGAATCACAAATTATGCCATGTACATTATAGGACAATGATTTTTTTCATTCCCTTTATCTCAGCTAATCCTTGTTCTACTCTACTCCTTGTGGGAACGGCTTCCTCTGCTTCCAGTATCAGAGGCAACTTCTGTGGGAAGCAGGGGAGAGGTTTTTACAAATCCTACCAAGAGCTAACATGTGCAGCACAGAGGTCCCTGAGGCTTGTGTAAGAAATCTTTGTGTTTCAGCTTGATTCAAGATTAATTTGAGATACATACTTGTTCAAAGGCTCCTGGAGACCGACAGCATCATGTCTTTAACTAAGAGGTATTGAGAAGATTCAGAAATTTGAATAGATATTAATACCTCCTATTAAGATATCACATTGTCTTTTGCTAGAAAGAGCACTTTCAAAAAGAAGAAACTCCTTGATTTTTGTCTTTGACGTGTAAGTCCGGTGTTCAAGGCCAGAGGAGAATGAAGAGCATTTTCTGAAGTCTAAAACTGCAGCCTTTCTCTCAGGTTAAACTATATATATATATATATATATACATGCATACATAATTTTATTTTTTCTGTTTGGTAGGTTGTCATAAACACAGGAATGCAAAATTCAAGTATCTGCATTTTTTGATTTTTCAGCCTTCTCAAAATGTACATTACTGATTAGTTCAGTTCAACTCCAATAACTTCACTCTTCCTTTAAATCAAAGGAACATTTTTAGGAACTGAGAGAGAAGTGGCATAGAAGTATTTTAATTATTTAAACTATTTGTGGGTGTGTTGATCCAGCCTCTTATTTTTTTATTTATTTATTTATTTAGTATTTATGAAAAGAACTCAGCTTTTTCTCCTTCATGAAGCAACCTTGCTGTTTGGTTTCTGTTTCATTCTGGGGGATGGTTGGGTTATTTTTTGTCTGCACTAATGTGCACTAATTTTTTATAGTGGTCAGTACTTATTCATGAGGGAAAGGGCTGAGAGACAGCACTCTCAAAATATTTGTCATTCACTCTTTCCTGGAAATTATTTTTGACTGAGGTTATCAGGCATACCTGGCAGGGCCTGGGCAGCGAGGCTGCAGGTGGCACAGCCTGCTCTGAAATGAAGCCTTGGAGATGACAAGCCAAGGCAGAGACACCCTGGGACACTGCGAGTGACCTTAGCCAGGGCAAGAACACAAAGAATCATGGAGCAGTGGATGAAATACAGCGAGAAGGATGATGGAGAAGCAGAAAGAAACCAATGCATACAGAACTCCAACCTCCTGCACTACCCATTGCCTCACTGGGGAGACTGGGAAAGGTTGAATGCCACCACAACAAAAAGAGTGTTTGCGGAGACCAGGGAAGAGGGAGATGATTCTTTTGTAGGATGCAGGAAGTCATGATGGTTTTGCCTGTGAAAATGGGTGAAGAACTTTTTATTTCATTTCAGTGTACATTGCTGAGACATCCCTGTGACATCCATTTCACTTTTTCACGCATTTTCTTTCCTTTTGCAGAACCTTATTTGAATCCATACAGCTGTGTTTTCCCTAGGTGTGTTTTTACAAAAGGTTTTTCTTTCTCCAAATGATGCTCTGTATGTAAAATGCTCAGTGTGCACTTTGATTTGCTGCTTCTTATGTGACAATGAACCATCAAACCAGCATTTTTATGATTAAAATTATAATACAAAAAATATGTATAATTGTAATAACTTATAAATTTGAGAATATTTTGTCGGAAGATATTGTTTATATAGAAAAAGACACTGTTCACAGGTTAGAGATTTTAAATGTAAGTTACTGAAAGTAGCAAATCTGAGAGTAGTTTTCTAAACTCAGTGATATTTTCTTCTGAGGCAGTTCTACTAACTTAATGGATTATGCTACTAAAATGCAAATATTCCAGTTAAGCTAGACATCTCGCAAGCATTTTGACTATTCTGTCTTATAATGCTATACTATAGCAGATAAAGAAACACTGAGCTGTTTAAGTATTGAGAAATTCCATATTTTATATCTAGAATTCCCCTTATTTGGGAAACTTGCATGGGAAAAAAATTTGCTTCTGTTATTGCTATTAATAATAGCATTCATAAAATGTCTATTTTCTCATCTTTGGTTCTCAACTCCTTTTCTATTTCAATAAAAGGAGCACACACTCACAGCATCATTTCACAGGACCCCATATTGAGAATTTGTTTTTAATAATTATTGTAGCAGATTTTGTTCTTGAAAATATGTTTGAGCTTCCTAGCTGCACATTGCTTTTCGGACTTTCCTATGCCATTCATTTCGAATTACTTTTCTGTTCTAGCTGATAAGCTTTGTTTGTGGTTGACTTGAACATTTTTTTAACATTTGATTATAACCTGAGCAAAGTCTGAACACTTCTTACCTAATTAAGGAGTCAGGCTGACATGTTTCATGAGGAGTGTAAGAAGTGCATCTGACTTGCATAAGATAGCTAATTGTTTCTGCCCTAATATTTAATACTCAGGTGTTATTCATATGAACTGCAAGTGGAAAGCCATACCATGCTGTTTTGATGTCAGTGCCAATGTTGTTTAGAACAGCCAGAAGTGTCTTTTTGCTAGAACTGCTTATTTTAAAAGAAACCATTACAGATTAAGTAGGGCTTGCAGGAAAAGATAGACATAGGGAAAACTGATATGGGAGGATGTAACTTTATTGGTTCCGTGGTAGTAAAATAGCTGTGAAGAAGGATCCATGTTGATTTACACACAGCCTACCACTATATAACCAGCACCCTGGGCAAGCTTCCTTTCAGTCTAATCCTCACAGCTTTTTATGGGGAAGTTCTTGTGAGTTTGCTCTCCTTCCCCACTGCCAGGACGGCAGCATGCTGCCAGTAGGCAAGCTAAGCTGGCAGAGTGCTACCAGCCATATCACCAAGACAATGAACTCTCAGGGATGACACATCTCCACTGTGCTTCAGCCAAAAGCTGCCAGGAGTTTGCAACTTCTTGCTAGCACTGGAATTCCTAATCTTACTTCTTTTGTCTAAGTCTCAGCAATAAAGTCAGGAAAATTAACATCCATCCTTACTCCCAACATTCACTCTTAAATATCTGAAATCATTTGAGAGTGAGTAGCAGTACTGCTATTTCTGGAGCAGATTATCATCATGTGATACTTATCATGTGAGTTTTTTAAACATCCCTATCTTTAATTACTATATAAGCAGAATGAATTGGTTTAAAAATTGAATGTGTTAGAGCAAGCAGTGAAACCTAAGCATGACAGAGACATGGCATAATCCCTTAGATTATAGCACAGACATATGAGTTAGAGTGTGCCTGAGGGCTGCTAAACTAACCATGCTTGTCAAAGCACCTGATTCTGTTTGAGGGTATGAGTAGAGAACAGCTTGAATAAGGATGTTTACCTTAATATTAGTGCAGGACATACAAAAGAGTGCCTTGGCGCTGTTCCAGCCAGTGGTGGAACTGATGACAGCTCCTTACGAAGAACACTTCTATTCCCTCTTTTTCCTCTCTTTCTCTGATTCCTGATGTTTGCATGATCTGGCAAGCATGATCTGACTAGCAGCGCCTTTCAGTGCCTTTCATCCTCAAACACAGCCATGCATCCCAGCTCATTTGACAGTAACTTTCTTTTCTGGGAGTTTAATTCCAATCCACAATCAACAAACTATATATTGTACTCTGATGGCTGTTCATAATGCTACCATTTTTCCTCACAATCTTTGTTTTATCAGTTAAAACTGAATACTGCAGGATTGTTCTTCACAGATTGTTATTTCTGGCACTAGGATCCTTCCAGCTAGCTATTACATATAGTACAGTTCAATTTTTCTATGCCTGAGGAAGAAGTTGTTACTGTATATTGCCCTACTAGAGCAGATAATCATCATCATACAGCAGGTATGTGCCAGACTTTCTGTCTTAAAATATAAAAATAGCATAATTTAAAGTCTGCTCTTAAGGAAATAGGAATTTCCCAGGGCATGCAACCTGCTCCTCTGACTGGTCTGACTTCTGACAGAGCTTCTATAGTCTTTGGGGGCTGGTAATTTGCAGCAAGGAACCATTCATTCACCGATATTAAAATCCAGTTCATTTTAATTACAGGAGCTTTCTGTCCATCTTCAGTGTTTCCGTTTATTTTATGGGGTTTTTTAAGGATCGTCTCCTTGCCCTGTTATCCATCACCAGCTGGATACTTCTTTTTGTCATAAATGATACCTTTTCCCCAATAAAAACCTCAAATTTAATTCTTCCCCTGGAGAAGTAAGCCTGCACCAACCCTTGTAATCAAGTCCAAATTATTTAGACATTTTCAATAAGTGTTTTCTGTGGGATCCTTTGCATACCAATGGTTGCTGTGGCAGCCGTAGTTTGCCCATTCAGGTTATTTTCCCAAAGCATATATCAAAATTATCTCGTGCCTCCAAAATTCCACAATATGTTCAGCTCTGAAACCTGGGATATCTCCTTAATCTTAGACTATTTTCTTTCTCTTTACTCTGTTTGGCCTCTGATATCCTACCAACCTGCCAGACATGCCAGGTCTAACACATATCTCATGCAACTCTACAGCTCACTTTGATAGTCAATTCACCACAGGTAGCCTTTGCTAAAAAGTTTCCTTTCCTAATTTTGGTTGTCATTAATTTTGCCAGTTCCAGTAGACCAGAAACAGCCTAACTACTTGGAAAACATGCTTGTTTCTTTGTTCCATTATTTCTTTAGAAAGAAGTGGAATTAAATTTGCTTATTTCTCCCTCTATAATTAAAAAAAAATATTTCAGTATCAATTGAATTATCTCCTAATGTGTCTGGTGTTAGATGCTTAAATTGATTTGATATTCTGCATTCAAACATGAGAATAGCACCACTGTATCATAATAGGTAGCTTTCCAGAAAAGTGTAAGTTTTGGCATATTTCTCTAAATTGTTTTTCACATTTCAAACACTCTTAAGTAAGACATGTCAGCATAATCTAGGCTAAAATAAATGTGTATGAAATAATTTTCTTTTAAATACAGCGTGTGTAGTTTTCATGAACAAAGCTCCTAATAAAATATGCAATTTCAATGTCCAGTTTTCCACTGTGCTGAACCTAAAAATATTATCAGTTTAGGTTATTCACATTTATGGTCCTCTGAATTTCCCTTCCCCCTCCCCACCCCCAAATGAACACCAGCACTTCAAAACCTCAGGGTTTTATAACTTTCCTATCCAGATGAACTTAATATCAATCAGCTATACCCACTTGTCTTTCACTAGCAGGGAATATAACCTGCGTTATGTGGCGCTAACTGTTTTCTCGTGCTGTCTGAGGGGGTCAAGTACATCTCTTGCTTTTGACCATGCAATCAATGTAGTTGCTATTGCAAATTTTATCAAATAAATCTCTTCTAATCTCCCTTGCCATTAAATGTGTCTATTCTCTTAAAAGCCTCTAGTGGTGCCCATTAACCTTCCTACCGTCCAAAGGGTAGGGACCTTTTCCTGTCCAAGATTCCCCACAACTCTTTGAACAGAGCTGGTGCAAGATGACAGCTCTCTCTCTCTGTTTGCCCCTTCTAGTAGCACACCACTGCACACTGCTCCTCTCTCAGCTCCTCCTGCTTGCTGTCCCTGCAGCTCCCTTCTCTTGGATCTGCGTGTGCAGTGTACCTGTGGCAGCTGTTTGGTTCAACCTGCACTGGCACAGGTTTCATACAGCGATATCCCATAAGCCTAGTTCAAGAGTGGCATTGTTACCAGGGGGCTGGATGAGTCAGATGAGATCAACTAACAGATGTTACTGAAAGCAGAACCTTTTAATACAAAGTGCCCGTCCTTACACAGCTGTACAGAGAAAGCCTTGCATAAAACACTTCCACTTCCCACGTTGTTTTTATTCTTGCCTTTGAGCAATCCAGAGGCATGTCATGCAGAAGATTTTTTTTTTAAATGTTGCATGGTAAATAACATAACTTGTCTGTTGCCAGTTGATACGAATTTTTTTAAATGCTTGCTTTATAAAATAACATCAAATGGTTACGAACCTTCTGATCGTGCCCTGTATCTAGCTTGCAACAGGAAAAAAATTCCAAATATTTTACCACCTTTGTGTATACGTAATCATCCCTTCCTGTTGGCACTAAAATACATTTTTTTCCTATGAATGTAACTCAGAGCTTCTGCTATGAAACCTCTCTTCTATTCATCCCTATAATTCTGTGTTCTAGAAATTCAGTGTCCTTATTTGGGATTGGACTAGGTGGTCTTTAAAGATTCCTTTGAACCCCAGTCCTTTAATGATACTTATTACTTTGTTTCTTTTCATATTAGCTAAGCTGCTAAGAGTTTCTGTTCATTTTTAACATCATCTTTATATCCTGGAACATCTTTATCATAATTAGAAAGTTATATTGCATTCTTTCCTCACCTAGCACCTCACAATAGCATAATCCTTCATTTTTTTTCTGGTTAGTAAAAATCCACTATTAACTAGGACAGCACGCCTCTGACTTCTCTGCTCTAATACACAGAAAACCTTTCATGTGAAATGTAACTTTTTCTTGTCTGTATTTATTGTGACAAGGTTCATTTTTTATCTTTATAAATTATGACATATTAACACATATTTTCTCACTGAATTAGAGTTATTACACTGCAGAGCTCCCAGTCTGACAACCACTGTAGAGTCTACATCAAATCCTACCACTGTTACTATGGCTGTAATGCTACCACTGTGTATTTCTTGCTGTTATCAGGCATTTTGGGAAAAAACTGTACAAGTTTTTTTAGCAGTTGTTAATAAATTAATCAAAAGCATTCTTCAAATGTACAATTACATACATAACACCTGTGTGTTATGCATTATAGCTCACTTGTGTTCTTCACTGTCTAATCTAAACCCATGTCACATATTGTAAATTTTACTCATGGGAAGCTGCAGTTTAAATTATGCTGTACCACACAGCAACAGAAGAGTGAAAAAATCAGCTGAAAAACAGCTATTCACTAATTGCTATATAGTTAAACTACAAAGACCTGGAGTCCCTTGTTAAAGTTTTTTTTAAAGTGATCATTCTGCTAGTTCAAAACCTCTGAAGAGCAACAAGAAGCAGATGAGTTCTTCCCAACTGGATTCCCAGATAATCAGAGGTAATTGTGTTTTCCTGTCCCAGACTTTCTATTTCTTTTTGCTCTCTGCTATTGGCAAATAAGTTGGCAGGACTCCAAGAATGTTTTTATCTTTTAGATTTTCACGTTAGTGATGTTTGCCATTCATTTTTAAATGATAACATGTCATTCAGTTTTTGCTTATTTTTGTCTGGCATGCTTCTCAACAAACCAGGAACTCTGCAAAGAGAACATATGAAACAACTTTCTTCAAGAAGCTGAGGTCTTAAAACACAAGATATTAGCAAATATGTATGTAAATTCTAAATTGAAGGTTTAATACAGCATGTAGTTACTCACCTAAATGCCTTGGCTATATTCTCACGCAATAGCATGTCTACTGTTTATTGATTGTAGGCTATCTCTTCACCTCAAAATCCATGACAAAATGGAGAGATTAGTGGATAACTTAGGGTACATACATGTAGTATGAGAACTCTCTGGAATCTCAGATTTCAGCCCTAGAAAAAGAGAAGTGGCTGAACCTGTTATTTTGAAACCCACAGGACCTTCTGAAGTGAGAATTGGTAAGTGAATTCCACATTTTTAGTACTGCAATGTGTTTGATTGGGCTAGCTTAAGGCTACACTCCTTCAAATTCCCTACCTAGCATATTATTTTATCCTAATATTCTGCTACTGCACATTTACATTAAGATGACTGATTAGCCTGCTTAGTACTCAACTATCAGTTCACAAATTATAATCATTACAAAAATGGTTCTTTACAGAATTTCTGTATAGCCATCAAATATTTTAAATTAGCCCACTAGTACCAGTGCAAATACCACAATTTGTTGTTAAATAGATTTGCAACATTTTACAGTGAAATGTCAATAGTAATATATTTTTTTAAATAAATATAGTGCATTTTATAAATATAATTAGCATTCTTTGAATATGGAAAGCCTGAGTTTTAGCTCCGTTTCCAATCAAATTACCAAACCCAGAAGGTACACGGCAGCATGAACAACTTCACTGCAGTAACAATTGAACCGTAAGAGGAATTTCTCCACTGTTTCCAGGGGTCATGGTATCAAAAGCAGCATGTGTATTTTTCTGATGAAAGTTTGCTCAACTTACTTATAAATTCTCACCTCATTTCCACTGAGTTAATCTTTAAATTTACTCTTGAATTGTTCTTGCTTATTGCATAAACAAACTGACTGAACACGATCACATTAAGTTCACATTTTAAGTTCACATTTTTAACTCCTTTTTACAGTTTTGAAATATTTGTCTAAAACATTTTGAATTACAGGAGTTACTCCACTGACCAGATTTATCAGGAACTAAAAGTCTAGCATGAGACATCACACTTCGTTGGCTACTGTTGATTCTGCAATGTAATTTGACAGGAAAGACAGGTGAATGATCTCCTCCGAGATTTGTGCCACCACATAAGGCAGCCTTGCTGAAAAGAAATGTGCAAAGGAAAAAGCCAAACAAACTTGCTTTAAGACTATTAAAGCTGTCTGAGACTTAGTGGGTTGGCTTGAAAGTGACTAAATAGAAACCCCTTTGTTTTCTGTTTGTATCATCTCACTCTATTCCTCTTCATCTTCCTTGTCAGTTTCATTGCACATGAAAAATAATTCAGCCAAAACAAGTGTTTTCAATGTTCTCAGAGTAAAATCTTGAATCTATGAATAGAAATAGAGGTTAAAAGTCACCATTGCGATTACCTTTGTGCCTTCTCTTAATAATTTCAGTTCTGAAATTATATTTATTCTCTATTTAAAGATTTCTAAAGATATAGTGACCATAGGCCTAGGTATTTTTCTTTAAGTAATGCCACACTTTAAAAAATATTTATTCATTTAAACTAGTTTGGCTTTGGCTTGCAATGTACGCTCTTGTAGTTATAAGCTAAAATTCTGATTAATCTCTTTTATATTGCCTATAAAATCCCTGCAAGAAAGAAGTAAATTACTTTTTAGCTTCCCTCTCAGTAGACTGATTTTATTGTTTCAGTCCTTCATTTTTTTCCTTGACTTTTCCTATTATTTTAGATTATGGTACTGAGCAGAGGTCAGAAAAAGTCATTAAAACTACTCACAAAGAAAGTGAATATGAAAACCTGGCTTAGGTGCTAGTTTTTCTTCACTAACATGCACTTCTAGTGAGTGTGTTTAAAATGCTTAAAGCTGATGCTGTCACTGTCCCCAGCATCTTTCCACCTGCGATCTGATATGCAGTCTGAAACAACCTCGGAACAAAATCAAATATTATAGACAAGACTTCTTAGAATTTCTTGGAGTATCATCAAAATGGAAAGGATCCTGGAAGCTTTCAAGGTTGAAAAAAGCAGTGATGCTGGATAAGCCTCTACTAAGCTTTACAGAAAGTGCATATTTAAAGGCCCAATGCAGTCTTCATGAAATCACTTGGAATATTTAAAAAAAAACAACCAACCAAACAAACAAATGAAAAGCTGCAACCTCTGGAGACATACAAGAGGGCAAAAGGATTTTAAGATTTTTTGCTAGCATATAGCAATGAAAAGAGAAATCAGACAACCTGAAGGAGACTGGATAGTTTACATTCTCCTTAGACAATTTTGCAGCAGTGGAGTGGCTGTAAATCACAATCTGTGCCTTCTGGAAGCCTGATCTTTGTGGGAGGTTGTTTGGGGAATTCATTAAATATTTGATTTCTATTCTGCTGCTCAGATTCCCATTCCTTTATTGCCAAATAAGTTTTGCTATGGTGTTGAACCTCTCATGAGGAGATTGCCTGGGGAAGAATTGTAGCTGATTTTGCTGGCCAATTTAGATGGCAGGTATGAGTACACATGGAACCTGGCAAAGGTCCAGAACCAAATTTAATCTACTGATTAACTTCATTTACCAGTTAAAAAATAAAGTACAGTTTGCTGTCTTGAAAGCTGGGAAGACTAGCTCTTGATGATAGGTTACTGCATAACCATCTCACAGAACTCCTCAGGGCAACGTTACCTACACAATACAGGTAAGGAGCTGGGACTTTCAACAGCTAATTCTTAGAATTTTTCAATTTAACAGAGGTAGGGGAAAAAAAGCTCTGCTACTCAACCTGGGAATGACTTCAGCACATAGCTATATTACCTTCTCCCTCAAAATAAAATCCATTTTGACTTAATTTGCATTTTTGTTTAAACCCAGACAAAATAAATCCCAGGCTTGTCTCTACTAATGTGTATTTATTAAAAAAAAAAGTCACAATACTTATCTAGGAATAGAAAAATATTTGTACATACAACCAATATAAAAATCAGAATAGCACGAAGTTTTTCTATTTAGAAAATCTTGCGTCTCTCTTTTTTTCTCTGTCTCAAGTATGATCTGCCAATTTCATTTCTGCTGGCTTTTCCATAGAACGTGTATTTCACACATAGATTTACAGGCAAGGTTTTCATGTCCCATGTATTGTTAGAGCAGAATTTCTTTTTCTTCAAAAAAGAAAAAAAAAAACCCAAGAGATAAATGGTACCACAGGGGGAGAAAAGGACAAAATAGGTCTACAAAAATAGTTTCTGTCTGGTATCAGACTGCACATGAACAGTCTGCTAACAAGCTTGAAAATGAAGAAGAGGCCTAGAGGTCACAACCAAGTTCAGCTTTTTACTCATCGGTGAATGTTCCTGTGGGAACCCATTGGATCTCAAAAGACAGCTGGTGGCTCAAGGTGTCAGGTTAAAAATGAGTACCAATATGAAAGCTGGATAAAAGCTCTAAGATTCTGCAAGAGTTGTTACAATTGCACAGACATAATACAGAAAAAAAAAGATAAGTCTTCAAGATTCCAAACAAAAAGGAAATCTTAGACCACACACTACTGCAGAAATTCAAGGTAGTCATTAATTTTACCTGTAACAATGATATTTTTCTTCCAGAAGCAATATTATTTATACTGTGGAAATGCATTTTGTACAGTAACTTGTCCAGTGCAGGGCTGCATACTCTGTGGGATAAATTATATAGATATATAGGTATTTTTTAATGAGTGACTCAAGCTAGACTTTTACAGGACCTGAGTGGGGTGGGGAAGGAAGACTTGTTTCAAATATAGATTCTTTAAAAACTGACTGTTTTATAAAGCAGAAGGTTTTAAAAAGCTGCGCCAAGAAGCAGCACCTTTTACACTTTGCTGCCAAGCCTCCTCTCTTCTCTGTAAGGATGGGTTGCAGAAATCGTAAAAAAGCTGTGATAATATTTTTGAAAGGTTTTTTAACTAGATTAATTAATGAAATTTGAATGCATCTGTCAAAAGGCCGAAGAGGACGAAGTGGTGATCAGACCAAAGACTGTATCATGCAAAGGGCACCAACAAGGGCTAAAAGCACAGTATTCTAGGACTAGACCCACATTAATTATAATGTGCATTGCATCTCAGCTCAGTCTTGAAGAAAGTTGGTAGGCACCACAGCAGCACTAAAACTCTATAATCCTTTATTTTATTGAGTCAGTAGCAATGCACTTTTCTGTTCTGGGACAAATAGTTGCAAATATTATTCTCACTCCCCAAAAGACATGAGTGATACTCATTCTGAACACAGGCTGGAATGCAGTTTATGGATTCATAATTTCTTGCCCATACTAATGACAGCACTTTTCAGGAAAAGAATCTGAAAATATCAATCTAGGTAAGAAATAAAGAGGAAGAACCTAGCCTTCTCAGAAATGTTCAAGAAATGTATGAGGATCAAAATCTGTTGGGGAATGAAATATTAGTATCAAGGCTGTAAGGTTTTCATTAGTTCGGAGGTACTGCACTACAAATAGTGGTTCGCTGTCGAATGAAAGAATTTTGACTGTGCATTTGCAGAAAATATTTTCAGAATCTCATATGGATTCTGCATATTACTTCTGTATTGCAACAATTTCTCCCTTCTGAATGATTTTTTTTCCTTTTTCCTCCTCAGTATATAAATACAGCAAAATACAATGTGTTAATATATACACAGACACATTAAGTATATCTTATGTTGTTTTCCTGCCATCCATGTATCATTGTCTAGTCCACATTAAAATAAATGTTGATATTTTAGTTTGTTCAGCTAGAGCTAATTTCTTTTTTTCTACAGGTGGCCAAATAGTTTGTGCCTTAGCTACCCCAGCTGTGCTGTGGTTATATCTCATGTGGTAACAGGGTCAGCCCTACAAGAGGGAATCCCTATTGCTGAAAGAAGTCACATTGCTGATTTGGTAGATACAGACCAGCCTGACAGGAGAGCTCCACCACACTACCATGAACGAGGCAAGACAAAGGTTTTAGTGTCATTGTTTTTAAGATGGGACACTTTTGTTTCCTGGAGCATTGTGAAGTGTTAGAATTTAGAATGCAGAGAATATCTCTCTGCCTGTTTTGAAGAATTCTACCCCCCTAAACAACACTGTCTTTGACCTTCGCCCATGGAGAAAATTACCTGCCTTTTGAGAAGAGTTAGAATCTNTAGTAAATAGATAAAAGTAAAAAACTTCAAAATAGAAGATTGTTGTTGTTCTTTAGGCTTTTTGTTCCTTCTTCTATTCCTCCATATTCTGCAGTAGAAGTAGTTTAAGATAATTAGTTAGAAAATTCCACAGTTCTGGTGAGCGTGACAAAGTAATTTATTAAACATTGGTGAAAAAGTGAAAATATCTTTTGTTTTACATTTTAATTAGATAATTTACCTTTAAAAAAACTGTCTAATCTTAATAGTGCAGACTTCTTCCTGCATTCTCTGCCCGGCTAGCTCAGTCGGCAAAGCAAGTGACTCCCTTTCTCTAATAAAACTTAATAAACAACTATCTAAAAGCAAAAGTTTAAAAAAGTCTCCGTTCGTCTCCTAAATTCCTAGCAAAAATGCTAAACCTCTCCCCCATCAGGGGAGACATTAATTAAAGCACAAAATGTGTCAGTGAAGCCACCAGACACTGTCATAATTTAACTTAAAATTTCTCTGGTGGCTTCAGATACTTTTTTCATTTTTTCTGGTGCTATGTAGGGCTGTTTTATCACTACATTGCTCTCTTTTCTGTGCCACTCATCTCTATATCCTAAAGATGAGTAGAAATATCACTGTATTTGGTCTGAAGGTCTTCAGTATTCACTCTGAAAAAATCCAGCACATAAGCATAACAAAGAGTGGCAATGACTACTACTCACAGCTGCTGTTTGTTGGAGGTGGGCTGCTTCCTTTTTAATTCCTTGGTATAGCTATAGATATAAGCTTCAGTAGGTAAAGCAGGAGTACATATTCACCTTAGTAATTTATATGTATTCAATTATAGCCATCTCTGCTATAATCTGCGTGCTTAGGCTAGCTGCCTGCCACAGCGATAAGAAAAAGTATCCTTCTCAACATGTGAGAATTGATCTGAGAAGCAAAGAGTCATCAGTTTCTTTGAAGTAATTTTGCTTTCCCAGAGCAATGCTAGTACCTCTTCCCCTTGGAGGCATCAGGGGTTGACAAACAAGGAGTGAAAACACCAGGAACAATCCCAGCAACTAGTCTTGCTTCTAGTCTTTACCCAGTACTAGGTTTTAAAGATCTTCCCATCCGGGACTACCACAAGAGACTTCTCAGCTTCTTATCACAAGTAACCCAAGAAAGATGAGTCCATGTTTAGTCTGTCCTGTGGTTGAAAGGCTGGAGAAGGCAAACAAAGCTGTATGAAATTCACTGATCTCTAATTAAAATTCGTAGATAAAGTAACCAAAATTACTGGTGAATACTAAAAGCTTTGTTCTGTACGGAGATGGTCTCTAAACGTCCATGCCAGGGGATTTAGAATTTCAAGCTTTTTTAGCTTTTTGTTGCTTCGTCGCTTTGGGATTTTTAAATTATTTTGATTTCCCTCTTGCCAGGAGACTGACATTGCTTTCAAATACATTTTCTAGTGAATCAAAATGTTGTGCTGGTTTTACATATCATGGGAAGTTATGCACATGACATATTCAACAGACTCCAGTAAAACAAATTATGAGCCTTTCTTTTGGAGCATGCAAGCAGTGTTCAAAAATTCTGCTTAGATAAATGAAAATACAATTCTATGTATTTTGAAAACAGTTACCCTAAATATCTTATTTAGTCTAAGTGATAAAAATCTTTTTTTGATGTTTGGGTTTTTTTTTTCCTACGGTTCCTAGAAGGCCTTTGATCCTCACAGAGTATACTTTAATCAGATTGAGACAAGATAGGTGTGATGGGCAGACTTATTTATTTAATGTCAGGAAAGCACAGTGATCTCTGCTCAGCCTCTCAGGCTGCTGTGGGATGAGGCTATCAAGGGGCTGTTCCACAGGACAGCTGCAACCTGTATTACAGAGTGACTTTTATCGAGCTTCCATTTAGTGCCCTAATCCAAATACTTGTTCATTGACATTTGCACGTGATAGCTTTATCTTATTTGGTTCGCTTTTACAATGAATATGCTACTTCTTCAGACAACTAGACTTGGTAGCATTATAAAGCAAACATACACGGTAAAGCCAGGCCAGGCACAGCAACCACGGCAATCCCAATAGCCACTTGCTTTCCTAAAATGTTACATTTTTTGAACGTTGAGAATTGATCTCAAGCTACAGTAACTGAACAGAAATTCAGGACATCTCTTTCTTTATGAAGTGATTACAAGGCTAATGGTTTCTCCATATCTGTCAAACAGGAGAAACTTATCATGCCAAAGTCATTTAGGGCAGACCTAAAAAACCCAGATTTAAGATACCAGTGCTGTTCAAATGAACATTTTAATTAACACTCTTTCTAGAGGTCACTAGGAGCATGGAACTCAGTTTTAGACACTGGTTTGTTTTTAATCTTTGTTGCCTATATAACAAACCCTTATGTTCAGAGTTTTGAAGAGCCTGCACCAACTTTAAAAGTGAGCACACCAAAGCCTTGCCAGTTTATCAAGCCAGGCTTTGCTGGAAAATAAAAAAAAAATAAAGTATCTCTGAAAGCAGAGAATAAAGACCAGGTCTACTAAGAGACACCGGTATTCTAAACAGTTTGTAAACAAGTTTTACCTCTGCCCAATGTGCACTCCTGGATTTGTTTCATTTCCTCTGGGTCCTCAGGAAAATTTCCTCAGTGCTATTGCTGGTTTAGGGATCTGTTCTTGCCATAGGCAAGCTCAGTCACCCTCCACTTTGCATTCATTCTTCCTCCTCTGACCAGCTTTTAAAAGAGAGGCTTTCTACAATCTTCAGGCCTAAACTCTCCTTTTCCTGCTTTGTCTTGGTCAAGCCATCAAACAGGAAACTTTCTCTTCCACTGCCCAGAAACATCCTTTTTAAACATAGCATGCACTTTCAGCTATATGTTAAAACCATCATCAAACCAACAAATTACAGCCTGGAAAGAGTAATGTAGGATGTCAGCTTACTGAACTCTATAACAGTGGTTTGTGGGTGCCTTTCTACATTCTTCTTGAATTCCTTCTTCACAGGAAACTGTGAAAATCACAGGGAAAAAGACATTTTTGGATAAAATGTCCCACATACAGGTCCCACATTTGTGTCACTTTAAATGGTGTTCTATATCTCTGCTTCCTATGATTATCACATTCCCTGTGTTAAACCTCATTAAAGTTATTTTACAGGGTTGAGAGAATTACAAGTTTGCATTTTAGTTACACAAGAAAACTAAAATAGGTCTTTTGTCACAGCTAAGAACTACAATGTATGTATTTTATTATGCAAACATTGCATGATGAGGTATCTGCAAAAGTGGTCCTTTAAGACTTTATTTCTACCTCCAACTGATTACAGCATAGTGTAGTGTAGAAACCTTTCTTTTTCCCCCATTCCAAAAGTAAAATAATTTTTTTACTACCACCCTGTCTTTCTTACTAAGCTGACCCTGTAAAATTTCCCTGGTAATGATTAGGAGATAAGATAAACGTAGGTTCTTTCTCTTGAGATTAAACTATAAAGAAATGGGAGAGAGAGTGTTACATTATCTCAGTATAAAAGTCTTGTGTTGGAAATACTTGGTCCTAGAATGTGGATTATGTGCACATTGATGTCAAAATCAGTTAGATTTATAAGACCTAAAATTGCTACAACTACATTACCATGACCTCTGTGCCCATGAGCACACAGGAAAGTGAGAGAAATCCATAAAAGATTTCTGTTAAGGTGTTAGAGCATCTCTCAGCAGAATGCTGAGTCACATGAGTTTATTGGGATGAAGCCGGCAGTAGGTAAATTTATACCACACAGTTATGAAGGTTGTTTCCTGTGGAAGAGCTTTAATTTTCTTAAAATAACTATCAAAGCAATTGAACAATTCTAACTGAAGAACACAAAGCAGCCTCTAGCCCCACTTTCACTATGAGAGGTCTACTTTTCATTTGCTACACAGCTGAGAGCAGGGCTCAGTTGAAATCACACCGTTATTATATATGCTAACCCTGAGGCTGCAGACAAGACCCCAGCTGACGGCAGCTAGCTTTTGCAACTTGTATAAATAGATACAGTCTCTGAACACCCCATGTTATCAGCTGTGCATGGGGTTATATTCATATCCAACACACATGTAGAAGACAGCTAGAAGAGCCATATGCTCCAGAGCATTTGTGCCATATATTTCCATTTATGTAAAGGGAAAAAGTTGACAAGAAAATGACTGTTGCACTGGACAAAATGACTGCATCTACGTGCCAGGAATATTTTCTAGACCAGAGACAAGCCAGAACCGGTTTTTTCACATTCGTCCACCCAACCCTCTTATCTTCCAAAACTGACTGTTGAGAATGATTTCACTGGTCTATGCTAATTCCCAACTCATGGTCAGGAATTACCTAAATAAGCAATAGCTGGGGAGGTAAAAAATACTTCCTCAGTCCTGTGCATTTAATAGAAGATGTTGTCTTAATAGAAGTTATGGGTTGGTTTTCGTTTTTTTAACAATTTTGTAATTTTTTAATTAATTTCAACCTCTCATCCAGGTATTACTAAGTATCTGAATTGGGTTAGGCAGTGATCAAGATGGAAAATTTGTTTCAAAGGAGTCTGATGCTAGTCTCTGTCCAGAACAATGTGTCAGTGAGATATACAAGACAGCTGGTGGTTTGCCAGCTGTGGAGTTGAAAGCAAGACACCTTCACCAGCGGGGCACGGCACAGACAGTCCTTGCGAGTCAGGGTGCATTTTGTACCAGTTCTTCATGAGGGATGTCAATGGTATCTCTGTATGTAATTGCAGACACACTGTGTCTTGCACACATGTAAAGCTGTCTAAGAACCACCTCCATATACATCTGGAGACTACCAGAAGTCTGGATTCTTCAAATCAAATTTCTGGTTACTGACAGTATGGGATTCCACAGGCTGTGTGACGCAGATCCAGGCATATATAAACAATAATAACAATTATTTCAGCCCTGTAGTTAATGTCAAGTGCATCTTAACTGCATTAACTGCAATGGATTATTTGATCTTCTTGCATTTTGGCCTGTTGTCGAAATAAATTAAAATATGGATAATATTATTCCCAAGTTATAAGCCAACAAAAATACATAGTTTTCTTTTACATGACTGCTCAATTTTTTTTTCTGACGTTTGTTGAATGTGTTTTCTCCAGACATGTGATTTGAGAATTGCGAGAAACAAAGATGCAAATGAAATTAGCATAAACCCACCCACCAGTGCACTCTAGTAATTACATGACGGATTTTTTTATTGGATCATGTTTTTTAGTCAAGCTTCCAAGAGCAGAGCATTGATAATAATCTTGTTTGTACTCAGGATTACCATTGTGGATGCTGGTGATATGATTTTTGAATAACTAGTACTTCATCCCTGTCATTTCATGACTAAAATTCAGACTGGTATCTGACCTTCTGCTCCGTGACTCAGTGTCATTGCAGACACATTACCTTTATTTGGCCAGGGCATAGTTGGTGCATTTAGCAGTTTGTCAGTGGAAGCCAGGCAATGAAAGAATTAAATGTCAGACTCCTGAGAACTACAAGAAAGGCTTTCTTCCTGCAGATCAGAGACTAGAATAAGGTGTCAATCAGACTAAAAGCTTCTTAAAAGATAAAAAAAAAGAAAATCCATCTAAATGCTGAGGGTTGTAAGGAAAGAAAATGTTCATACACTTTAAAATATGGTTTACAATGAGTATGAATAAACTTTACAAAAGAATATTTATCAGAAAGCCTTTTTTAATAAATCACAGGTTATTCAAAAACTGCAGAAGCTGAATAATTTGGGGTGACATCAGCCTGATCAATGCAAGGTTAAAAAAGAAAAAGGTAGTCTCATATATTCAAAGCAAAACTTTGTATATTTGACTTGCAAACTCCAACAAAAAAACTCCCACCTGCCACTGTGTTATATTCTGGTAAGATTTGATATTGAAGCGCAACACAAGGTTGAATTGCTCATGTAACATAAGCTCCAGCTGAATTGGAAAGCTGATCTGTTATTATGCAATGAGGCTGTTGGGAAATGGTCTTGCTTATAATGTGTCTCCAGCCAACTGAGGTGGGTATGCAAAACCTTGAGTCAGGAGTAAGGAGGTAGGAGGTGTAAACAGCAATTTATCAACATGGGCAAAAAATAAACATGGTTTATGGTTTCCCAAACCTTGGATGCACTGAGGCAGTCTGGGACAAATTCATCACTGGAGAAAGTAAAAACAGTTCTGAAATCTCTGAAGGTTCACTTGTTTCTTCAGAAATTTCAGTAACAGTTAATGTCTTCTTAAGCTTCAAGTATCCCTGTGTCAAAGTGATCTGTTTCTAAAACATCATTAAATATCTCAGCTAAAGAGATGTTTTGCTCATAAAATCCTATATTTCTTTAATTCAGATTACTACAGTAAATCTTTATCTCCAGCATCATAATGATTTTCACTCCTGATAAAGCTACATAAGCTCTGTAGTATGAACTTAAAAGCTCAGTAGTTATTTCATCAAATAAAAAACTTTAAAAGACCATATCTTTAAAACTGTTAAAATAATTGCTGTTTCTAAAATATACATTAAAATCTACACTGTGAGTACCAGTAATTTTCAGAGTAATACAATTCAATTTATATTGTAGGACTTGGCTATAATTTATAGGATGTTTTTATAGCCCTTGCAGAACACACTAATATCCAGCTGACCACATTAGAGACTACACAATCCTTCTTTAATGTTATATGTTCCATAGGAAAATATAAACAAGTATACCAGATCTTATTGTATTATTTTTTTACTTAGAAATGTGATCAAGCTATAAAAATGTTTAAATTAGAGGAATACATGGAAAGGTGTTTCAATTAGTACTTCTTCATAAATTATTGCTTTCTTGTTTTACCTTCTCTGTTAATGAAAATCTAGCTCTCTTGTTAACAGCCTGGTCATCATTTCAGATGCAGCTAATATTCATTAACTGCATCTGAGTGAATACCCTAAAATGAGTTATAGCCCTATAAAGTCCTATACCCTGTAGCATATTCATCAAAATTGTGCTGGAGACTGTAACTTTATTCTTTACCATTATTGCCAATATTTCCAATAAAAGATGTTCAAAAGGAGTGTCCATAAATTGGGCTCCTTAATGTAAAGTGGAAATTATTTTAAGGAATTATAAATTCTACTCTGAAATGAAGTCTCTCTTATTTGTTTGATATCTAAAAGTTGCTGCAGAACACTTGTTCACACACTGCACTTAGTTGGAAGCTGGAAAATGTCTGTTCCAACACCAAGATGCATGCATGTAAACAAACATTTTGAATGTTTTTTCCTTACTTTCCAGAACTCATTCTCAATAAAGACAGAGATAGAAGGTGATTGTAAGTTTCCATTTGTCTTAGCAGGGCAGCAGACAAGAGTTTGGTAAGACTTGGCAGGGTTGCCCAAAATGTAAAGCCTACTCAATAGCTGGTGATATGACAGTTTACCTACCTAAAGAAAAATACTGCTACCTATTTATTTTCAAAAGCAGATTCTCTGCAACTTATTCAGTTCATAAATTGAAATTATTCCAAAGAAACAATTTCCAGCCAAGTGTGCTTGATAAGTACTTTCACACCAAAATTCAAAAGTAAAGGATTCAACAAATATTGAAAGGAGTGTTTGTGAAGCCAATAAAATACACAGACGTGGTGGGTGCTCTAATGCTGCCAGTATCATTCAGTTTGAATTTGCTTCTTTTCAGCATAACAAACACCACTGTGGCTATTATCAATACGCGTAGAAATTCATTAACTTTAACAAAGTTGTATCTACTTACAGCAGGACAGGACTTAGAAAATTAAACTAGATCACCTATGCTAAAACTTGACTTTGTTACTTCTCAGCTTAACAGTGAAGAACTGAGAAAGAAATGAAAGTTGAAAAAGTTTCCTATAGCATTCAGAGAATGGAGTTCCACTTAAATCTAAATTCTGAAAGTTTGTTTTGTGAACTACCTTGGATAACTTCTTTAATGGTAACATGCCACCAAAGATATTGTGATTTTTATCATAAAGCTCTACATCACACACAGCGAAAATTTTAGAATAAATTCTGCCTTCATGAAGGGAAGTGCTATTAAAAATAAAATTTTTCTATTGAACATCAGGAAAAGCCACAATAGAGGAATTGATGCATAATTATCATGATAAGCAAATTTCATACGTGACCATTGCTTTTTATTTGTGGAAATAGAACGGACATTTTTGTTTCAAATGGAAATATTTAGTGACAAAATTTAATTTTACATAAAAAACTAAATTCATACTTTGAAATAAAGACAGATGGGAGGAAGGCAAGTGTTAGAAGCAGTGAAACCAAGAACATCTGTGCTATGCTAATGCATACGGTGGAAAACTAGTAAGAATTCTTGATTTATTGGCATTGTTTGTATACAGATTTTGTTTGACAGACTCTCTCTGGGGATGACTGGAAAAAAATTTTCAGTTATAAATGTTTTATAGCATCTAACATTTATGCAAACCTGTATCAATTACTAAAGCAGTAGTACGTTTATTTTTCTGCCTGACATTTTAGTGTTGAAATGGCAGTAAAATACATAGGTAAGCAACATGAAAGACTCCATCAAAGGTATCCCAAACCTGATCTTTTTTTTGATAAATGGAAAGTTCATAATGGACACTTATAGGTAAAGTCACAATAGAAGAAAAGTAAAATTATATCCTACAAAGAACTGTTTGAAGTTTGATAGATGACAGTCTGACAAAGGCTTGTTGTGAGAAGGATAGCTCCATAAATTGTTTTATTTCTTTTATCAGCATGATGCTCTAGCTGGTGACAATTTTGATTTATTTGTAGTTGTGACCTTTCAGACTGAGGAATGTTGCCCTACAGGGATCTGAGAAATAAATCTAAAATATGAGAAACACTATTTTCAAAGATTTTATTTTTTTAATAGTACTTCAATTTAAAAAGTATTTGTGAAACATTGCAGCAAGTATTGAAAAATTTGTTTCTTCTGAAAATTGAAGAAATTATTGTCATTGAAAAATACCATCTCTGTATTTAAATCTTTGTGAGAGAAAGTGAAGTAACACAGGTGCTATATGCACCTGTGTATGACCTTAATAGAGACACTAAAAAGCATTTTTGCTGCATAAGTGGATCCCATCACAGTAATACATAAGCTAGAAATTGACAACATCCTTTCACATTGTGTGATTTATTTAGGCCTTGTCATTAATTTTTTTGTAATGTTTCATTTCTTTGTCGTTGGCATGACTAGTTTAGACAAGGATGTAGCATTACATACTAAAATTCTGACATTACCTGACTAAAATCCTTAATTGCTGTCATTTTGATGACAAGAATGTCTTTCTTTCTCTGTCAGTAAGAATGTGGCTTTAGTTTGGATTTTGGTAGGGTTTGGGGACTGGCTTTGGGGGGATTTTTTTTGTGTTTTGGATCTGGGGGTTTTGACAGCTGTTAAATCTGCCTGTTAAGTCTTTTAACAGACAATAGTTAGACAGTAGTATCTCAGATGGCAAGACTGAGGCAGTGACAATTTTAGTGACCAGCAAAGCATTTTTTCCTGCTGGAAGCAGGCATTTGAGATACATTTTGCCCACATTTGAATTTAATTCCAAAATGCTGTAAAGGTCTTTAAAAATCTAATGGGTTTTTTAAAAAAAAAATATAAAGAAAGTCATCATTTTGATGGTTTTGAGATCCTACATTTTTGACATAGCCACAAGGTCAGCATCATATGATGCAGTAATTTCCATGTGAGTACAATGTCCTTCCGCCTTTTTATATTTTTGTTTATTATTTCAGTACCTAAGGCACCTTTCTTTATCAAAACATAAAGTTTCATAATTTAATTTTCATAATATGTTTGCTGTTGGCTTGCTTCTTCCTCTTATGAATTGCAAATAAATTTAAAAAAAAGTCTGCAAAAATTTTTGCATGGTACTCTCCATAGAAGAGAAGTTATATTTCTATTCAAATACAAAATATTCAAAATGTACGTTGAAAGACCTACTGTCAAAAGAGACATACTCTTCTTTTTCTTGTGTCCCAACAGTGTCATTAACACTTTGAATTTAGCTCTTGACAATCTGGTAAAGTAACTGCTGTCATCTCTATCAACAAAATTACTGAAAACAGTACGATGTGATACACCAAGTCCACAAGAATAAGGAACTTTGCAGAACTTTACATATCAGCTAGACTTTGTAATACCTATCCATATCTTTTAGTTGTTTTGTATATAATCTTAGAAAGGGATTACTTAATATCTAAATATACTTGGTTTTGATACTGAATAAGTAGGCATTGCAGAGTAAAAAAAATAATCTCATTTTAGTACCATGAAACTGAAGTGATAGAACAGACACTTCCACAACTCATGGATAGAATTCAGTTTTATGTGTCCCCAGAAAAATTGCTTCCTTTTTTTTTTTTTCCCCTTCAAAGATGAATAAACAAATACCATTAAACAGTTAGCTTGTTTGGTTTTGGTCTGATTTTCCGGCAATCAAATGTCATTTTTGTATTGTTGGGTAAAATTTGATCCTGTACCTTGGTTTGAGACAGATAGGATTGGATTAGATTTTATCCACTTTGAGTTTGTCATCAAATCCCCTATGAAGGTAAGGTAATAGAAGATTGAATGAAGTTATACATTAAAAAACAAAAACAACAAAAAAGTCCTCCAAATAACAGGCATACAGGGATAAAATAGGCAAAGTAGATCAGAGCTGTTGCAAGCTATATGAAATAATCTTTTTTGTTCTCTTACCGTTTTTGAGTCTTTTGCTAGTAGACTGTGTCCTGGGCACTGCTCTACCAGTGCAGAAACGAACCCGCTGGAGAAGGTTTAGAAGAAGGTGAGAATAATCAAAGTTCTTGGGTTTTGGACTGCCTGAGAAAAGAGTGGAATACGAATTCTGAAACTCTATATAAAATAATAATGAAGAGGAAGAATGTAAGTCTCAAAATAGATCAAAAGTACATTAGCACTTCTGAACTTGGTCTCTATGCTCTGTACAGGTGTTTTGTGTCAGTATGCTTTAGGAAAAATACAAAATAAGAAAATAAATATGACTTCTCATGTTATAGAAACTATGTTTAAATCTACGAAAAAGCAGATAAAAGCTGGCCCATTCAGATAGTAGGGGAAGAAAGGAAGAGGTTATTTTGTGGGTTCTATCTGCAGTGATGCAGACTTATTGTGAGCAATATCTGTAGTGTATGTATCTTTCTGATATGCCAGAGATGTGTTGCACACATTTTGAAGAAACTTCAACTGCACTGTGCAAAGCCCTTTTGATTTTTAATTTTCTGTCACTTCACCATATATGCTATTAGAACTTGTGTCCACAAACACTCTCATGGCCGGATCTCTACAGAATACCATTTTTCCTTCTTATTTGTGATCAGCTCCCTTTAACTATCTTGCATCCCAGCTTTGATCCTATGTCTGACATACAATCCTATTCAAAAAATAGCTTCATCCAGAACAGGAACACTAAAAATTGCATGGTTGAGCAATGTAAAATTTGCAAATTAGAATATTAAGCTAACCTAGCCATATAATTAAGATTTTTCTTGTACATCTGACATCTTAGGCTCTCCGACGTGGTACATACATAGTTTATACTTCCGCCTTGAACTCCTGTTTTCAGTAAAGCATGTAAAAATCTATTAACTTTCCAGAGTTTGCTTCGTCATTCCCTCCATCCAATTTAAATTAATGCTGTGTTCAGATCATCAGTCCTTCAGGCTCATCAAGGGGAGAGAGTAGACTTTTAAAATGATTAGGAGTCAGACTATTTATGGTTCTAATATTTTTTAAATCCTCTTGAACCATTACATGGGAAGTATACACACCTAGGAGAAGCCAGATCACCTAATAAGACATAGGCTACTCATTGCATGTTGGTTTTATAGGAAACCCTTTGTCTACAAATTTGTTTTACATCACGGATGTTTAATGTCTATTTCAGTAAATAAAATTTAAAATACTGATATTAAGATGCATAACATGATATCTTGAAAATTCTTGTCGGTCAGAATATTTGCATTGAATACTATCAAAATCCTATCTTCCAGAGAGTTTCTATGAGTTTCATGATGAAAAACGGAAAGAATTCTCAGCTGTGTTCTCTTTTTCTGCACAGAAGACACTTTCAAATTAATTCATGGCAGAAATTCACAAATTTAACTGATTGACAGCATAAATATTAATTCTAGATTATTACAATGCACTTATTGTATTTGCTAAAGTACATGCTGTCAGGAAAAATACCTGAACAGTGATCAGTGAGTGAAAATAAATGGGATGGGAACAGGAAAAATTTAATGGGCCAATGTGAAGAAAATAATGTGTTTGCCAGCAAATTGTTGTATTGCAATTTAAGCTGCATTATAGTTAGAAAGTAATAAAGAAAAATAATATAATGTATAGAACTATGATTTCCCCCAGATTAATATCTTCAAAGCAGGTTCAACAAGAGCACTGGTATTCCACATAAGAATTTGACTCAGTTCTACTCATCTGTGCATCATTTTACTAAAATTTTCAAAAGAGCCATGAATAACACTTGAATACCTGTGCTGTCCATGTGGTAGCCTTACCAGCATTTCAGGTCCACCAGCAGCCAAGCCTTTGGCCAGCTTCTGACATGCTACTTATTTTAAGGCAGTTGCTGAATCCAGTCACTGTCCTTCATTGCCATACTTACAGACAGGGAGCAAAGCAAAAGGAGAAGTCATTAATTTCTCTCTTGAGGATGGACCCATTCCTCTGTCACATTGTGCATATCAACAGAACCTCCTCTGATGAAGGGAATTTATGAAGGTGAAATAATGCATGACCAACATGATAGCCTTTCATGTTGAGAAGACTGATCTAGTGGATGCTGTCGAAACATTTTGGAAAACAATAAATACTCTAATTTAAGATTAAATATTGATAGGAAAGAAACTTTAATGATTAGGAATTTATAACATTGAAACAAAGTAAATAAGTATTTTCTCTGTGAAAATTCAATGATCTGTACGTATTCGCAGTGTCTGATGGAGCTGTGCAATATCTGAAGAGTGGGATTGCAGAACTTGAATGTCATCTTTTCCAGAATGTGTCACATTCTCTAATGTCGTTTTTGTTGTTGAATTTACCTAGAAAAAACAGAATAATAAAATATTTTAAATGAATTTAGTTAGGCTAAAATAATTCCAATTAGATTGCTATGAAGTA
The DNA here is from genome assembly GCA_013397865.1 of Struthidea cinerea. Lineage (NCBI taxonomy): Eukaryota > Metazoa > Chordata > Aves > Passeriformes > Corcoracidae > Struthidea > Struthidea cinerea. The sequence goes on along the minus strand of VZTI01005041.1, from coordinate 1,142,229 downwards.
TAATTAAATCAATTACTTATATTTTCCTGAAAGTAGTTTTATAAATTACTGCAATATTGTCAAGTCCCTCTGAAATTTCCAGGCACTGTAAACTCCTTGGGGGGAAGACTACTTGAGAAGACACTTCGCATACAATAAAAATTTACATAAACCTACAGTGTGTTCATCTCCTAATGCGTTGTTCTGAATGATTTCAAAGAATTAAAGACATTAAAACAAATAACTGATAACCATGTAAAAAAAGAATAAAAGGTAACTATCATCCAGCTAGAGGTCTGAAAAATGATCTAGCTCATGAATTTTGGGTAGATTTCTGCTAAAATGTAAACAACAAAAAAAATAGTATTCTGGCTTACCTGCAAAACCAAAAATGTCTGATGACTGTCACTTTTGCGAAACATACACCATTTCTGCTGTGTCAGCAGATGAAATGATTCCTAGAACAGAAATGAAACTACTGTGCCCATTAGGGCTTACAGAGCTTTTAAAGAAAGCTGAGGAGACTTAAGTATTTTCATCCTTTCACATCAGAGCAAAGACCAGAATTTTGCATTGATTCTGTGGAAAACAGAAAAAAATATGTCAATTGACTGTAATTATTACCAATAAGTTACGGTATTCATGTGGAATGTAGAAGACTTCAAATGAGGTTTTTCTCTACCTAGTTTAGACAAGAGTCTGTAATTTATGTCTCCATTTCCCAAATGAGGATTTGCATTCCCAGGTTAGCAGCTGAAGGACTACAGATAATTCTTTTGAAGCTCCAACTTCAACTGTATTTAAATAAATGACTCATCTTCATCACGCTGCCGAAAAGAAACTTTGTACCCAACTGGAATTCTCAGTCTCAAAAAAAGAATTTCATGGAAATCAATGTGTAAAGCTTTGGTGCAAAGACGTTTCTTGAAGAAGGAGCACGGTACCAAAAAATATTGTAATAGACTCTAATGCATAACCCATACCCTAAAAGTAGAAAGTTGAGGCAAAACTTTCAAAGAAGCTACAAAAAGTATGGAAGAAAAGAAGAGGATAGGGATGTTTTATTAGTGAAGGCTATCAAAAGGCATTGCTAGAATGCCCTGTCCGCTAATGCTGAACTTCCCCTAAGCTTTGGTCAATTACTATCGGCTAAAAAGAAATCCAACAAAACACAACATACAAAAAGAGTAGGAAAAAACCCCAAAACAACAACAAAAAATCCCTTTACACTTAAAAGTTAAGTTTCCTAGGATCTCCAAAACTAGATGGAAAACAGAATGCAATTTTTATTTTTAAAATACATATATATACATACATCAACCTAAACAGTGTGGTGTACAAACACATTGAGATAGGAAAGTAAAAATGAACCAACTTTAAACAAATAAATGAGGCTCATTTCTATCCCTTTTACCTTCTCTAAGTATTAGCTCCTTACTTTCTCTGTATCTATGATAGACTTTTTTTATTCATACTGATTTTGTACTCACATGATTTATTACCAAAATTTTTGTAAAATTAGTTCCCTTTACTAGTAGATATTGTATGTGGAGTAGGTGAAAGACTGAAAATCTTAATTTTAAAAGCATAAATGACTCTGTTTGGAAGGTAGGCGATACACCCTTATTCTTGAGTAGGAAAAGATGTGTCACTCAAGTGTGTCACGGAGTGTTTTGCCGTTTTAAACCAAGAATCTTAGATGGTAAAAAAATTAATTGTGTGATAATGCCAGTCTAAAAGAATTAAAACTCATGTATTAACATCAAAGGGAAGAAGGAAAATTTAACAGGAACTAGAACTGTTTAGGGATTAGCTACAGTCTCTGTCTATAGAACAGTTTGCACTTGTATTCAGGAGTTACAGAAGACAAAAGTTTTCCATTAACTGTGGAAAAGTTCAGACACAGCTTCTACAAAACACATCTATGTGTTTACATCTTTCCTTCCTTCTACCAGATGTACAAATGGCCCTAGAAAGTCTTGTTTTCATACTATTGCCTTCTTGAATGCTGTTCTCTATTGGAAAGAAGGTTATGTAGCTGCTGAAGGTAATTTCAAAAAATGGGGTTGACATGATGTAAGCATACCTTGTGATCCCATACTGAAGGTGGTTTTGTTGTAGTGCTCTAGTTCTCCAAGTGTAAACCATGTGTTCTACTGAGGAAAACAAAAACATACAATGTAGATTTGCTATCCCAAAGTGAAGCACAGCAGTTCATATCAAGAAGAGTTCAGACTTTGAATAAAAGCCTATGGAAGTACAGGCTTAAACATTTATAGTGAAATGTTTCCCTTTCTTACACAAACAAATATATGACGCTGTTTGCAATATTTTGTTCAATGTATTACCAAGCAGTTCTTTCCCAAACTTCAGGTGTACACTTACTACAGAATATACACAAAAAAAAAGTAAATCTAACAACAGAGTAAATTCTTGTGATTGTTTCCATAGTGGTAATAAAGCAATTTGTGCACCAGCTTGAGGCAGATGCTTTATAAAGTACTTATTTCAGACTATATAACTGTAGCTGGAGTTTACTGACACTGAGAAGAAAAATTTACTCTAGTGGTGTTTTATCCTTTTGCAAGAGGAAAATATATTCTAAATCTAGTAGCAACATAAGTCATTCAGTATGTTTTGTTTAATGCAAGGATATTACTCCAAACTAATACAGTACTAGCACAATTAGAAATAATTGGCTGTGAAGTTTTCATGTTAATTCAGATCATGTTTTCCAAGTGTGGAACTTGAGTTGGTCTGCTTTCAAGTCCAGGATAGTATAAAACTTGGAATAGCAATAATAATGAAACATAGGTAGTGCAGGTTAGGACTGCTGGCTGTGAGTACAAGAATGGTGGCTTTTCATTGTGTTTTACTTGTCTAAGGGAAGAAGTATTAATACAAATGGGATTATTCTTCCCCAGATGCAAGACCCTGCACTTGCCTTTGTTACATTTCAGACAGTTCTCTGCCCATCTCTCCAGCCTGTCGAGGCCCTTCTGAAGGGCTGCACAGCACTCTGGGGTATTGGCTGCTCCTCCCAGCTTTGTGTCATCAGTGAACTTGCTGAGGAGGCATCTGCCCCTTCAACCACGTAATTGAGGAATAAGTTAAAGAATTCTGGGCTCAGTATTGAACTTTAGGGGATACCACTAGTGACGGGCCTCCAACAAGATACCGGCATAGGCCCCGCCTGTATTTCATTTCCAACATTGTATAACTAATCTTTCTTCACGTAGCTCTAGTGTGAAAACATGTTCCTGCAGATGGCTGTCAGCTATTACACAATTTGAAAAGTTTTTTTCCTCTGTCCATCTCAGGCTCAGTTTAAAGGCACAGAAAAGATTGGTGGGCATAGAGTAGTGATAGGTTATACACATCATAAAGTCACCCCAAGACATATCTATATGTGCCTTTTTTCACCCTGTCTTAACAAGCTTATACACTAATAGTTCCTTCTGAGCTACACTTCATGTATCAATTGCTGCAAGAGCATTCAGACAAATTCATAGTTGAATCAGCTGTAGGTTTTAGAGTATTTATTAAGGAAAACAAAGTCCAAAGCTCTCAGGCTTTTGTCAATAAAGCTTATTTTCTTATAGTTGTGTCATTGTAGCAATAGTAATTTTTTTGTCCCTTACCTTCAAACACTGAGTTCTACTAAAGATGACACCATGGTGTATAAAGCACCAAGGAGCTGCAGATTGTAAAATGTAGCACTTATTCTGTCTGGAAATAATAGAATGTGGTGATGGCCATTTCTCTTTTTTTAGCAGGAATTGCAGAGTGTTGTTCTGAGTTATTCTTTCAGCAGTGAGAGCGCCAATTTATTTTGTTACTTATAGCACAATAATTGCATGCCATGAATATAATGCTTCACATGTAGATGACCTTGAGATTTGAAGGGTAATAACATGAAACAATACCAAACACCAGGATAGTGAAATTGAAGCTGAGTTTTCATTTCCAAAGTAGGTAATGTTGAATTAAACTCTTGCATACAGTACTTAAGGCAACAATAAGTGCCATATATGAGAATTTTTTACTCCTGAGCTTTATACCTGTTGCTTCATCGGTTATGTACTGGTTAACCTCTCAGAATTTTTTTGCAGTGAAGTAGATAAATAATATTTATTTCTGAGACTACTGAAGCATTTTGGTATCTACAAGGACATACAGAAACGGCAAACAGCTTGATTACAGTAATTTATAGTAATTGCATTGTTTTTCTTACCTCAAAAAACAACTGTACATTTTATATGTTTCAAATATGTACAATGTCTGAAAACGTTATATACTAATACTGAATATAAAGCACCCATGTGCCTTTCAGAAAACCACTGTAAATCCCACAAATAACTAAACAACTCTTACTTACTGACTGATGCATGGCTGGTGTTGACAGCTGCCCAACAGATCTATCAAAAACACGCTTTCGCTGCTACCTCCTAGCCTGGGATATGAGCAACAGGTTCTGTATTCAGGGTGGGAAAAGCCTCCATGCCACCCACTCCAGATGCTCTCTTGGAAAGAATCAGAACTCCTGGACCTGGTAGGTTCAGTGTTTCCCCTGTGAATAAGTTGCCATTTCACTTGTTCCCTTCTGCCCCAGGCTGATGTACAGGCCGACATCCCTTCATGCCATGTGCGGAGTCTGCTCACCTGAAAGACCTCTTTTCCAGAGGGCAGATGCCCAAGTCTCTTTACCTTATATCTCATTTTCTAAGTGGTCTTCTTCCTGCTTTTTCTGTCTTTTTCCTAACTCCTTTACCCAGCATGGTGTTGCAGCTGTCTCAGAAATAAGCCTAATTAACTTTTTATGCCACAAAAAATAACATGCAATGTGCAAAGTCAATGTACCTATCATTAAGTTAAGTGTTCCACTTTTCCTTTTGTTTCCAACCTTCTAAAGTGACACTTTCTACAATAAAACAAGGAGAAGTTTAAAGTAGAAAAAAAACCCCAACATAATTTGTTTTCCCTGCAAGCAACATAGAATTGCTTTTTAAGGGAGAAATAAACATTTGATGTCTAACAGCCTTAGATTGTTTTGCTACATGTTTAAACTGACCTTGGTTATAGATTATTTAAGTGATCAGTGCTGAGATGTAAATAATTATGGAATGATCATTTATGAATGCAGTAAATTATAAGGAATGGTTCTTTTTAAAGGAAATGGGGGGGGGCAAGAGTTTTGCTTATGTATTTTCTTCCTTTTCCCCTTGCCTCCACTAGCTTTTTCACTCTATTTTTTTTTGCCACTTCACTGCATCCAAGGTCAGACTGAATGAGAGACAGATAAGAGATGACAGAGAATGTATTCAAAACCAAATAATGCAATAATCTGATAGTGGCAGTAAAGGAGATGCTACCAAAGCAGAAAATATGCTGTAAGTAATCATTTTTTGTCTGTAATTTCAACCTCCACTAAATAAATAATAAATATTAAAAGGATATGAAGTCGGAGAAAATATGAGAAAATAAGAATAGTTCTATGGCTCAACAAATTGTTTAAATTGAAGTGATGTGCCATTCAATCAGTTAGGTCCATGATTTAATTCACTGAATAAAATGCTCCATTGTAAGATATATCACTAAATTGACTATTACTGTCATGGGCATATGTGCTTATTTTCAATGAAATTGCTGTACAAATCAGTATGTGAACATAAGTAAAATAATAATTATGTTTTCTGAAATTTTGATTGGAAAAATACCCAACTTTCATAATATAACTTACATTTCCCCATCCAATAAAACCTTAAAAATTAATTTTAAAAATCCAAACAAACAAAACCCTCAAAAAACCCCCAAAAAATCCCCCCAAAAACCAAAAACCTGTAATGTAGTTGCATAAGATTTTGATAGATTGTGATGGGTTGCTAAAAAATTATTTGTGAGTTAGTATTATTTTAACTTAGTTTCATTTACATGGTCATTTTATTCGAAGGCAAGAAGGCAGAACTGCAGCGGATATAGGTACAATAATACTGGTGTTTTCTAATTTAGAAATGTTTGCCTTCACTGCCTTATGTTCCTCTTTGACTAATTAACTAATACTTTAGAGTGAGCAAGGCATAAATACAGACTAAGCATAAAATGTCTCTGATGGTTTAAACCCTCCTTAAAACTGTGGATAGGTGGGATAAGGTCACCCACCAGATATTCCTCTCCAGGAGGTCCCCACTACTATGGCCTCAGAGAGAGCCACGTTTATTTTGGAGGTAAAAAATAGGATCTAATTAGCCCTACTGGAAAAACTTTGGAAATCAGAGCTAGGTAAAACATGGAGCTAATACTTCTACGTTGCTTCAAGTTTTGCAGGCTACCTGCATAGCTTCCTTGGCACTAGTGGCCTGTACTATGCAGTTGTTATGCTAAACAGCTGTGATAGTAGGTTCTGTGGAGCCATTTATTTTTTTATTATCAATTCTCAGTCAAAAACGTCACACAATACACTCAGCTATTCATAGTCCCAGAGGCCCTGACTTTAGCATCAGTAATACCCAAGTTATTTTTTTACAGGCAGAGGTTTAACTTAATGATCTTCAAATTAACAAAGGGAAGGACAGAACAAACATGCCCTCTAGTTTACTTTGTTTTTTTTTTTTTTTTTTTTGTCAGAGGCTTTTTCACTGTCACAGATGCTTATAATTAATAAATATACGATTAGTTTCCCCTTCAAGCACAAGCACATGTAAGAATCACATAACTATCTATATTCAAAAGTGAAGGAGTGAGCAAACCATTTTAACAAATAATCATACATCCACTCAGCTTTTGTATTCTAGCAAAGGCACTGCAAAGTGCATTTTCTAGCATTCTGTCAAGGAAACACTATGTATTCACATTTGTTTTAGTTATTCAGTAGTAACTGACAACAGAATATGCCAGTCAATGTCTTGAGTGAAGGTTAAGTTCTCTTCTGCACGAGTACTGTGAGGTAGGTTTCACTTCTGTCTTTCTTGATTTAACAGTTATAACAATTGAAAATAAAAGCAGTGGGGTTGCATGGGCATAATAAAAGTATGAGATAGAAAAATAGTCTTGTAAGCATTAGATACTCCCAGAAAGCTTTTTAACAGATGTCCTAGTGTTGCTTTTAAAAAGGTTCTGGATGAAATCTACTAAACACCATTATTTATAACAGTTAAGTACAGTTGGATAGTTCCCTCAGGGATGCGTTTTGACTACTGAAGTGCAACAATATAGGTTGCAGCAGGTACTTCTAAACATCAGGCCTGACAGCTTGACAATAAAACAAGCACAATATTTAAGTGTTTCATATTCCAGAGGGACAGGATGAGCTGCTTTCAAAACTCAATGTTCATGTTCCATTGCAAAATATGTACATGCATCCATGCATAAGCAAAGGCAGACAGTAAGTACTCAGTCTCAACTGAGCACTGTTATCCTCAGAATTTTACTCTTTCAAATTTCTCTTCCTCTTCCAGACTGAGTAGAGCCCTTTGCAGAGGCTTCGACCTCCTTGCAGCTTGCATTATATCTGCATGGTCTTTGAAGACTGACCCACACTTGCTGCTTGGATTTTACAGTAAGTGCCTGAATGTCAGCTCTGATTTGAGGGCATCATGCTTCAGCTAAGTACCATAATCTCTGCTGGGACCACAGCAGGTATGGCTTGGAGCTGGTGGGCACCTAGCCAGAGGGAAGGAAGGATGGAGCAAGGGCAGGTCTGTCTGCCAGATACAGTGATGGAAATCCTGTGGGCAAAAAATCAGTTGGTTCTGATTGATACCTCAAAATTTAAAAATTTCTGAGTGTGTTCAGACCCCAAAATTAGAATTGTGGCTCCCATTCAAGTGATATTTACATGCAAGTTTTTGATCTGCCACCAGCCAGGAGCACATAAACTTTACAGACTGGTATTAGGCAAGAAGACTCAATAATTTAATCAGTGTTATTAAGGGAAGATTACATTTTCAAATCTAAATTGTTATGATTTTTTTACATATACCCAAGAAGGGAAAACAGCTTTACTATGGCTTTTCTATTGTTCAGATTCATAGAACCATAGAATGGTTTGGGTGGAAATGGACTTTAAAGGTCTTCTCGTTCCAACCCTCTTGCTGCTGGCAGGGATGCCACCCACTAGATCAGGTTTCCCAGGGCCACATCCAACCTTGTCTTGAACACTTCCTCATCATCCACACAGGGAAGAATTTCTTCCCAATATCTAATCCTAATCTACCTAATTGTCTCGGTTTTGGAGACAAAACTTCAGGGGGAAACACTCCGGAGTGAGTGTCTCGTCTGAAGGGGAAAGGGTCTAATCTATGTTTAAAGCCTTTCCCTCTTGTGCTATCACTACATGTCCTTGTAAAAAGTCCCTCTTTGGCTGTCTTGCCTTCCCCCTTCATGTACTGAAAGGTGCTCTAAAGGCTCTCTGGAGCCTTTTTTTCTGAAGTTGAACAATCTCAATGTAACTAATTAGTTGTGATGTGTACAGGTGTAGTTTTGCAACGGAAAAAAAATATTCCATAGAAGTGAATAACCTGTGCACACAACGCAAAAGATATATACAGAAGAAATTAAAAGCATAGTAAAATTTGCTACATAAGAGGTTAAAATTATTTCAAAAAACTCAGAATGGGATTGCAATAAGCTTTCAAAGAACTCGGGTCAGGGGCAAATGCTGATCTTAGATAAAACATCTTGAAATATGCTAAAGTTTTTCTAGTTTGGGTGCATCTTTAATGTCTCTATTGCCAAGATGCCTTTAAGGGGAAAGCGATAATTGAAAAAATAAATATGACATCAAAAATTCAAATGAGGAAGGAAAAACTGTTTTCTTACAATGAAAAATAGATCAAGAGTCAGGAATATATTTTTAATGGAGGTCATCTTACCTTTTAGTATTCAGACTATCGCATAAAATACAATATTAAGTGTTGGCAGTATAATGTCAGTGGTATATCTCATGATACGTTTCAATGACAAACTACTCTAAGGCTTTAGAGCATGAATTTGAGCCATTTGAATATAAATCAGAAAAACATGTTAAAATTACCATAATTTCAGTTGCAGAACACCTAACTAAACTGCGCATTCTATACAAAGAGGACTTCCTAATTCCTTTTCTCATTTCATATCTGTATAAAATGAAAACTTTAGACATTTTTCCTGCTTTGTTCTAAAAGGAGGTACAGAGCTGAAATCAACATTCAGATTTCCTTTTTATAGGAGTAATTATATCAAGAAAAAAGCTTCAAATAAGGAGGTGTGAGCTTGTGATAGGACATAAAAGGTGATCTGGGAAGAAAGCACTCATGGGTAAGTACCTGGGGGAGAACAGTCCTTTTCTGAGATGTTCCACACGGATACGGCACACAGTTTTGGACTTAACACCTTAAAAATGCTGGCATATGTTTGAAACAGAAGTTCACACAGGGATAAAATAGAAGTTCTATCAAGAAAAATCTGCAGATCTGAATATTCCCTAGTCATATGAGCTGCTTTTACCACTTCTGTGAGTATTGTACTTACAGTGCTGGAGTCCCAAAGGAAATGTAACCGAAATTTAGCAGCAGATATGACAAGTTGAGACTACAAGAAAAAATGCAGTGATTTAAAATTATATTGCACAATGGTGGTATCTACTTATTTAAAGGCAAGAGAATGCTGCGTGAGTTTGAGAGTTTGGAAATTACAAGTTCAGTCTTCTGAAGAGATGAGAAGTCATTGCTTCACACTGTCTGCATGTGGAGGCTCTTGTCAGTCACTCCAAAATTGAAACACATATCCAGAAATTTTATAGAAATTAAATCAATTAAAATTAAAATTTGATGCATATAATGTTAAATCAAGCCTTAAATCTTAAAATAAAAGTGAGAGGTCTCCTATATCTGTAAAGACTAATAAGAGGGAATGAGAGTAAGCATTGATCGTCTGTCTTTTTGAAGAACTATAACAGCCAAAGGTTTATTGCTGATGGTACTTCATCTCACATCCAGACTCAGGTGAAGTGCCATATGACCATTGATAACAAATAAGACAGCTAAGAGTGTTCCACTTTCAAGTTATGTTAATTATTCAAATAGCTGACATATCAGTTGACAATTAAATCAGATATTTTGAATAAAGAGAACACCTAATGACCAAGATACCTACACCTTAACAGCCATAGAAACGTACAAGACTCGAGCATAAGTATCCCTAACCTGTCTGCAAAACAAAAATTTGTAAGCAGGCTTGCAGTAATGACCCATGGGCAAGGACTTTGCACATAAGATGGAGAAAGGCAAAGACCTTTATTGCGCAGTCAGAATTCCCTAAATACCAGCACCCAACAGGATATAGCATCATATAAACAGGAAAGATGTTCACCACAGTGTCTCCCAATCACCTGGGGTATTACACAGATTTTACCTAGTATGGTAATAGGTAAACAATACCCTATAAGGCCACAAACTACAATTAACACTTCTCATAGGCCCAGTCTGTCCATTAACACACAATCCTCTCTCAGTCTGTCCCCGGTGACCTGGATGCATTCCCAGGGTCACCTCCGGGCCCAGGAAAGAGGCTTTCTCTCCAGTCCTCAGGGCCTATCTCTCTACCACCACCTAGTGCACTCCAACACAGGCTACATTTGCATGTAGAGCAATTAAGTCCATTTAATGATTTATTCTTTACAGTGGATTTTCCGTATGGCAGAGATGCTTTAGCCTGCAGAATCATTTCCCCTTTAGAACGATTACAAATGCTGCATGGCAATATTCAGAACAGAATATTAAAAACACACCTATTGCTGTATATCAAAGAGTGCATACTTGCAAGGTTATGTGACTTATCACATCAGAACAGGCTTTTGTATTCCCACAGAATGTCTGTGACATTCTGCACTACATCTGGGAGTGCCTTCCAAGAAGTTTCACATACATTTCGACAGAGGTTTTGCATACTTCTGGTATCCTGTACTATGAAACAGGTCTCATCTGTACTGAGAGATGGAATTCTTTTGAATACTCAAGAGGATAAAGGTCAGTGCAATTTCCTTGTGTGGTGTCTTCCTCTTATTCTTTTATTTCCATTCTGCTATGCCATATGTATAAGACTATCTTGTTTCAATTCAAGGATAAATTCTTCAGTAAACAGGTAGCACAGTAAGCATAGTCCAAGATAAAATAATATCTGATGTTAAGAGTAACCATTGAGAAATACAGCATTATAAAAATTATAGATGACAAGGGGTTACATACTGTCTAACCTCAGGTACAGTCAGCAAACAATGGGGATTAAATAATTGATATGAAAATAGATTTTACGATATGTAAAAAGGTTCAAAGAATTTTTTTGAAATTCTCTTATGCAGAGAGAGTTGGAAAAGAGTATGGATGGGAGAAAAAAAGAACTCTAAAAACTATGCTACAGTAAATATTTGGTAAAACCAATGTATGAAAAAAAGAAATTATATTTAAACTAAAAATTATTGTGATTCACCTACTCATGTGAAAAACAAACCTCATGTATAAAACGACAAAAAGGGGACCACAATATCACGCATGCTAAATATCTTCTGAAACTTCTGGCAATGTTACTACAAAGAGACTTCCTGTAAGAAACAGCATATAGCAAAACTAAGAATCAGTTCGAAAGGTTTTCAGTAACATCAAGAGTGATTAAACATGTTAAAACAGGGTAAAAAGGAATCATGACTCAAACTTTCAGTTGGTGTTATCAGAGAACCTGGTATCACAAATTAGAAAAGTGGACTCGGGATGCAGTATTTTTCTTTTTGCTTCAAATGCTCCAAGAATGAGAGGCTGTTACCCCAGCTTGTATTGGAGAACTTACATTATATTTTGTAGAATATAACAGGTAGGTTAATTCACCTTTCAGTTTCTGCTGTGAATGGAGTAGCTCTTGAGAGTTAGTTTTTTGCTAATAGGCAAATTTAAGTTCATATTTTATTATGTAAATTTGTAGTTCGGGATCCCACATAATTCCTGGGTGACTTAAACCACTTCTTCTGACTGCAACGACGTGTATCTGGGTGGTTGAAGTTTTCATGTGCTCTGTGTCAAATGTCACAAAACTCTGTGCCAAAACAGGTTTAATCCCACACAGAGGAAAAGAAGGAACAAAAAGGGAGAGAAAATGATCTGCTGGGAAGGACAGGACAGAAAGCTTGTTTTATCATATTTGACTTGTCAAGCAGGGCTGACTTGGCAAAGGGAGGACAGAGCAGTACAAGGTCCTTAGACAAGGAAATCTTGGTTGGAGTGTAAGCAGTTCTAAAATTAATCAGGAAAATAAAGCAATTATACTAGGAAGCTGAATGTCAGTGCCCAAGCTGGGAATCCAATGCCAGGAGTAACTGAGAAGGTAAAAGTGGGCATGACTTTCCATAACCTTCTCTGAGCCAAATCCTTTCCCTTTCATGGTGTGCTTATTACCATGCCCTGATGGCATTCTTACATGAGTCCAGGGCCTACAGGGAGCCAGCTGGATTTTCCCCACATTTAAGCTTCAAGGCCAGCTGAGTAGGAAGACAGGCTGGTTTACATTTTCCCTCTTTCCTGCTACATTCTAGTTCCAATGTTAGTATCACAGGTGCAGAGAGATTAAGACTCGAAGTGGTCATTAAGTCAACCAGTCTGGATTTTTGTGCCTTAGATTTTTTAAATTTCACAAGATGTTTTAATACTCAAGAATTTGTTTGTGCTTGACTGAAATGGTCTTTCAAAAGAACAGCCATGCTGAAGAGATGAAGAAACCAAATTTCTTGAAGCTTGTTCTAATAGAAGCATTCTTACTTTTTCCTGAAAAAGAAGTCCTTGAATTTGTCTAGCTTCAGATTTTAGCAATTTTTCATGTTGTTCCTTACAGAAAAGAAGTCAGACAGTACTTAATTTAGGCTGTGCTTTCTTCCTTTGAAGTGATACACTGAAAGTAGGTCTCCTTTCAGTCCTCTCTTCATTACTTAAACACATTCCTCTCCTTAAATATTTGCCTTTGAGTCATGGACCCCATTTGAGAGACACTTCTCTGTACTTTATAACTTTTAAGTTCTATATCTTGCTGCCTAGTAAAACTCTTTCCTTACTTTTTCTAAATTCTGATATATATAAATGATATATACCTTTCTCTACTGTAGGTATAGAGGCCATTTATTTAATATGGAAACTTTGGTTTGGGCAGGTAAAGCCACTCTTTAAATATTGAAAACTTTCTTTTCTGTCTAGTCCTTTCACATGAGTGATTGTAGATAGAAAGGTAAAAAATATAAAGCAGAATCCTCACCTTGGAAATAAAAGGAAACAGTCAGTGTAAAGTTAAATCAAAGAATCATACAAATAAATGTAGCATTAAACAAACAAAAAAACCCCTGTGTATTAAAGCACAACTACTGACTATGGACTGTAAACTTTCTACAAATTTTACAAACTTGCAAATCTGCGAGTTTGCAGATTCCTTGTCTTCCAGAGAAAAGCTAATTGTGTTCTACGGTTTAAAGCCAGGTTAAAATATGGACAAAAATTAAAAATTTATAACAATTAAAAATTGATTACAAAATGGTTATGATACAAGAAAAATAATTCTGATGGGGAAAAAAGTAAAAGCTAATATATTAAGCTTCATGGTACTCCAGGAAGTGCTGATATTTCAACTTAACTTTCAAGTCATTAATATAAGCCTCAATCCCAGCACATCCCACAATGTCTTCCTGCTCCTACTTGAATTGCCACCTAACAATTCTCCCATGCATGGCAAACAACCTCATGGCATGAGAGCAGAAACGGTAGCTGAGGTGGAGTCTCAGTCAGAGGCAGGTGTGAGAAGGAGGCCCCACAGATGCCAACAGCTGTCAGTCTTCAAAGGCAGGAGAGGGCTGTGAGCACAGGTGCAGTAGAAAATGGGAGATTTCCCTAAACAGAAACCTTTAGGCTCAAAGATTTTCAAGAGACACAAATCATGAAAAAAGGGATGACCATATCCTGACCTCATCAAAGAGGGAGATATTGTCTTTCCAACTGGAAAAGTGGGAAGGGAAGAATGAGACACTAAATCAAAAAGAAGACAGCATGGACAGAGCGGAGCTACAAGATCCTCTGTATGACTTTGAAAGAAATGGCATGTCCTAAGAAACATGTTAGGGTTTGTTCTTTAAAAGAACTGAAAATGGAGATGAAGAGAGGAAATTTATAATACCTGTGTTCTGAGAGTTTTTGAAATACATCAGCATCAAAGATGACTCCAGAGGGTCAGCAGTAAGGTGCAAACCGAGGGATTTCAACCAAAGACAAACAGCATTTTTGGAAACGCTTTTGAGATGGAGAGAGAGGACAACCAGAATGCAACAAGCCTCAGTATTATGACTGGTTTGTTCACTGAGGAAGATACATAGAGTAAGATAAAGACAACTGCATGTTGTCGTAAAACATACATATAAAGTTGAATTAAGATGGAAAAGGAAGTAGAAAATAAATTATGATCGTAATATATCTGGCCAAAGAGCTGACATTTATTTCCTGATTGAAATTCTCAAAAAATACTTTTTCATTCCAGTATAAAAGGAGTGCATTCTTGAAAGTGTTTCAATTACATTGCCCTCAGGGGCCAGGGACCACTGAACCTTGGCTTGTGCTGAGGAATTTTACTTTACATTGGGATGAGCACGGCTTCATTTGATCTGCGTTTTCATGTGATAACTATGTAGTGACCTTCTCAAATGGAACTAAATTATCTTATAACGTCACATGTAACTGAATTTCTCTTACCCTCTAGAATTGCAATTTGCTCATAGTAGCAAAAGCTAGGAAAATTCCAATGCTAAAACTTGGGGGGTTTTTTATGAGGGAGTTGTGAAAAGATTTATTGGAAATCAAAGTGACTGTAGAACAAATTATGGAACCTATTGACACAATAAACAGTTAGAAATCACCAGGAATGTGTGGAATCCATACAGTAAAAGAATTGAGGGATGAAATGGCAGCATTGCTATAAGGGGCTTGTAACATCTCATTTCAAAGTCTTTTTGGTAACTTAAAATTGAAAGAAAGTGTGAAAGACACAAATACAACAGTTTTAGGGGATACCTGGAGACCTACACAACTTAAGGCATTACTAACCATGCCAGGCTAAAAAGTAAAGATTATCTTTAAAAGACAGGCTTCTGAGATGTTCTCTTCCCTGATGACTTGTAAGAAATTAAGCAGCTATAGCATAAAATGGAAGGATGTAATTTTTATTCTAGTCCTATCTTTATTCATTTTTATCTATTTACAACTAGCTACTGCTGGTGTCATGATTTTGAGCTACATGTAGAAATGGCTGTGCCCTTATTTACATCTGTTTTTCTGCCATTACTTGTTTTGTTAACTTCATCATGTCTCTTAACCTCCCTGTGAGTGCCCTGCTAAGTTGCAGAACACATATAAATCAGTTATTATTTCTATTGATTTGAAAGGAGCAACAAGTATTTAAGTGAGGTGAACTTATACTATCTGGGCCATATTAAGATTTCCTCCCGCACTATCCCAGCTTAAATTTACAAATCTGAAAATGGCTGCCTGAAGACTAATACTTGCAAAGCCTTTTTCTATTTCAGAAATCTAAATAACTTCTCAATGAAACTGGAGATGTTACAGGGGGGCTTAAAAAAGTTGAACTATTCATAGGGAAATTCTTTTGAAAAGTTTTGCAATTATGTGATTTTCAAGATAGAGGCAAACTTCTAAATTACCTTTATGACTTGTAGATGAGACAGGTTCAGTAAAGGTGAGGTTTGCCCTCCAGTCACTCATTCATATTCATTCAATGTGCATAATACTGAATGTGCTCTTGAAGGCTAAGAAAAAAAAAAACAGTTTCACATGCTAATTGAGAATCAGTTTTTGGTTTAGTATGTGTAAATTAAGTTGTTATGGGAATTTTAGCTGTTGTAGGTACTTTTATATACATTAATAAGTGTGCTTTTCCTGTTCACCACAGCTCCTATAACTCAATGTTGTGCCTTCTAGTAGATTTTCCTATCCATATCAGATAGCTTAAGAATTACCTATTCTCTATCATACACCTTTTTACCTCCTTTTCATTCCTCTATTTCCCATCCCTTCAGTCTTCCAGATGGACTCTAGTTCAGTTGCACTTTCAGTGAAGTCTCTGTGTGGGAAGAGCAAGCACAGGGTTCCGAGCAAGTTCAGGGACCCTGATCCCAAATTGAGAACATCAAAACCATTCAAAGGAGTAACTATTGGCTGTTTGGATGTTCCTTCACTATCATCCCACAAATTCAAGTGCTTCAGCATTTCAGTATCTTTCTCCCCTCAACCCCAGACAAAAATTTGTTTCCAGCTGGTTGTTGTAATGAACAAATCTGCTGTTGCAGCATCTGGAGGTATCTATGGTTAATACTCTTGACTGGGAAAGAGAACTTAAGAGCCTGGGTGCTCTGATGTATGTGAAGAATGTGGGTTCTCTATAAATGATGTTATGAACATGAAAATTTCTCACAGACAGTAATATCCATCTGGGTGCACATTGCCAGGTTTCTGTAGGGAAAGAGTTAAAAGGTGTTAAATTGCTCTACAGACAGAAAACTTTTCATGATCTTTAAATGAATAATTTAGCACCGATAGTAGATGTACTGTAAACATTATAGAAATAGAAATTGGAATAAGATTGTAATGTCCCTATGTTTCCTTCTTCTGAAAATGCAAAAGATTTGTGGAAACAGCTGTCACAACTAAAGTAAATCCTAATTCACCATACTTACATACATATTTGTTTATATATTTATTATTTGTTTATATTTATACTTAACAATATATATATTCTAGGCAAATTTATATTTGCACAGTAGAATATATTAGAAATTTTTACATATTGATTATATGAAGTAAGAAATATACTTCAATATTTAATTTATAGACTTAATCTACTTTTGAACATCAATGTCAAGTCAAACGATTTTCCAGCTACTTTGATTTTCAGCAGAATATCAAAATTCAGCTATTAATTCTCAGCATTGCTCCCTTTATTTTTGACCCTCACTCTATATTTCTCATGTTCACCACTACAAGTTTGCTGTCTCACATGGGCAAAAGTTCCCAGCAGTTTTGCTTTTTTTTTTTTCTTGCTTTTCCCTCTCACCTTGTTTGCAGGGTTTTCATTTTCAAAGTTCCCTTGTTCAGTTCAGTCTCTCAAAATTTGCTGCAGTGCTCTCTCCTATTATAAATGTAAACTTAATCTTTTCCATACTACAGCCAGACTATCCATTAAGCTCATCATTGTGGAATCCACAAGTATCTCTTTCCTTTCAATCTGTTTCTTAATCACTTTGTTTCTTTTAAATTATATTTTTTGCAATGCCTTAAATGTTTGTGTGTGTTGTGGTTTACCCCTGGCCATTAACCAAACCCCACACAGCCTCTCTCCTTCACTCCCTTACCAGCAGGATCAGGGAGAGAACTGGAAGGTTAAAAGCCAGAAAACCCATAGCTTGAGATAAAGACTGTTTAATAGGGAAAGCAAAAGCCACACACACAAGGAAAGCAAAACAAGAAATTCACTGCTTCCCATGGGCAGGCAGGTGTTCAGCCATCTCCAGCACAGCAGAGCCCCATCACACATAACAGCGACTTGGGAACACAAAGTTCATTGCTCCAAACATTGAACCCTTTCTTCCTTCTTCCCCCTGCTTTGTAAACTGAGCTTGATGCCATATGGCCTGGAATATCCCTTTCAGTTGGGGTCACCTGTCCTGGCTGTCCCACGCTCCCCCAGCCTCCTCCGCCAGTGTGGCCGTGCATAAGGCAGAAAAAGCCTTGGCTCTATGTAAGCCCTGCTCAGCAATAACCAAAATGTCTCTATATTACCATCACTATGTTCAGCGTAAATCCAAAACACAGCCTCATACTAGCCGTCGTGAAGAAAATTAACTCTACCCTAGACAAAACCAGCACAAAGTGTTTTAATATTTTCCTTTACGTTACACTGTGTTTTCCATTCTCAAAACTTTGGTTTAATATCCTTTCCATTGTCCAATAAATTTTTATCTCTGTTTTTGTTTTCTTTATTTTAAATCTGCGAATCTTCAAAATCAAGTGATTTGTGTTTCAGTAACTGAGCTTGGTAACCCCAGGACAAAATCCAGGTTGTAGTGTTTGCAAAAGCAGAGTAGTAAGATGCTATGACTTTATTGTTTCTTTGAATTAGTTAGGGCAGTACTTTGTTCATTATAAACATCATTCTGATGCCCTGAAGCTCTTTAGATATTGCAGAACAGATCTGTGATATTTAACCCTAGACTGCAGAGACTATTATGGCAAAAAGAAATCTTTTGTTTCATACTTCTGCACTGGAGTTTCTTCTGGAGGTGTTTTTTCGGAAAATTGCAAAGCCATTCATGATGCTGCACAGCTAATCTTTGTTAGAGAGGCAGCCACCAAGGAAACTATATGAAAAATGGGAAGAATCAGGACGAAACCCCACAATAAATGGAGTGAGCAGGAGCTTGTAGGACTCACACCACACTCCTCTTAGCTGTCAACACCAGTTGTAGAAAAAGAAGGGAAAGAAGTATAAATTGTCCATCTATGACTTCACAAATGAGTAATTGTGGACTACCTCAGAATACATTGCATGTCAAAGTCATACACCACTCTGACAAAGTGAACAGGAGATATTTTGAGTAACTATTCTCTGAAGGCATTATTAAGTCTGTATTCCAGTATGGATAACAACTTTCACAGAGGAAAACTCTGGTGGGGATTATTACAACCACACAGCTGTAAATTGGCAGATAGATAAAGGTCACTCAGAAAAGGTAAATAATCCCCCTGCTCCAGTATAGAACTAAATCACAGCAGTATCATGTTGTTTCCTAATATAAAAACATGGGTTTTATTAGGTATAGTACCACGAGACCATTTCAAAAATCCTGACTGGAAGTCACAAATAAAACACATGTGCACGCTTTATGAACAAAATTTGAAGACTGGGGTAGTATTGTTCAAAATATATTTTTTTTTCATTCATTCATTCATTCATTCATTCATTGTTGTTCTTTTCTGTGTTTTTTTTTTTTTTCTGCTCACCCAAATTTCTTAATCTTTGGTGCAAGGAATGATAGATTTTCAAAGCAGGATGTTTCAGAACAGAGGTATGGATCAGATAAAAAGAAACCCCAAAAATATTAGGTTGGAGAATATTTACATAAATTAGGGAGTCTTAAATTCAGAAGGCCTGATGGATTAATTTGATATTACCGAGGAACAACTCTTACAACTGTTAGGTTACAACTGTTCAGCTGTGCTTAAGACATTTTACTCTTGGAAGGGCAGGAAGAAAGGGAAGGGGCAGGTAAATAAAACAGCTCCCTCTAAAGACCAGCAAGGGTGAGAGGAGGATGTTCTGGGCAACTCCTTTCCAGCCAGCCCACTTTTGTTTTTGAAAGACATGAGATCATAAACGAGCTCATTGATAAGTATCTAACAAATAGTGAGACGTTAAAAAGATGGTGTGGATCTGTCAAGAACAAATCATGTCAAAGTACTCTAATTTCTTTCTTTGACAAGGCAACTGACCTAGTGGATAAAAGAAACACTGAAATTATTACACCTTGACATCAATAAGGCTTTTGACACTGTTCCACATGACATGCTCATAAGATTAGTGTTAACAACCTGGATGACAGAATGGATAGTACACCTATAAAATTTAATGCGGATATCAAGCTAGGAGTATTTGCGAGCTCTTCAGAAAACGGAATGAGAAATCAAAATTATCCTGACAAAGTGAATAATTGGTGAAAATGGCAAAGATAAAAGGCAGTATCAGGAAGAGCAATCTCTCAAATGACTCTGGTTTTAAAAGTGAGGAGAGCCCTTACTCCAATGACTTCTAATTTTGTAAAAAATATATGAATTATGTCTTTTCTTGCTCCTAAGTGGTGATTACAAGTGGGGGGGAGAAAAGTTTATTTTAAAGGAAAGCATATGTTAAATAATTATTTAGATTTTTAAGGAAAGTTTTCCAACTGCAATAGTCATCTTCCTCTGATGTGAGATTCTCTTCAGTGGTACTTTTAAGAACTGTGGTAGATAAATATCCACCGGGGATGATGTAAGTACAGTTTATCATGCACGAAAGAATGAGTATGGACTGGATATTCTTGAGAAATCCTTCCTGGTTGTTTTATCATTTTTACTGTAAACTATGAATATAAGTGTTTTGCTAGGTGATAGAACTGCTGAAAAGAGCCTGAATGGAAAAAAAAAAATAATGTCTCTATCACATTTTGTAATTGTAAAGGTAGGAATACAATGACAGCACCTTCTGCTTGAAATTTTTTTCTAATTGCACTTCAGGCCAGAATCTGTGAATGCAGAAAAGAACAGTTTAAAACATGGGGGGTTCAATCATGTATTTGAATATTTTGAAACTTGCAGAGCTTCCCTTCGAGTTCAGCTTTAGTTTATTTACTTTTTTTCAGCCCTACTTGTTCCTAGTGATAACAACTTCTCATTTAAAAAGACTCTCTGATGTCCTCTATAATGTACTGTATTAGAGAAGACATTATTTCACTGAAAAACTAAGACTGCAAGATTTGTCTCTGGGAATGTATCCAGGTAGTTTGGAGAGGATTTTCCAGCACATTATTAAGCTGTGTACATGTTTATGTTCTACTCTTCCTCATTTTTGTCATGAACAGGGATGGGAGAGATGGGAAGAATTAAGATAGCACTTGCAACAAAATGATTCAGATGAGTTTAAAAAAACTTTCTTGTGGTCATTCTAGTCATAGAATATAGAACAAATACCATTAGAAAAGCAGAGGAAATTAATTTTCACCAAGGATTTTTAAATGAGCAGACCTCTTTCTGCTTTCATCTCAATTGTTTTGCAAAACCAAGCAAGTCCTCCAAACAGGAAATCTAGGAATAAAACTAGCAAGAGCAACATAATTTTCTAGAGAAAAAAGTGCAAGGATTTGCTATGGACCAAGTCTATATATTACCTTGACAACACTTCAGTTAACATAATAAAAATATTTATATAAATGATACACAGAAGTTAGCCCTTCTGTTATGGTATTACAAAAACTGTTTCCATTAATCTTGCAGCTGAAGTCCTTTTCCATTTGAAAAAAACCCGAAATGCATTTCAAAATATTAGAACAAAAATCATTAATTTTCAAAAATGCCAGCATGAAATACACATTCAAAACTCAATAACATTCATAATAATATTTATAACTTACTTGTCACTGAGAAACAAGGGCCTTTACCAAATGTAAACCCCTGGCTACACTGCAAAATGAAATCACGTCCCCCACAGCTTACACCAACCATCTCACTAATAGATCCCAACAGGTCGTTTAAGGCCAGGTGAGAGGGTTAATCAATGGCCCTGTGCTAATGCAGTCATTGTGATTTTGAAATCTAGGGTAGCGTTTTATTCATTGCACAATGCACAGATAGGACTTTGGATACTCATGAGCTTTATCAGCACTAGCTCACTGTTTTCTGTACTGGGCTGCCCTGGGTGATTCAATGTGTCCTTAATAAAAGATAATGGGAAAATAGTGATTGTCACATAATACAATTGGGAACTGGAGAAGAGGTTTTGGGTCTTTTTACAAATGAGAAAAAATTTCAGAGATGAGGGAAAAAATAAAACTTGATTTAACTGTGTTACAGAAATTTGCACACCATGAAGCTTCACAGGTACTGAAAGGCAAGCTCATTAATAGAGTTCATGGGACTCTATTAATTCAATTAACTCAATTAATTAATTAACTTCAATTAGTTGAAGACCATCAAAATATTTTGATACTTCTCAATTTTAAAGGTGAGATGTCATGCTGATAAAGAGTAGGATACTAAATTACTTGATGATCAGGAGAAAATTTTTTAAAGATGCTTGTTTCAAAGGTGAAGCTAGATTCTTCCATTTTTACAACTACCCAAGTGCAGTAGTCTGCTCAGGAACTTTTGTCTTATAATCTATAGTTGTCAACTATTACCAAATTTAAAAAGACAGTAAAAAAATATTTAGAAAGGAATTGTTAAATGATTCTTAGCAAATAAGTAAAAGAGTAATATTAAAAATTTGCATATTTAAATCATCTTTACTTGCTAACACAAGCCTCACCCCTTTTTTTTTGTGTGTATTTTAGATTTTTTAAGTCATTTGAGCTGTCTTAAAGTATTCATGTAAGAAGGCCTGGTGACTTATTAGGAGAGGACAGAGTCCACACTCCTTTTCCTTTGCCCTTACGTGTTGGTCTTACTGTGTTGCCTTAAGATCTTGCTACATTTTAAGTAGGAGTATTCAGAATCAGGGAGTAGTATGCAAAATTGAGCAAAGCAGATTGAAATTGCTGTGGCATACATTCCTACCTGAGATCAGGTAAACCTCTCCCATCTACAAAAGCATCTTCTGAAGAAGTCAGACGTGTATGTTGTTGATAATGTAAGCACAAAGATTCAGCAAAACTGCAGTGACCAAAAGTCTTTAAGTCTTAATAAAATCATTTCATTCTAAAAGATAAACAGCTAAACCAACTTTTCTTTCAAAACACAAAATTCTGATTGTTTGCATGCCTGACCTGAGTTGCCCTCATAAGCTGTAATTCCCAGAGCTGTAGTCATTCACACTAAACAAATTGGAGAACCACAACCACAAGTGTCTTTCAGCAACTTCCTTTAGTCATGTTTAATTCTGGGTTAAATTAGATTAATTATATTAAATCTAGCAACTAGATTTAATTCTGCTTGCAAAGCTAGCACTAGCAAGTTCCACTCTTGAAACTGTTGTGAAGAAGGAAAAATGATTCAATTTTGGAACAAATAATAATGTTTTTGAAGAAGTAAAATGGGAGTAAAGATTTGAGTATGAATATGCACTGGGGAAGCTTAATGGAATTTGCAGCTTCAGGGAGTGACAACAAGCAGTAAATACAATGCACTCTGCTAGCTAAGCAGTGGCATTCACACCCTGATACAACACCACCACTCTATGTGGAGGGCAAACAGTGAGTCTCCTAAAGAAATCAGTTGGAATTTTGCAGTCAGAGCCTGCTCAAGCATATGGGTTTTTTACCCACCAAGTATACCCAAATCATACTGTTGCATAACTGGCTGTTATTATAAGCTATCTTTTGACTCAGTCTATCCCTGAGTGCTAGCGCCCTGCCCAGCAGGCTGAAGATGCAGCACGGACAAGGACAAGAAGTAGTGTAGATTGAAAGCCACTTTTTGACCAGATCAGGAAGCATTGTGTCCAGAGTAGGCTGGAAAATATGCTCCTGCACAATTTCAGGGAATATATTCTCTTGCCCTTGATAGCAGCCATTTAACTGGTAGGCTTAACTGGGCAAGCAGCATCACATGTGAGGGCAAATTTCAGCCCTTAGATGACAGAGTGGCTATACCTTGGCCACCAAAGAAAGAACTTTTGTCTAGTAATGGATTCACCAAATGTATATATTTTGGCATTGGTTGTCTAAATACAGAAGTGAATAACCATTTTATTTATATATGAATAATTGATTAATATGAATAATTTATTTATATATGAATACTGAATAATTTACTGAATCATTAGTATATGTCATCACTATAAGATAATGCCACTGTTTTGTTTTGGTTTTTTATAGTAACAGCCAAAGAGATATTAGTCATCTTACTATAGATTGTACTGCAAGAAACATCTTCCCTTAGACTGGAACTGCTGCTAGTGCTCATTCTGTATCTGTACAAGAATAGTTGCACATGCCTTAGAACAATTTTTTTAAAAATACTTATATACAGATTGCTTTCAGAGATATTTGTAAAATAATGTTTTTTAATTATTTTAGTATTTTTTAATTATTTTAGGGCTTCGGAAAAACAAGAAGCATGTATATTTGTATCTGATCTACGTGATCAATTGCAAATTGGGAAATGTTATTTCGAATTTATAAGAACTTCTCAGGGGAGATAACAGTTATCAGAGATTGCAGCTCTTCTGATAATACAAAAATATTAAAATTCCATAGGTTAAAGAAGTGCAATTTTGTCAGCTAAAACCAAGGGAAGCTGGCATTTCTTGTATGAAGAAATTGTAAGTGTTGTAAGATTCAGAACATAAAGGAGCAACAATAATCATGTGAAATTGCCTCTTAACTCACTGCTTGCTTATTTCTGCATCATCTGTGCACTAGATCTTTTTATCTGTACGCTGAAGTGGGTTAATTTTGACATATTTTAGAGTTGGCTGCCACCTGCTGGGAGTCTGGCCTTGTTTCTCCGTTAAGGCAGTTTGGAAGAGTTAGAAGTGGTTGGGTTTGTGCTAAAACTTTATTAAGATGGGTAACATAAACTGGGAGTGCCTAAATGTAAGAATTTAGGTGTAACTGATTTGAAAACAGAAAGTACACATCCCTGCCTGGTGAAATACATTTAAACTAAAGGAAGAGGCATGCTGTCAGCTGCCTGTCATTAATGGGGATATTATTCCCTACATCAGAAAAAAAAAAATGTTGAATCTACTGAATAACATTCCTCTAAGGCATTGCAAAACAGCCCAAACCTCCTTTCCTTTTACCAACATGAATAAACTATATATAAAATCATCTATTATTCAATACAATGTAACATTTACGAAAGCACTGCAGTATAGTGACACTGCAAGAACCTCGCCCAAGAGAGTCTGCCAGCAGCTAATGAAAACAGGCTAAGCCATGTATTATAAAGACATACAGCTTTTTGGACAGTGATATTCGAAGCACCAGGGAAACTGTCACATGCGTGGCCCCTTGTAGAGTCATGGCCATAATCACTGAGTAGAAATTATTTTTTTTACTGTTTGAAACCAATTGCCAAACATCCCTGCAGTAGGCAATGTGAGATCCAAAATGCCCAACTCCTGTGGGATCCTTTTTCTACTCTGCTGTACAGTAGGAGGAGCAGAAATCTTAAATTCTTTCCAAATCTATGTAACGTTAAACCCAGTTACCCCAAGTCTCTCCCAGCGCTGGCTGCTTCCAGTCTTCACTGCCACTGTCACTGACAGGAAAGGTTCACTTTGTGTGTTAAAGTTAGTTGCAGCCAAATGTTTTACCCAGCCTGTTCAAGTTACCCTTCACAGGATGACATAACACCATCCTCAACAGCAAGGTGAAAATCTTGAACTGTAGTCTTAGATTAACCCCAGGACACAGGGAATGCTCTTAGTATGTGAAGATAGCCCTCAAATAAATCTCAGAGGGAGTAATTAATTATCTGTTCAATGAAGAGAAAGGCAGAGCTTGAGAACTTCCTGTTAATTAATCAAAACTCATCTAGATCACAAAGTCTGAAAATTCTTTATACTCTTCAAGAGAAGTAAAAATCTGGTATCCAAGGGCCTAGGTTACCTAAACTACAATTCCAAGTGTATGACTTCACTCCAACAGCAGCCTGGAGACACTGTAGGGGAAGATCTTTCTTTGTAGGAGCTTCACCAAATACTACTTTTCTGTGGCGTAGTGGGTTGACTTTGGCTGGATGTCAGGTACCCATCAAGCTATTCCACTCCTCAGCTGGACGTGGGGTGAAAAAAGTGATGGGAAACTTATGGATCAAGATAAGGACAGGGAGGTCATTCAGCAATTACCATCCCAGGTGGAACAGGCCCTAGTTGCAGAACTTGATTTCTTACCTGTCAAATCAGAGTGGGTTAGTAAGAAAATAAAAACTAAACCTTAAACCACCTTTCCCCCTTCCTCACTTCTTCCCAGAATCAACTTCACTCCTTATTTTCTCTACCTTCTGCCCCTCTATCCATCCTCAGCAGCACAGGGGAATTGGGAATGGGCGCTGCGGTCAGTTGATCAAACGTTGTCTCCACAGCTTCTTCCTCCTCAGGGCTAGGACTCCTTGCACTCTCCTCCTGCTCTAGAATGGGATCCCTCAGTTATCCATGTGAATCCCTCCCGGAACAATCTCTGTTCTGGCACCTGAAGCATCATCTCTTCCCACTCCTTCTGCACAAACCTTGGTTTTTCTGAATATTTCGTTTCTGCCTCCTTAAATGCATTATCCCAGAGGTGTTACTACTGTCCCTGATGGGCTCAGCCTTGGCCAGTGGTGGGTCCATCTTGGGGCTGGCTGCCATTGGCTCTGTCAGACATGGGGAAGCTTCTGGCAGCTTCTCACAGAAACCAATCCTGTAGCCTCCCTGCTACCAAAACCTTGGCATGCATTCCCAATACATACAATCTGCCTGGGCATGGCAATACATCCAAAAGTATGTTTGGCTACCTAGAGGACCTCTTCAATTTAGAATTGTTTTACATGAGATTTAGTATACACGGAAGTTCTTCTAAAGTAATCCTGACAGTTAAAATGTAACTAGTAATTAGTGTGCAACTATTATGTACCTCCTTTACTAGATTTACACAAAGAGTGAGAAGATATTTCTCTAGTTTTTCAGAAGCAGAAATTATCTGATTGTAATTGACTTAGAAGACATGAGACTTGATGCTATCAAGCATTATTTTGGCTTATGTGTGACAAGGGTGCATAAAATTCTGATGTCCTGAATTACCACTAACAGTGACACAATTTATTAGAATCATCAACAGATATTCTGTATTTGTGCCAATGAAATTTAAGTAAGGATTTTACCTAATTGATTTTGTGTTTAAATTTAATATCTCCAGTACAGTCCACCACTATATAATGTTCTCTGATTATGAAAACAAATACAATGACTGTTGAAATAGGTTAGTCTAGTTAGTCTTAGTTTTAGTAGCATTAAAAAAAGTATGAAAAATAAAAATTCCTCACATTACTGTTAAAATACAACAGTTCAGATTTAAGGAAAGTGAGCATTAGTCAGCTCATGTTGGAGCAAAACCTACAGTTGAACACACTAATTTCCCCTCCTACTGTTCAGTTCAAATCTAACAAGCCTCAAGCTGTTAGGACATACTTTGTGAACAGATGAACACATCAGTCTGTGTCCTACCCCACGAGCCAACGAGTGTATTATCCTGTATAACTGAGGAGGTAGGTTGTGAGTGTCACGGGCATGTCTTGCAGCTGACACTGCAGGCAGTGACCAGGCAGAAATCTCCTCATTGGCACTACACAGCTGAGGTCTGGACAGAAAGCAGGATAGCTGTCTTATCAGGGTGTGGGCTGTGAAACAAAGCTGTCCTGCAGGAAAAGAAAAAAAAACCAAAACCAAAAAATCTATTCCTGCACTGCACAATGCAGATATGCCAGGTTAGTGAGAGCCCATGCCTTCTCCATCTTGCTAAGGGAAATAGGCCATGCATAACTATAATTTTTCTACTTTGTAGTTTCAGTTCTTCCTTCTTTTTGCTTTTGTCCCCTTCCCCCATCTATCTTCTATCCCAAAGCTCACTTCACAAACAGTAGTCCTGGGACCAAGGCGAATATTCTTGACTTCAGTCATCAGTCTTTGCAGTATGTTACTAAGACTACTCTTCCAAGGGTGCTATAACACCGTATCAGCTCCCTTCAGCAGCCTTCTATTACAATCTCTGTCATGCATCCTGAGATACATTTTTATCTGCTAGACAAAGATGGCATACTTTAACTACATCTCCCTAGTGCAATGTCACATAACCCTGTTTTATTATGCTGCCAAGCAATTCTTATCAAAAAAGAAAAAAAAAGGGGAAGAGAAAAAAGAAAAAAAGTAAAAAGGTAGCACTAAGAGTTGTCAGCTTAGTATTGTTATAGCTTCGTTTTGCACTCAGAAGGTATAGAGGCAGCTTTAGTCCAGAAAGAGATAATGTATCATCACATTTCATCTTAACATTGAATTTACAATTGGAATACTGTTTAAGCAAGTTGTCCTCTCTTGCATCCTGATTTTTTGTTTTCTTTTCGTTAAATATGTCTGTGTTAAAATTTATGAGGAATGCTTAATCTATAAGATTTTCTGGCCTTTTAGAAACAGATTGGTTATGGGGAAAATACTCATCTGTAAAACAGCACCAACAGCATCATTAGAACTGCCATTAATTACCTATGTTCTTCACTCTGTAGGTGATTTATGTGTTAAATTTATATTAGAAAGACTTTTTTCTTCAACATTTTTTGCAGATAGTATTTTCCATACTAAAGGCATAGGCACATTGCAGTCTAGAGCAGAAATTCCCACACTAGTTTCTGACAGCCTAGCAGTAGTATCACAAGAGGAACTCCTAAGACAGTCTACCTTTCAGGCTATTATTAAAATAACATCATACTCTAACTATATCTAAAAGCCTGCTACAGAGAGACATGCCTTCTGAGTTGTGATGGCAGTCACATCCAGGGACATAGCAGTGCTTGCTACAAATTAAAACCTAGGAGTCTAAAAAAGCTTTAATTCAATTAATCTATTAATTTATGAGCTCTTATATTTTAGGAAAAATCATCTGAAATTATCATAAATCTCCGGTGTGATTTTGCAGCCCTTCTCCACTTACCTTTTGTGTGCACAGCAAATTCTCTTCTAGTCAGTCAGCAAACCCGTCTGAGAAATGAGGATATTTTTAGTAGAAGTAGGCAGAAGGTAATTGATTATTTTCACCTCTGCAGTCTTTGATTAAAGACAATGTGCTTAGGGGGGAAAGTCAACAATCATTCCTAAACATATACAAGCATTTAATTGTAGTAATTAATTTATCTATACAACTCAGTGTACTTTTAAAAAGCTTCTTGACTGAGAATGAATGCCTCATCAGTCTTAAATATAACAGCCTGAAAGAACAAGTGAAGCCAGTAGAATAACAAACAGTACTGCAGAAACCTCGGGCACTTGCAAGAAACAAAAAGACATTTCCAACTCTGTGCAGAGCAAAATTATGAAGAATTTGAGAAATAAAGGCTGCAGAAGGAACATCAATTGATAGAGCCACAAAAATTAAGTACATCCTTGTATACGTTGCCATGTAAAAGAAATGAAAAAGCAGGGAAGCCTTGAGATGTAATTACAGAAACAATTTTGTAGGAGAGTTTGAAGAATTCAGTAGTTATGGATCCCATTTTTATAAATGTCATGTTTCCCATCAGTTTATCTGTTCACTACAAACAAGAATTGCTGTCAGAATGTGAGTCAAAGGCAGCAGCTAATGGAAAACAAACATCCAGAGAAAGACAGTCAAGACAGATGAGCAGCAAAGACAGATAAACAGCTTCAGAAGAATCAATGTAAAAACGGCTGTGCCATTAGTTGGGCATGGTAGACAAGCCTTTGTTCTCTCCAAGCTTGAAAGGTTCACTCTTCCCAAAGATGATAGCCTAAATGGTGAAGGGAAGCAAAGTTAAAATACACTATTCTCAGGAAACAGGAAAAGTGATCAGGTTATAGATTATCACCAGCTGACCCCAACTGGAATATCACATAAAGAAAACACTCTCACCAAAAAGGTTTATGTTTTACAAGTGGATGTGGGACAAAAATGAGGTATTTAGCAGGCAGGGCTCTTGGGAGGACTCTTCTGGACAGACAGGGAACAGAAAGGACTGTCTTGAGTAGAAGCAGGTTTCTACCTATCTAAAAGAGATCTTTTCTGAGTGATTTTTAATCAACAGCTCAGTGATAAAGACACTCTCTCACAAACAACTCAATTTCAGCAGGGTTTACTGCACACCTTACATGTCTCCTTTTTCCTCACAGGAAGAAGACAGAATTATGGAGAACAAAAATACAATGGAAATGAGCTAAAAAATAAAAAATTGGTGTTTTATTAGCTAGTTTTATGCTTCCTCTAGCTCCTCAATACCACCAAACTCCTTGATATTTACTTTTAGTCAAGTGTGACAGGTTATACCAGTGACATTAGTCAGATAACTGCACCACATTTCCTGACATAATCAGAAATGCAATGATATAGAGCCAATATATTAGGGATCATAACTTAGATGTCAATCACATATGTGAAGTGGCCATATTTATCTTTTACAGTTGTGTGAAGTTGCATGCATTTCAGAGAGAGACAATAGCATGCAAGTTTGTCTAGAAGAGAATCCCAGGGTTCTTCAGGTTTTTCTCAAAAATTAAATCTAAAATCACAGAGCCATTAAGGTTGCAAAAGACCTCCAACATCGACCAACCTTTGACCAAACATGACCGCGTCGGCTAAACCTTAGCATTAAGTGTCACATCCAGTCATTTCTTGAACACTTCCAGGCGTGGTGACTCCACCTCTTCCCTGGGCAGCTCATTCCAATGCCTGACCAATTTT
The DNA here is from genome assembly GCA_013397865.1 of Struthidea cinerea. Classification (NCBI taxonomy): domain Eukaryota; kingdom Metazoa; phylum Chordata; class Aves; order Passeriformes; family Corcoracidae; genus Struthidea; species Struthidea cinerea. Next base: position 1,112,048 of record VZTI01005041.1, on the reverse strand, counting down.
TCAGTGAAAAATTTTTTCCTGATGTCCAACCCGAAACTTCTCTGGTGTAGCTTGAGGCCATTCCTCTTGTCCTGTCACTTGTTGCCTAGGAGAACAGGCCAACCCCCACCTGGCTACAGCCTATTTCATGTAGAGAGTGATAAGGTCACCCCGAGCCTTCTTTTCTCCAGGCTAAACAAGAAGAGATAAGAAGAGCTCCCAATTTTTTTTTACTTTTTTTTTTCCTTTCCATATATAAGAATTTCAGCAAAGTGAATTGCAGAATATTTTCTGAATTTTTTTGTAAGAAAAAAAATGCTTCAGTGATTTTAGTTAGCATTACTGTAGATACTCGTCTATTAGCAGTCTTATTTTTCTTTCTATTGATATAAGAGTTGTTAATATTTATAAATCTCTTGTAAATATCCAGCAAACTCTTAGGATTCTCTGAGGAGAAAAAGAACTTTCCTGCAAGAGGCAGAACTGCTGCTGCAAACAACTCACTGACACTATTTCCACAGCCTCCTGAAGAACTGCCAGTCCCAAGATGAATCCTATCACCTGATCCAAATGACGTAGTTCCAGGTTGAGTGGATTTCTTCATATTTCCTTAAAACAATGTAGAAATTCAGTGTTCCTGAATGTAGAGTCTCCACTTTATTGATAATTCTATGAATAACTCAGCCCTACTTTTTGTCCTTGTCCTGGGGTCTTTCCCAGTAAAATGAAAATATATATATGTTGAAATTTTCTTTTTTTTAAGTCATCAAAGTTTAAGTATAGACCTAATGGCCCTGTGATTGCAGGATACATTTGCTGAAACAGTACGTCAGAAGTTAATAAATGTGCGTGGCAAGAACAAGGAAGGTCTCCCTAGTGCAGAAATTCACTTTCCCATGAAGCTGGACAGCTAATGCAGTTGATGGTGGAGCTCAGCATAATAGTGATGATGTAGATGAGGTGCATTAACCTACTTGAAGAGAAGTGTTAGGACTCTGAATGTACCTTTGAAGAGAATTGAGAACTTGTAGGGTCATATAAGTCAGATGGGGTGCAGCAGGAGTTTTGTCTGGTTTTGCTATATACAACAGGAGGAAAGGTGCTGCAGTTTGGAAAAAACCAAGAGTCAATGCAAGAAGTAGCAGTTTTATTTGTGGCATTTCATGTGGGCTGATGGATGTTGGTGGGCAATGGAACAGATTAAATGTTTTCCATTATTTCCCTGTACCTACAGGCAGGTGCCTAGGGCTTTCATTTTACTTGTTCTACTGGAATCCATAGGTTGTATATAAACCATTATACTGAAGCAATTAAAAATTAATGAAATCACTACACAAAGCTAAAAAATACATAAATAAATGGTATTATAAGGGCACTCAATTTAGCTTGGCTTGGTACCAAAACTTCATATAAGTATTGTATTAATAATGTAATACTGAAATTCAGCAATGAATAGAGAAAATATGCAAAAGAAAAGTGAGCAAGAAAGAATAACCATTCTCTCTCATATCAAGAGAGATGCAGATACACCATTTATTAGATTGCCAGTGAGAAAACCAACCCTGAACAGATGTTTGCTTTTTCTTGAGAGTGAGAATAGATATCTGATTTAATGGGCTGAGAGCTAGAAAATAGCAAAAGACATGAGCAAAACAGAGTGAAAGAAAAACTACAATTCTTTAAAATAGGGCAAAACAAAATAACTATATACTTACATTTTAATTTATATTTATCTTTATATTAAAATTCTGCAGTATAAAACGGGTTGTAAAGACATTGTTACCCCACAACCAGAGCAAAGAAAACAAATATCAACACAGCAACATGTTTCAACTAAACAATCTGTAATTAGTAACTTATGATACCTCTAAAAATATGACTTTATTCTTGGGAAAATTTCCATGATTTGAAGTTATTTTCATAGATATTATTTATATATTATTTCATAAAAGTGTTTTATTATTTGCTACTTTGGGATTTTAACTCATGTTTGAATTTCTGGAAAAAAATTCTATAGATTACAAACTAGCTTTTTTTTTTTTTTTCAACATAGTTAATATTACAACACTGAGGACTTTCCCCCCCACCTTATATTCTGAAAAATATTTGGTCCTTAAAACTTTCAGCTTTAAGATTCTGAAATTATACTGTGAAAATGTTGCAAATATATTCTCTGCACAAAAATATCCTCTATGCAGGCTGAAAGCAACACAAGAGAATTTGTTATAAAGCTTTGGGAAAGGAGGATGCAAACATCCCTGACCTTGGAAGAGTTAGCCAGACCACAAAACAAATAACTAGGGACGTCCTTGGACATGGAGAGATTCCAGGTCCAATTAAGATGGGTCCCAGCCATGAGCAGTCACTAATAAAATGATTTGGGAGTAAGCAAAGGTCTGAGTTCCCTTAGAGGATAGGAATGCTGAGAAAGTTGAGAGTGTTTTTTTTAATTTATGTCTACTGTAGTTATTGAGGTAATCTTACAGTAGGTTGCAGGAATGGCAATAGTGTTTGTGCTAACAATAAGGTTTTATAGAGAGGCATTTCTGAGCAGAGGTACCACCTGGATGTAGTTCAGAGAAACTCTAAGGCCCATGGAGGGATGCATTTTCCCTGAAAGAACCCCTCTGAGTTTGAATATAAACACGGATTTTCCCTGTATTAAATCCTGGGAAAATTACATAAAAATCTTTTTGAGGACTCTGAGGAGAGTGAAATGGAGTTATTAAACTATGAATCCAAGGCTGAATAGCTGGTGTGAAACTCCAGAGTTTCAACCTGTGGAAAAAAACACAGTTCCATAAGCCAGCTATGGCTCAATAGGCTTCAAAGGAGGAAAACTACCTGCCATGGGAAGTGCTTGGCTTTATGGTGTACAGCTATAGTAAGATGCACCTTAGGGTGGGTTTCTTTCTGCAAATCTAAGTGCACCAGGGGTTAAAATTACTGAAACTCATGTGTTGGTTTCTGTAATATTACAAGAATTATCCTGAAGTCTGCTGAGACACTTATTCACTCTGTAAATGTGCAGATGGTGAAATAATGAACCAGAGCCATGATATTGTGCCTTTGGAAAAGTTGGCTTGTTTCAATACATTTTCCCATACTTTAAGCAATCAGACTAGAAGTTCTGCTCTGCAGATGCCTCCTTTCATGGCACCCCTTAGTTTCGATACTTCTGGGCAATGCTAAGACAAGGTCAAACTACAGCTGGACTCTTGTCTTTATGGGTAAGGCAGCAACCACCTGACTCCACTGCCTGCCAAAAATTATGGAATGCACATTTTTCTTCCTGAAAACTAGTGAAATTATCAACAAGTAAATAATTTGAGTGACTGTAAATGTCTTACATGGTGAGATTGGGAGGAGAAATACAAATTTAAATTTCCATCTCTTTCAGACTGCCACTCAGCTAAATAGTAAGCAGTAAGTACTTGGCTAAAGCAGCACCCAATTTTTGGCAGCTGTGAAGGAGATGAAGCCAGAAGAGAAGGGCTGCTCCTGAAGTGAGAAGCAGCAGCTGATAACATAAATTACTGCCATGATATTTGGATATGAGCAATGTGAGTAGACAGAATCAACCCTTGTTGGAAAGCTCTAATCCCAAAAAGAAGGAAGCAATTCACAGAAAATGTGTGACAAGTGTCTGAAAGACTAGAAATAGGCTCATGTTATACAATTCTTGTATTCCGTAGTCTATTAGTATTTTTAACCTAGTAAAAAGATTAATAAGACAAAAAAGCTAACTACTTATTGGAGATTTGTGTTCATTTTTATTTTATTTTACTTGCAAGATCACTCTTTCTAGGTTTTGAGCACGGCATATTACTCTTTATGTAAATGAATGAATTTTTTAAAAATATTGCTGTTCCTTAACAAAGGTAAATGAAAGTATTCCATATGTGAGATACACTTCTTTTCTTGCACCACTTTACTAAAAATTAATTGTGTTTCTCAAAATAGAAACTCACTGCCTGTAGTTTGGGGCTGAATTCGGCTTAAGCTTTAAATTTTTCCTCATTAAAATAGTTCTGAACTATATTTCTGAACTACATCTAGTCCCTTTCTGCCTCTCTGTACTACTTCTGAATGTTATGAGAAATAAGGGAAATAACTCTATAAATGCAGGTTTAAAAACACATATCAGTACCTTTTAAATATTTCAGCTGCTACCTGCCTATAAAAGGTTATCTCTTCCTGAAGAGGAGATACTGGATGTGTTTCTATCAGCTTTTTATTGATGACTACCCATGATCCCTGTGCTGGTGCTATATTTTTGAAAGTTTTCCAAAAAGTGATGCTGGCTTGTGTAAAACAAAACAAAAAAACACCACTTGGAATAGCAGAAAAGTCATGGGAAATCTGTAAGGGGCTGGAAGGTCAATGTAATTCTGCCTGCTTCCAGCTGGCTTCCCACTGTAGGCTGCCTTGAGAAAAGTTCCAAGGATGGAGTCTGGGACAAAACAGAGCACTGTATGTGTAGCACACACACGTCTCGCCATGCATATTCAATGCTTCAGACTGGAACACAGATAGGAAACAGCTGGCCCACATGGAGCAACCAACATTCTGCATCTGACTTGCAAAAACTAATGGACCAAAAATGTCAGTGTGAAGTCATGGCCCTATCCTGTGCACAAACATTGTGATGCTGATTTCTCAATAACAAAATACTCAATTTTTTCATGGTATGTATTTGGGAAGTGAATAAATTGTACCTTTAGACCCCAAAACCTCTGAGAAGAAATATAAAAAAACTAAAATGGTTAAGTTTTGTGAAAAATTGTTACCCTTGAAGCTTTAACCTTGTTATTTGAAAAGGCTTCTATAAGAAAGGTTAAAAAAGGTCTTCAGTGTTATTTTCATTTTTTGTTTGAAGATATAATTTGCTAAATGTACAAAAGGCTGCTCAAACTTCTTGCATTGGAGCATGTCTGGCTCATTTGAGATTGTAACTTGTCAGAATTGCTAGCTTCTTTTAATATTTTATCAGAAATACTGTGCAAAACAATGTTTAACCACTGTTTTGAAAATACTATTGCTTACACAAGCACCTAGTGTCCATTTTCAAGCAGACATTAATTTGAAACCCAAAGGGTTTATGTGCAAACTGTATATCTGTAAAAGGTAAATAACTCTGGAGGTAAGAAACAGTAAATATTCCTTTACCAAGTTCATTTTAGCATCAAGTTGTTAAAACACACTTTATTCTCAGAGACTATACTGACTTATAACAAGATTATTTTGCTTTCTGTGTGTGGAATCTGGTTAGGCACCTCCCGAGCATGACAAGATGATATGACAAGAAAAAATGAATTACAGACTGTTTTTCATTAATTGGTTTAGTTTCTCTTCTGAAAGTTTCTTGAGCTACAGAAACTTTGGAGAAGCAGGATGAAGTCAAATTATGTTTGCTATACTCTATTAATTGTACAGAATAATTAGGAAATTTAATGACGCTTGTGCTTGTCTAAAACTTAGGAGTCTTTGTAACTCAACAGCAAGCTAAGGGAAGTACGTTCTAACTAGCACTTCCATAGAAATTTGCAAGGATGTGAGAAACAGGCGACTATGCAATAAATTATTTTCTGTTTCTCAGGAGAAAATAACACTGTAAAAAAGAAATAACTCTGCATTATATATATATATACATACATACAAAGAGTATCACTTGTTGGAACACATTAATATTCTGTTTGTTTCATGCTTTAAAGTCTATAAAGGATGTTGCTTTCTTGGCTTATTCTGACAAATGTATAGCAGCCCATAATGCAATTAATGAAATAACTTTCTACTGTGAAGCCATAGATATGTCGTGTGTCTCCTAATGTTAAATTTTCATTAATCTGTTTCAACTTTCAGTTTTTCTCCTCTATCCCATTTGCTGTTCAGACAGGTGTCAGTGAAGTATTCCTTTTTTCTTTTTTATTTTAAGCCTATTTTTTGCTCTTACCTTTATATGGCCTGTGTACATATCCTTCAAATTAAATTTTAGGGTTTGCAAATACTACGTGTGGTGGTTCTGGGGAGACCATATATTCCTCACTAGCAAATATGATTTTCTCAGCACTCAAAATCCAGCTGTGCACGTGATGTGTACTACCCAGAAAAAATCATGCCCAGGACCTGCGAACTTAATGAATAATCCCCTTTCACCTCCTGTGCTATCAAATAATAAAAGTCCCCTATGCATTATGAGTCTTTGAGCACAGTATGATGCTGCAGTCCTAGAAAATATAAGCTGTTTTTCTTCTGTCACTAACTACCCACGCGGGTAATTATCTGGGTATTATGATGACCTAGGAGATTCTGAGTCATAAAAATGGCTCTTGCCACACTGGCTACATATCTGACAGAAGACTAGCAGAGGTTAAATTTTCTAAGGAATAAAACAACCAAACAAACTAAAAACTGTAAAGCTAGATCTCATTTTATAGACAAAGCTGTTGAAACAACAGTACAGCCTTTGTAAAATAGATCACGTGTGCACATGTGTTTTAAGACCAAGGTTACAGCTAAACATCATTCAGAAATTTATGAGTTCTATTGAAACTGACATAAAGGTTATTCAAAGGTGACTCTTCCAGGACAGAAAGGGACAGACAATCAGAATAATTAAAATCTCCTTCACCTTATTGGTAGCTTTCTAAGAAAGAAGGAGGTCTTGGTAGAGGGGCTTACATGTACTATTTTAATTCTGCTCATGTCTTTTTGGCAACTTCAGAACTGTTACAATGTGTTCAGAATAGAAGGCTTTATAATTGCTTCAAAACCTGGTTAGGTTCTAGTGTTGGTTGATTTAAAGTTATTGGTTAATTCTATTCTAGTGTGAATTGTGGTTATGTATTTTTTTCTCTTCTTTTTTTCCTCTTTCACGTGAGAATACTTTCCAATGATACGCTGGAAGTTCAAGCCCAAATAAGACAGAAATTAGTGTTTCCATTCTATGCACCCTGCTTTAAATACTAAAAAGTTAGAGTTAATAATTAAGAGCTTCGCAGGCTTTTAAAAATGGGCTACTGAACAAGGCATTAGCAGGGACTTTCAGGAGTGTGTTGCTGGAATCTTGCCACTCGATGGCACTCTTTGTTCTACTGTTTGCTCGAGGCTCAACGCTGTGGTCGACTCAGCTCCTGAAACTCCTCCAAGCCTGCGACAACGCACAAGTCACTTTGAAGTGGTCTGCAAAACGTAAGGGCGGTGGGGAGAGGAGATGTGTTTGGGAGGGTAGGAAAGGGTTTCCTTTTCGCTCTTTCCCCCGCCCCTACGTGAACAGTCAGGAGTTGTTACTGATTCATCCTGTGGTACGGAACTATTCTGCCCCCGCTCCGAGCCAAAGCAAATGTATAGGTCTCCCTTCTTGAGAGTTAAAATTTTTCTTTTCTTTTTGCTTATGACTGACTGCTGCCAGCCAGAGAAGGTGAGACTTGCACATATTCTGCTGTCTCTTAGGTTTTACAGACTAGTTTAAGTGACTTTCTGTCAGAGTACTGCTAGAGCAAATGCTTAAACATTAAAACAAACATGAAGACAGATCTCAAGCCTTTCTACCTCTGAAGGAATTTGAGCATCTGTTTCTTAATTAACAGTCCTTGTAAACAAATATTCACTTGGATTTTGGCCTACTTCATTAACCCAGTCTAGTCTAGAGAGGAGAACTGTGCAGGGAAACAGGAGGGGAGGTGTGGGGGAGTGGGGAGGACAGGGAAATATGGCATAGGATGGGACTAATAGCTCCCAGATGATACTATTATTATTATTTTTAAATTTTATCTTTATTTGTATTTTTATTTATTTTATTTTAAGCTTTCACACTTTGATACCATATCCAGTAATTCAATATAAGCCTTGAGCCTTTATTAAGGAATCATAACCTAGAGCTTCATAACAATTTTCTTTAGTACTGATACTAATTCATTTTTTCTGGTAACCTTTGTTTTTTTTTGAATTACTATAACCTTGTCAGTCAAGAAATATTCACTCTTCTGATGTTTTTCATTTTACCAGGTCTTAGTGAAATAGAATGTATGTAACACCATCAGATCAGAATAATGTATGATATAAGTTGGCGTTACTTGCCAAACTAAATGTGGTTATGTTATTTTGCTTATGAAGCTTTTTAAATTAGTGACCCAATTGCTTTTTTTCAAGATAATGGGTTTTGTGGCCCTTCTGCAATGAGTCTCAACTGCAAGTTCCCTGAATACTAACTAATATGCAGGACCATCTTGGATATATTTTCTTCCTCCTAATACAGTCAAGTTATATGTTTGTAACTGCTGAAAGTGATGCTGAAACACACATCATTAGAAAGAAGCCTTTTTATTGGTCTTTTGGGCTATATATATTTATGTATCTAATTTACCACCTTCTTTGTTCTAGGCATTTATTTACATGTGAAATTTCCTAAGAGTAAGGTTTGCAGTAACACATGCACACATTTCTTATTTGTAAAAACATGCCTACATGCTAGGCAGATATTACAGAAATTATAACTTTAAATAATCACTATCATAAAGAACAGAGTTGGATATGGTCATACGATCTTACAGAAGTGCACTAACACAGCTTACCAAGTGACTACCAGGACTGTGCTACTACTGAGTTGTGGTAATTCACCCTGGATGTACCTAAAACCACCCAGCCTGCAAAATGTGACACATCAGCTCAGTGTCCTGCTGCTGTATTTAACAGTAGGAGGTGGCAAAGAGCATGCACATAGTAGTTACTGGAGCTTAGAAGGTTACCTTGTCACTATCCCTGTTTGAGCAACTTGTACTGAAAGACATTCAGTTGTGCACTCAGGTCTGAAGCACAGAGAATTCTGCATCATTCCATGGTTAAATCCAAGCCTTGAGACTTGTGATAACTACAAAAACTGGTTTATTTGGGCTAAAGAAAGATTATGAAGTCTGAAGTTTAACTTGAGGACAAGAGGGCAAGAAGAATGGTTATTTCTCATCTTGTCAGCATGCTAAGACGACAGTGATGACAGATGATTTCCAGACATCTTCTGGTACAACTTCACAAGAATACCTTTTCCATACTGCTATCTCTTTTTAACTACAGCTGAGGAAATATGTGTTCAAACATCACTTCAAATTCAGCTGAACCTTGACTGACAGAGCTGCTCTGGAACAACTTTGATGTGGCACCATCCATGCATTGCCAGAGAAATGTAGTTCTAGAATTCTTTGTGGAAGAAACAATATCTGCATTTGGCAAATTGTTGGTAGATCAACAGCACTCATCTTCAACTTTTTAGACTCAATCTCAGAAGGATTTTAGAATTTAGGATTTTAAAAATCAGATAATACTGGGAGAAACAGTCATGAGCACTGTTGCTCTCAGATTATTAAACTCAGGAAAGAAATCTTGACACAGAGCAATGGAAGTTTCATATAGGCATGAAAGCACTAATTTCACTTTGGACATTTAAATTCTCTTCAGACTGCTTTCTTCCTTTATTTTTCTTGATCTAGAGCACTTGATTTACAGTTTACTGGTGAGACAAAAATAATTCTCATGGTGGTTAAGTGTGGTTGGGTTTTTTTGTTGTTGTTTTTGTTTTCTAACCCAGTACGTAACATGAATGGGAATGCCTCAGGCTGTCACTGTGTAATGGACGGTGCATAATAGGCATGTACTTTGACACTTAAAGTGAGTAAGCCTGCAAATATTTGGGAGATGATAATTAGCCATTGAACCACAACCGATGAGAAAAAATACTTCAGTTTAGTTAAAAATTTATTTCCAGCTTGCCCTACTGAAAAACTAGGGGGAAAAAAGCAATAAAAACTGTGTTTCCATCTTGCCCACCTAAGCAGGTACATAATGATCAGAGCTCTAAGAGAAGAGAAATAGCGTTTCAATTTATGATTAACATCTCTTGAATCATGAAGGTGTGTTGCTATAACAGCCAACTTCTTTTTACATGGAGGAATTCATCTTTACCTGCTGATCCAGCAGGGATATTTGTCACCTCCATATTACGAGATGATTCAACATATGAATAGTGCCTTATATCATGACAACATTAGGGCTAACCAAAATGTAAGTTAGTACTGGTAAGTTATGAGCAACACTGCATATTATGTAATGTCTTACTTTCAAAAAGAAAAAAATGTGTTCAGATTAACAGCAAAATTATGGATTCAAGAAGTAAACAAATGGGATTTTGTTACACCCTTTGGCAGCTGAGACCAAGTGATATCGTCAGCTCTGCCTTGCATGCCCCAAGTCACGTTGTTTGTGACTCATTTCATTTCTACAACTGCCTCTATTGTTCTGCACAGCGCAACCCTATGAAGGGATGTCAGTTGAAAAGCAAGAAACAACTATTGCATTGTCAAGATGGAAAAAATAAATTTATAAGTAATTCATGCTCCTGTCTTTTATCATCCATCTCTAAAGACTATGAAACTGCTCTTGGTAAGACATACTTCTCTTGTTTCTGAAAAAAACCTACATCTTTGACTTTAGTTATAACTACTCCCATTTTAACTTGTTTTCAGTTAGTGGTAACTGCAGGTAAAGCAGTTCTTAAGGGAAGGGAGGTGGACTGTGATTACATCTGAATGACTAGCAGCCTGTGTCTTCCCTTGAAAGCACTACTAATGGGATGAAAGAATCAACTGACTATATGAAAGACAAGTTTCTTGCTTTGTAGTTGTAGCACCGGAAAGGAAGAATCACATTCCTCCTTTGCTTTCTACTAGGTGCTCTACAGTTTTGGCCAAAACCGAGAAGCTTGCAGAGGTGAGGCAGAAGCTGAGGAGAATTTGGTTCAGAATTTATGAAAGATGTATCTTTCTAAAGTATTTGTCAGAACAGTATCAATTGCTTGCTAACTTGTCATTTATAGCTTGCAGAAGTGCTAATTTTTGTTAAATGTAAGTGGTGGTAGTTCACTGCCAAAATATGGTTAGGTTGCTGTTCAAATAACAAATCTGCTTACTCAACATCTAAAAGAGAACAGTATCAGCCTTGTCAGTGTTAGCATATGACAGATGCTAAGCTGTCATACCTCTTGCAAGGGTGATTTTTTTGCAATAGCTGTAAGTAAATGCTTTAAAAAGGGAAGTTGTAAAAATGACCACTGAGTGATTCAAAGTACTACTACTCACACAAGACATACAACAGCTGGGATCTATTTCTGGGAGCTGGAGTATCAGGTACTGTCTAATATTTACTCCAGTTATTGTTATCTGTCAGGTGTCAGTAGGTGTCTTAGAAATGCTCTCTGTGTCCTGACACAACAAGCAGTTATTGCGGAGTGCTGGGTGTCGTTTTTGCTTTGCATTACACACAGGACTGGAGGATTTAAGCTGTTCTATGGAAATAAAGATAAGGTGCCACAGTAGGGCTGGGCATAAGGCTAAAGTCGTCCTGGTTTGGTTCTTAAACCATGTTGTAATATTTGAAGAAGGCATTTCAATACCTCAGCATATCTTTTTTATTTTAATGACGTGCAGCCTGGCCCAGTAGGTTTGATGCTTTTTGTTAATGCTTGTATCAATGACTTTTTTCATCCAATTTTCTTTAGTAGTTTTCCAAGGTATTTAATAACTTTACATTGAAGGTTAGGATTCTTACTGCCTTCCCATAACTTCCTGGTAGATATATATATTTAAAGTTGGAAAAAAGTGCTATCCAATTTTAATTTAACAATAATGAGTAAAACAGCTGTCTATTTCTTATATCTTGCATGGTTGACACTTGACAAAGAAGATGACTGAATGAAAGACATACTAACATGAAGTATAAAGATATTTTGTGTTGGAATATTTTGTTTTACTAAGACCTGAAGATCTGGGCCATACTAAATTGCACTCCAGTATGCATGTTTGGCATATCCAATATAACTATTAATTTATATCCTTGAATTGCTAATGAAAGTGATGTATGATAGATATTTGGCAGGATGTGTAATAAGGTTTAAAATTAATAAAAACTAGCAAATACCAACAGCTGAATCTTCTCAAAAATTATTGATTAACAGGCTTTTTGCACTTCTCTTCTGAAGAAGCTCCTTTCCTACTCCGGGGTTTCATTTTTGCTGTAGCTGTAAGAGCTCAGAATAGCTATCTTAAAAACTATTTGCCTTAAATCTTGCTGGCAGGGAATCTGAATTACCATTCTTCTGATCTGTGTTGACTTTTTTAAGGATTTAAAAATATAGAGTCTTTCAGGATAGGTGGCAAGGTGTTAAATCTCAAAGGAAATGTCATCTGTTTGATGATCTCTGCTTAGACTGCAAGATCTTCTTGAGCAAGAGCAGATAGAATACAGTGTCCTGTGACAAAACATTAGAAAGTTCTCTCCCCTCCAGCACGTAATCAAAGTGGTGTTTTTTCTATTTGGCAACTGTGTAGTAACTTCATATTTCTCATCTACTTCAGAATCCTGTCATGTGAACCTAACTGTGTGTGATGATATGTTTCCACTTTGTTTCTGACGCTTGAAAACAGTTGTGGAAAAACTACTGAAAATCAAGGCAGGAGGTGGATATGTAAATACTATCTGGTTGAAACAACTCCCTTGGGAAAGTGAAGCTCTGTACAGAGTCATGTGAAAATAAATTTGGAATAAAAAGCAGAGCAAGTAACAATACAGCCGAACGGATAAAGTCCAGATGTTCATTTGCAACACAACTCTCTGAGTAAGTTATAAATAGAATATGCAGGCCAAATACATGACGAATAAAACTTATAACTGTCTTTGGCACCAAATAAAAAAAAAATCCTTTCTAAATATCCACTTATGTTCTTTATCTTGCTTGTTTCATCTATTTTCTTGGTCTTGCAAGCACTGAAGTTGCAAGATGTCATGTTACCATGGATTCCACCATAGAGTACCTGAAGCTGTAGCTTTTAAAAGATAAACAGATGATAATTCTCCTGTGCACGCTTGTGGCATCATTGAATTCTGAGGTCAATTAATAAAGAGGGGAGAGAGAGAGAGCGGAAGGGGAAGATGGAAGAAATGTCAGACCTGCTACTTCTAGCCCCCAGCCTGGTTTCTAAGCATATGAAAGCAATCTAAGCTTTCCTGTGGTTTTCTTTCTCTGAGTTACTTTGTTTTTCACTAACGATAGCTTAGTAAAAACCAGTTTTGCAAAAAACACTAAGGCAGCTTTTGAAAATATGATGGAAGTTATGGAGACAGCCTTCTTCATGTAGGGTATGTACCTAGGAGCAGTGCTGAGTAGTACAGCAACTGTGTTTAGGTTGTAAGTTGTAGCTAACAGATAATGTTTGCTAATAAACCAAGTGGTAAATCTGACAGTTTTTTTTTTTTTAAGTTTTCTACAGTTATATTAGCAACCTGATCCGGGTGTGGGGAAGGCACTGTGTCCACTTCATGTCCTCTTCAATGAAACCCTAAGCCTCCTATGTGGTATGGTTATGAAGCAGTTCTGAAGTATGGTCTTGGAATCTTAGGAAAAGTTAAGGTGGGAGAGACTTCTGGAGCTGTCAGCTTATAGCTAAAGCTCCTTTTTAAAGAAAGGCTAATTTTAAAGGTAATCAGGTTTTTTCACTTGTCTTGCAAGTCTTCAGATATGGAAAATCCGAACTTCTCTGGACCCTGCTTTGGTGCCTAACTACTTTCATTACGTAGATATATATCCAATTATAATTGCATTTTATTAAATGGTTGTTACTCACCACTGTCACTTTGACCTTTTGCTCTACTTGTCTAAGCACTGTTCAATTCCTTTGTATCTCTCCTCATGGAGAGCAACCAGTTTCTCCTTAACCATCTCTTTTCTAGCCTAAACGAGCTCAGTTCCCTCAGCCACTCCTCACCAGTGCCAGGTGGAAAGGAATGACCCATTCCCTCAGTCCACTGGCAGTTCTCTCATTGCAGCCCCTTGACCACAGTCATTATCCTGCAGAACGCAGCTCACTGGCTCTCTGGGGTTATTTTTTGACTGCTTGTTTACATGGTGCCTCTTGAAGAAAGTCCACTGTGTGTATTAAAAATAAATGAATAAATAAAAAAGCCAAACAATTAAAAATCCCCCAAACAAAGCTACGAGAACCGCAAACAAAACACGCCATCATCTGTTACACGTTTCAGTCTTTGCATTGTCTGCACATTGTGCAGAATTTTTATATTTTTTTGTTACTGCTACTTGGAATATCGTTAGAGTATACTAGAAAGTTATTCCTTCACTATTTAAAATTAGTTTTCATGCATTAATTACACAGAATACACAGAATATAAAATCTTAAAACTAGTTATTCTTCTATGGCTTAGTTCAGTTGGTCCCTCAGCCCCTAGAATGACTGTAAAACAAATGTGTTTAAGATTATATATATTAAAAAAATGCACTCAAACCAAAACTTATCACAATAAAAGCTGGAGGGATAACAAATTAAAGCAAGTACACCAGATCATAACAGTTTGCAAATATCTGAAAAGCTTTATACAGTGATGGTAAAACCTAGACATCTAAACAAGGCAACAAAGAGCAGCAGGATGTGAACAAAAGAAGAAAGATAATCCAAAATAAGTAGGGGAAGAAAGGAGGCGAGGCGAGACGAGGTGAGGCGAGGCGAGGAGAAAAAAAAAGAAAAACAAAAGAAAAAAGAGAAAAAGAGAAGAAAAGAAAAGAAAAGAGAAAAGAGAGAAGAGAAGAGAAGAGAAGAAAAGAAAAGAAAAGAGAAAAGAGAGAAGAGAAGAGAAGAGAAGAAAAGAAAAGAAAAGAGAAAAGAGAGAAGAGAAGAGAAGAGAAGAAAAGAAAAGAAAAGAGAAAAGAGAGAAGAGAAGAGAAGAGAAGAAAAGAAAAGAAAAGAGAAAAGAGAGAAGAGAAGAGAAGAGAAGAAAAGAAAAGAAAAGAGAAAAGAGAGAAGAGAAGAGAAGAGAAGAAAAGAAAAGAAAAGAGAAAAGAGAGAAGAGAAGAGAAGAGAAGAAAAGAAAAGAAAAGGAGAAAAGAGTCTCTAAATATTGGTCTTAGTTCTGGTTTTAGCTACATTAATTTTCACAGAAACTAGGAGAGCAAAAAATTCCCCTTCTTAAAGGTCACTAAGAAAGATTTGAGATGGAAGTCATGGGAAACAGGAAACTCAGGGAATGTTTCAATATTTTGATATCAGTCTATGAATATCAAAGTGAAAGTATTTATAATCTGTTTAGTTATTCATGAGAAATGCAGAAGCTTCTGCAGTATCAAGAGTTATGAATACTTTCCAGTGCTTTGAAGCAAGATAGCAAAACTGTAGTCCATTCTTACTTCTGCCTTGTGGCCATGGGTTTAGATTTATTCCATGAGATTTTTATTCAATTTACTTGTGTCTCAGGGTTGTTTTGTTTGTTAGAGTTGTTTGGTTGGTTGTTTTTTTGGGGTTTTTTTTGCGGCTGCAGGTGGATGGGTATTGCTCATAGGGTTTAGTGGGAATTTTTGGGTTTCTTTAAGAACAAATACTCTGAAACAGAGCATGATGGCTGAAAAACTGGACCTGATCAAATCAGTAATAGAGCCCTCAATATCACAGGGTCATTATTTTATGCAATAATTGGAGTTCTTCAGCCTTACTTAAACTGCCTGTAAGTATATGAAAACTGGAGTTTGATTTCAGGAAAATGGCCTCTCCTGAGTTTAATCTCGATCTGTCCAGCTGCCCATAACATTTCAGAACTCTCTTCCTCCTCCTGTCTGAGCTTTCACCTCAGCAGATGATTTGGACTACAGTCTGTACTCTGCAGCGCAATGTATGGCTGAAAGCTTTGCCACTCTACACAGCTGTCCAGTGATGGTCAACAACCGCTACTGTGATTGAACGCACTGCTTGAAATGGAGCTTTTTGTCCAGCAGAGTCTGAAAGCTTCAAGGATGGAGACTGCAGTGTCCTTGGGTAATTAGTTCCAGTGTTTACTGAAGGAAGAAGCTGTTTCTACATTTCAGCTTGAACCTCCCAGACATCAATTTTTGGCTATGGCAGATCATTCTTGCTGCTCTCAATTTCTCTTGCCTGTAAAAAATTCTTAATGCCTATGCTGGTCAACACTGATGAGGGAAAAACAAGAAGCTCAGATGCTGATACCTGGACAAACTGGATTTTTGTGAACTGGAGCCTTCACTACTAAATGTTTTAATATCCAGATTCATAAACATTCTGAAATATTTTTTTCTTTCTAATAAGATTCTACTTTGTATAAAATAATTACATAATAATTTAATATGTAGAAGTTTTTCTTCTTCTCTGAGCCTGGCAGTTTTCAGTTGAGTTCTGGTTCATGTCCTAATGAAAAAATAACTTGAAAACAAACAAAAAAATTGGTCAGTATGAGATTAGGAATTCCCCTATGTTTTTTCCTTTCTTACCTTATTTGTCAGCACATGCTCTGCAGAATAGGGTAGTGAGGATGCTTTCCTGGATGTCACTTTAGCAGCATTTTGAGCATGGTGATTGTCCTCCACAGTGTCATGAGAAGTGAATCACCTTTCAGTTCACATCTTGAAATGTTAAGTTATATAATCAAAGGAAACACATCTGGTTTAACTAAATGTGACCTTTGTGCAAATAGTATAGATAACTTAACCAGACAAACGGAGCATTCTGAATAAGTAAATGAAGACATTTTCACTCTTCAGTATTCTACCTAATTCATTATTGCCCTGATGTCGCTGTTACGTCCGAGACGCATAAAGAAAACGACATAGAGTCCAGGCTCATGAGCAAGTAGAAGCCGAAGATTTTTGCTTTAATAATTTTCTAACTACTTTTATAAGATAGATTGCAAAAGTGTGTTGAGTGGCAATAGGTAATTGGTTCTTTGGCTATCCACTCTCTGAGAGGATTGGCCAAGTCTTAAGATACCTATTCTAAAATACTTTCAAAGTCAAAGCCATTACAATCTTGCAAAACAGCTTGCTGGTGCAAGACGTTTATGAAACTGTGACCTTGTTTAAAATAGTTTACACAGGAAAGACAGTCTTCTCACAGAATATTGAGAAAAGGCTGAAGAATTTCTCTGCTTCTAGCTTTTTTAGCACCTACACCCTGTGGTACTTTATATATAGCAGTGTTCTTGTTTTTTCTCTACCAGTCTGAAACCTAACAACCATCCTCTGGCTTGGTAAGAAAGGAAAATTTCCAAGACAAATGATGCTTAACAGAACAAAAGCTATCCTATTCATTTTAATAGCTGTTGAACCATATTACACCTTTTAATTAAGCATAAGGAAAGGTGGTTTTAATGTTCTGTCAAAAGACAGGAGGCTAAATGCTTTTGTAGCAAGGAATCTCATTAAAGTGTGTTGGGTTGCTCCCACTTCAGTGCCTGCTTTTCAGAAGAGATGAGATATAATTATTTTTGCTTACAGTATAACTAGGCTGCTAGAACAATGCCCTTGGTGCTGGTAAGAACTGATGCTGCCATTGAAATATTAGATACGATTCAAAGAGAGGAAGCATTGCCCACGCATGAAGGGCAAGAGAGGTTAGATGTGAGTATTCAGTCAATGAAAAAAACAGGGGATCCTCACAAAAAGTGTACGAGAATTGCTTCATCCACAAGCTGTAAACAAACTTATCCTAGCAACAGGAATGCATTAAGAATTTTATTGACATAAACACCATAATACTTGGGCTTAAGAGCTGCGTTCTTAGTTTGGAAAGCAGTTTGTTCAATGTGGTAAACACTACATCAGTGCAGTGATGCAACTCCAGAAAAACTGTAGAAGGAAAAACATGTCTTTTCCTTGAAGTTCCTAAGAACTTTATGGTGGCATTAACTAAACTCCACACACCAAGTCAGTTGTGAAGTCAACTGAAAAATGAATAAGATTTTTCTAGTCTTCTTTGCAACAGTTTATGAGACTTTTCTTCAATGCACTCTTTTGTTTCATATACAGCTGCAGAGAAGTATAGTTAAAAAAAATTAGTTCAAAAGACTGCAACCCCTTAATGGAGCAAATATGCACAGAGGTATTTATTAACTGTTTCCCAGTACAATACTGTTTGATGTATCCCAGTCTATTTGTAGCATATTGGTCCGTCTTGTATTTTTTTCATTATCTTCTTCACTGCAGTTATATGACTTTCTAAAATTATTGTTTCTATGGGAAGTATGTTTATGGTAAATGTGTTGGCCTTGTCTCCCCAAAAGTTATTACTAAGGTTGTATCACCAAACCTCTGCAACAAAAATATTTTTTCAAGGTATTTATGTTATGTTACAGGATGGCATTTGTCTCTTTGTCTCTCTGCCTACCACGGCCGGCACGGGGAGGTGACCCCGGGCGGCGCAGGAGGGCAGATTTCAGACTAGACTTTAAAAGCCGGCTATGCTACCTGTGGTCCTCCTTTTGGCTAGCCGTTGGATCCCTCTAGGGCATGCAGCACATCCACAAAGGGTTTGGTTTGGACCCTCGGGACCCCAGAAGCAAAGGAAGGCGAGAATCTGAGACGCTGGGAGACCTGGAGATGTTTATTCCTTCGTCCCGCGCAGCCGTCTGCCTGGGGAATAGCTCGTCTCTCCCTGTCCCGGGGACTGGGGGGCGGGGCTTACAGCAACAGCCAATGGGGAGGGAGAGAACCCGGGGCTAACCTGATACCTTTGGCACGGCGGGGGGGAAGGGAGACTGATATACATTTGTATAGGGTTATCATACACCGAGGGGAACTGGGGAGAAACAATACATATTTGTATACAGATACCATACACCGGGGGGGTTCTCTCAGGCGCAGGTCTGTCCCCCCAAACCCTGGGCTGGCAGGTTTGCCAGGACACCCCAACAGGCATTTTTTAATAGACTGTCTCAAAAATACCTTTAGGTACAGTTCTTCAATCTCTAAAGAGTTAGATAACTCCAAAGTTAGGTACACCAGGTGACTACAGAGGGCTGCCCCAGGTTCTCTTTTGACAGCCTTTATTGCAAGGAAATGTGAAGTATGCTCCTGATGAATAATAGCAGTGGTACCTTTTACCCTGGAGAGGCAACAAGAGGTCTGCTGTTTTCCTAATGATCAGAAGAACTGACTATACACAGTAGCCTTTATATCACCAGAGCAAAAAGTGATAAACACCGTACATTATCAATATCTTACTGAAATACAGAATCCATGTGAGGTCAATGCCAGTTGTCCATATGATTTGTACTTTATTGCCTGAGATTTTGTGTACTAGAGGTGCAGATTGAGCTCCTCTGACTGGCAGGGGAAAAGGAGAGAAAACACTTATGTGAGAAGATGTCTTATTTGTGTTAAGTGCCATTGAGCCATGATTCTGCTCAGATTTGTTTCTGACAATCAGAGTGTCTGTTTACAGCTTGCAGATGAAATGCACTTTCCAATATCTAAAGTGCTTTTTGTCTTTCCCTGAAAAGTGATTGGTTTGATGATGTGCAGGTATTGCTAAACCCTGGTCACAGTTCTACAACACAGTATCAGTAAATCCAATCACTCTTTGCAGAAAGATGGCATTTCATGGAATTTAATTTCCTTCATCAAAGGACACTTTCTACTTACAAAACATTGCAATTTAAGTGATTAAAGAACAACTGTATAGAAGAATTTTATCCAATACTGACTATAACTATCAAATTGAAGAAGTGTAACTGCAAGTCTGGGAATCTAACAGTAGCAAAAGGGGCTGCATGTAATTTATTTACCTAAAAGACAATACCTTGGCTGTCTGGCATCACTTTTCCATTGAGTAATCTGTAAAGTAGATGAAAACAAGTAATTTAATACAAGCAATGCACAGGCCAGAAGTTGAAACAGCCTTTCAACTGCTTATTAGATCAATAAAAGAAGATCTTAGGTAAAATCAGTCTGTTAGGTCAGAATAATTAAATTCTAAGGTCTACCAGGGTGCAATTACTTCATATTAAAAGCTGAATCACAGCACTTGGAGAAGTCTAGTACACGTGACACATAGGTTTTGTTCTGTCAGTTTAAAATGCAGTTTTACATGCTCCTAATTTTTGCATCAAATTGAAAAAAAGAAAGTTTTATTTTAGATAAATAGCCTGTATTCTTCTAGTTGTTTCTGAGTGAAGGTAAAAGCTTTTCAATTAATGCATCAAGCATATATTTAAAATTTATTTGAAGTGCTAAATTAGTGTTATATTACTTTTAAGTGTGTTATTAGCAGGATAGCATTCACACTTCTATTGACATAAATAATTCCTATAAAATAATTATTTTGAATATTTTTACAAATAAAAAACGTACACTTGTTCTTGCATAAAACTATTTCTGCCAGAAACATGCTTCATTTCTGCCTCCTGAATATTCAGAGCTTGTACAGAAAAACTTGTGCAGACATATACAGATCACCCCACTGAGCCAATGTCAAATTAACTCTTCCCAGATTATTTATTGTACCTTTTTTAAGCTTTTTAAACTTTTTTAAACTTTTAATCTTTTTTTACTTTTTAAAACTTTTTTTAAAGGCTCCCAGGCAAATAAAAAGATTGAGGAGTCTCCCTCTTTACTGGTAGATCTAAGGATTAGGCATTGGAAAACTGATTTTCCTGCAATTTAAACTTTTTGCTTGTTATGCTATCTGCTGTAAAGATGGGAAACATCTCTGCTCTTGCTTTTGACATAGCTAAATATTATCATTCTTTTCCCTTGCTGTTCTTCCTTCACCTTCTGCCCTTTAGTTGAGCAACTGTAAATTCTTTTCATTTCTCTTGAAATAACATCCTCAGAATTCTACTTTAGATAAGGTTGTTATCTTCTATTCAGGTAATGCTCACATTTGAACATTCTAGGATTATGTTTATTCTTTTGGTTTGTCTTTTAAGTAACTCAGATTCTTGAGTGTGGCATCCCTATTGGGACAGTTTCGAGAAAGGGTATGGCAAGCACACAGACCACTTCATGACGTACGGGTAAGGGCAGTTGCATGGAGTTGAGAAGTGCAGGTTTCTTTTGAAGGGAAGGGAGCTGAATTTGTCTTTCACGCCCTGAATGAATGCTGGACTTTATACACAAGAAAGCTATGATTGTTTGTACCTGTTGTGAGTTAGCCAACAAGAAAGCTATAGAAGTGATAGACAAGTGGAGTCACTGGAAGGATTGACAAACCTGATGGCATTTACAATGAAACATCTACCTGGATGGATGAGTGGAGAGTAGCCGGTATTGTCTCCCTCGACACCATCTCTCAGAACATCCTCATAGGCAAACTCAGGAAGCGTGGGCTGGATGAGTGGAGAGTGAAGTGCTGAAGAGGCTGAACAGCAGATCCAACGAATCATTATCAGTGACACAGGGTCTAGTTGGAAGCTTGTCACGAGTAGTGTCCCCAAAGGTTCAATATTGGGCCCAGAATTGTTTAACTTACTCATCAGTGACTTGCTCAGAAGGTACTCTACTCCTTCATCCAGGTTCACTGATGCATCAAAACAGGGAGGAGTGGTTCATACCCCAGAGTGCTATGCTTACCCTTCAGAAAGACCTTGACAGGTTGGAGAGATGGACAGAGAGGAACCTTCTGAAATTCAATGAAGGCAAATACAGGGTCCTGCATCTAGGGTGTAATCCCAGACACCAGCGCAGGCTGGGATTGACCGGCTGTAAAGCAGCTCTGCAGAGCTGGAAGTCCATGAGTCACCTTTGTTTTGCTTTTTATCTGTAAATGAGATAAGGAAACTGCTGGATGATTTAATAAAGGCTGATAGGCTCACTTAGTCCAGTAATCGGGTCATATGACCATTATTCTTACAGCTGCACAGAGGTGGTTGGCTGAATACTGGGACCCTTCACCCTTTGTCATATTCATTGCCATAACCTTGCCAGATACATCTCTTTCATCCAAAATATCAATTTGCTCTCATATTTGTTGTCTACTATTTCAAGTGACCACACACACTCTCCAAGGTTTTTTTGCTCATACATCTTAATAATAATCACTATAAACATCACTGTTCTTTGTTGGAGAGCTGGCAGGAAGCTATTTTTTATGTTATTGGGTTAACATATTACAGAGCTTCTTCATTATGTCTGAGCTGCCACTCTACATGGGAAGTTAGTGATAGCCAGTAGGCTGGGTGTGTATCTGCTTTTTATGCAGCCTATCATTTAGGATTAAGATACTCTTATACATATATTTATACATATATATATAGGGGGTTTTTTTGGGTAAGAATTGGCATGCTTAATTTGAAGTTTCTCAGATTAAATGGTTAGAATCACTAATAGACCCAGACATGCTATTTTGCCACACCCCTATAGACTAAAAAAATAATTTCTGCACAATGACCTTTTGTGACTCTTTGCATATATAAAGTGTATAAATGCACGCACACACACACATACACATTAATGTATACTTTCCCTGTAAAGCGTACTGCAATTTTCATCCTGTCAAAGCTTTAGCATATAAGAAATATTTGAATCTGCATCACTCTATGTGTGTACATGTACTTACTCTCTGCGTCTTAACCTAATCATCCAAAAGCTTGTGACAGTAAGTGTGGAGCGGTTTCCTTGTCTGCAGCAGCACTCTTTGAAAGGGAAAATTCCCTGGTGAATTCATTATTACACAGAAGTCCCACCCCCATGAAACTGCTGTAGACACATAACAGGATTACTGTTCAAGAGTTGACTAGGATGCAAGTAAAATTGTTACAGTCAGCCAGCAGCAAGCATCTTTGACTAAGGTAGGAGAATGTTTTGACTGTTTTCTTTTATACACCTCATGAAAACATGAGGAAGCATGTCTATTTATTTTCTGTACATAAAATTACTTCAGATATTACATTACTGGTTCAATTTATATGGAAAAAAAGTGATTTTTTTTAACTTCTCTGAATCTGGCTCTGGAAAAATAACTTGTTAAAGTTAGTGCATTCACAGTCAGAAAAGCAGGAGATGAGAAGATTGCTTTACTGTTTGGAAAGGAAATATAGTTCAAATATATTTTAAAATAGTAAAAGGAGAGCTTCTGTGCTTAATAGATTAAATTATTAATGATTTTGACAGCTAATATTTTGGGGTTTTTTTGTTGCTTAACATCATTTCCTTGTTTCTTGTAGTTTCATAGCAGCAAGGAAATGACAATGTTAGTTTCAAAATA
The DNA here is from genome assembly GCA_013397865.1 of Struthidea cinerea. Taxonomy (NCBI): domain Eukaryota; kingdom Metazoa; phylum Chordata; class Aves; order Passeriformes; family Corcoracidae; genus Struthidea; species Struthidea cinerea. The sequence goes on along the minus strand of VZTI01005041.1, from coordinate 1,089,030 downwards.
TTAGCTGTTGCATATTGTATCTTGAAAAAGGATACAAATTTTGTCTCTGAATTGGAGTTTTGGTAAGAGTAGTTCTCAATACGTACAGAAAGGATTTGATATGAATCTTCAAACTTCATTAGTTAATGAATGTGTCAAATGTATTCATGTAAATCTCGGGAAAGAAATTAGCTGGATCTAATAACCTAATGGCATAGAAGTGCTCCCAAAATGTAGCGCTGCCTAATCGATGTGGTGACAAATGAAATGATCTGTGGTCTGCAAGCTTAGGAGTTAATTGAATGAAGAGACAGTATTGACAATATTTTATTTTTTTTAACAGCTGCTCATATATTCCTAATGGAAAGCTTGGTTTTATTCTTCCTTAAAGTAATTGCACATTCATCCTTAATTGAAATTCCCTGGTTTTATCTAGCAAATTGCTTTTAGGCAGAGCAAGGGTCTCTGACATTTATACTTTGGAGATTTAAGTTGTCGATGTGATATATAGAGCACCTACCTGTAAGTATAAGTGGCTGAAAATCATTTTAACCTGCACTGAAATTTTCCTCTACTCTCAGATTCTAAAAGCTTATGTGAGTGCTGGGAAATACCTCAATTTATAAAATATATTTCATGTCTTAGATACTGTTTGCTCTCCACATTACTGTATGAGGAAATATAACGCGTTTTTATTTTGTTTAAGTAGGTTTTTATTCGTTTGCATAGCAAGCTACATACAGCATAAATTATTTCATTGACAGCTAGCTTAAGAAGGCTATTTAATGACATCTAGATCCTTACTAGAGTCCTAGTTCAAATCCTAGTAAGTTTCCTTACTGGGATTCAGACATCAGAAATGTCACAATAAGTAATGTTTAAGTGATTATCCAGGTCCCCCCCAAGAAATAGGAAAGCCAGCTGCTTTTCCTGCACTTCCTACAACTGCTCCATTTTTGGCAAACCCACTGATCAGAATTAACTTTGTTTTCCTGACCACAAACTCTGCACACCCGCTTGTACTCAGTGAAAGCCCATATCTGGCAACATGATCTAGTTGAAGTCCGTGCTCCTTGCAGAAGGGTTGGACTAGATGACTTTTGGACATCTTTTCCAACCCAAATTATTCTATGATTTTTATCCTTTCATTGCTCGTCCAGCAGCAGCTATCCTGAATGTCTCGATTTTAACACCACCTAATACTGGGAAAAGGAGGGAAACAAAGATTCAGAAAAAATGCTGTTCAGCTGCAGAAACATAAATGGAGTCATTAACTCATGTTTAAATAAGGACACTGTGAAATACAAAATTAAAACAGAGAGAGATAATAAGGAGCTGCCTCCTGCCAGTGATCCATCTAACTGTCTATGTTATGAGAAGCTGGATAGGAATTTGGCATGAGGTAGCAGCATCACCCTATGCTTTACCTCAGGGGTGGTTGATGAACTGACAACATAGATGATGTCATGATCAGTAATGATCATGATCAGGTGTGAAGGTGTGCCCAAACCCTGGGATATAATTTTAATATGGAGATGTCTGAAGATATCCAAATTGTGGAAGGAGAGGATGTCTCAGTGATAACCACGTACCATGAAAATTACTGCCTCTAAAGAGTCTGGCAGCCCTTGTGTCATCCTTCAGACCCAGGACCTCTGGACCTGACCTAAACATGCTGTGATTCAGTGTGTGCAGTGCATATGGACACGTGCCAAGTAGCCTCCAGGCAGACTAGTTTTGCTGCCCGTGGTTTTGGGGAGTCAGTTATGCTAAGTTCAGAAAACAGTGGGTAATTCAGCATGTACTGGAAGTTTGTTATACTATAGATATGTGATAAACAATTTTCTTCATCACTTGAAGCTTTAAACAGGGAATAAGGTGTTAATAAGGAACTAGAAACTGTTTCTCAACAACCGAGTTTTTTTAGAACATCTCTGTGGCATATAAATTTTTTGCATGTTTTGGGCATGTATGCATTTTAGACAACTTCATTCTGCTATTTCAGGATCCGGCTCTTACCTCCAAGGCTCTTGAGCAGAGGCTTATTAAGTTTCAACTGTTTGGTTGCAGGGAGGTACTGTGCAATGCAGCAATATGAACAGCGTTCTCCACTGGCACCTGATACTAACAAAGCTGTCCTGAGCAAGCAATTCTTTTGTTTCTTGATTTATATAGAGTTTGGAGGTATTCAACACTAATAGGACTGCCTGCTAGCCTTAGTGGGCTTTAATCTATAATCATGCTTTGGCTATTTCTGAAATAATTTTATTTTTCCTACAGCCTTTGGACGTCTGTTTTCCCCCACAAATCTCATGCTTGTCCCCCAGTGCTTAACTCATGTGAACTGAGCAGGTCCCCTCCTTTCCTTTAGCTTGGGAACAAAAAAGCTTTGCGAATGGTATCTCAGAATGGCGCAGTGAAACAAAGTCTGCATCTTTTGAAACTTGACAATGAACAATAATCTGTCGTTTGCTTCTCACACTTGAATGTCATCCATATTTAATATGTGAAAATTTTCTGTACTGCTTGCTTTATCTTCTCTATTTTTTCCTCAATGTCCCTCTCTGAAACAAAGCATATAAACATCCAGGTGTGTGATTTAGACCTGGGGTGGGTTTTCACAGTAAGGAACAAAAAGAGAAAGAAAATGGAGGAGGGGAAGAAAGTGTCTAAAACTTGTATCCACAAATAGTTATTACATACACTTATAATTCATGTTTTTGTAGTTAGTAAAGTACAAAGAAAAGGAATTCATACATCTTTCCCTAACCCTCACTCTGACCAAACTGCAATCTGGCTGCATGGTGAGAATATAAATTCCATATCTTAGAAACTTAGGAGGGATGCAAAACACAAGCATATTGTGTGAGGAGAGAGGGAGGGAGAAACCCTTCATTGCCTGGCAAAGAAAGAACCTGCGTTACTACTTTTGTTTACTGCAGAATGAACTGCTATCCTACTACACAAGTTTTACAGTCGGATAAAAGTAACTTGGCCAAAAGTGACTTGCTGATGACATCGCCTTCTGCAATCCCTTTTACTGCATTTTTAACACTATGCAATAATAATTAAAAAACAGGGGGCACTACGAAGTGTGAGTGAGTCCCCACTACGAAGGGAGAAAGGAGAGGGATTTTTGGGATGGGGGGTTTGTTTGGTTTGGGGTTTTGCTTGGGTTTTTTTTTTTAATGTGTAGGAGTTTTTGGGTTTTTTCCTTTTTGTTTTTTGTTTAAAGCCACAGTCCAGGAAAAAGCTGCTTCAGTTATGTTGTTAGAAGGTAAGAGGAAAAATAATAGCAGAAATTTTAACACACTGTTGCTAATATTATCTTCCTAAGCACCTCAACAACTTTTTCCTTAGAGAAGCAGGTTTGAGCTCTTAAAATTCCTTCTTTCTGGGTTTCTCAAATAAGTCCATGCTGACTGTGATAAAATTGCCACAGAGGTAAGGCTTGGAGCATGATGGAGTGATGTTTTTTTTCTCTACTTCTCTCTCTACTGAGAGCTGATGAAAAGAGGGAAAAATATTTACAGGAATAGAGATTTTACTGATAATGTCATGCAGAGCCTTGAGGACAGTCAGTCGTCACAGAGTATATTGATAATATCTTCTTAATAACTCCCCTATATCTGCTCATACAGACCTGGCTAGTCGCTGGTAGCTATTAAGGCTGCTAACTTGCTGGGTCTGATGACTGCACCTCTGAATGACAGGGGGACTTCTCATGCTAATAGTTGGCCTTATAAATGCTTATTGCAGACCATCAGAAAAAAATCCCTTTGTTGTTCTGAATATTCTTATTTCAGTACATATTTACAAAATTACAATATGATCCTTTCCCAGGAATGAATCATACAGAAATTAAGATACATAGTACAAACAAACCTTTTTGGAGCATCTCTTTGCTCTGCCTTGTTTTTCCCATATTATTTCTGTTCTTCTCCTCATTTACCTTTAGGTAAAAAATAATGCAATTGCAAATGCTAGAGACAAAATTACTTGTTAATGTCACGGTTGGTCTGGAAATCTCCAGCCATTCAGTAGCTTATGGCAAGTGGACGTGCACAAGCTACATCTAGAGTCTGGGGTGTTTTTTCTCCATGCCTAAGTGCCTCCTAAGCATTTGAAAGAGGCAGTCTTCAAATGGCAGTGGTTGTTCTCACAATGGAAACCACCCTATAACCCCAAAAGACTAGTAGCTATGTAGAAGAGCATGGAATAGTAGCATATAGCTAAAGAATATTTTGGGGAATCCTCTTCTGACTTAGAAATTTGCAATAAAATAGAAGTGAGATGTTCCTGTGGTTGAACACTGCACATAGAGCCATAACAGGGAAGGAGGCAGCAGTAGAAAGGAAACAATTGGCACTTGACCAAATTTCCTCCTTCAGTAACTACTGTCTGTATAGCAGGCACCTCTCTCCCCTCTATTTATCTTTGTTCTGACATAAGCTAACTTCATAGTGATTGTTTAGAACTCACAATAATGAAGTATTTATCTTTTGAGTAAATTTATTTTTGAGAAAAATCCATTGTAGCAGTACAAATACAGAAATATGAATTAAGAGTCTGTATGTGCTACTTGGGGTCTAGTAATTACAACTAAAAAAACTTGCTCTTGGCTTGACATGGATATGTTTAATATTCTATTGTGTATGGATTTATATCACCAAAAAATTAAATGAATGGGCAGACTTACAAGTTTTCAATCTTGTTTTCTTAACAAAAATCTGTAAGATAATAAGGTACTTGCAACCTAAATTTTACATATGGTTGTGTATTATACAGATGTATAAAGCAGTGTGTCACATGTAGAAAAAATTGTGTGCTATTTAAAGCATATATAAAGATACATCTTTAGATTTCTACTTTGTTTTTACAATATAAACACGAGCATAGCAAAGTATGAAGCTATAAATTCAGAGACAGATGCATATATATAGTATGTATATATACACATATATATGTATAAATATATGTACACGAATTTCCACTGAAAGTTCTGGAATTAACTTCTCTTTTATATATTTGTGACAATTCTGATGTGTAGTTATACAAAGGTGAGGCTCATTCTCGAATCTTTTGAAATGCAAAAATATCTTTGAAATATGATACTGTTCATGAGCCACTTAAGAAATATGTACTTCTGAAAAGGTGGCTGGAGAGTGTATAACAATCTATATTGATGCAAAAGGAACAATGAAGTAGCTGTTAATTATCTATGTAATAATTCTTTTAATGTACTTGTCGTTTTGCCTTTTTTTTTTTTTTTTTTTTGACTTACAGCTTCCTGTCAAAAGTCTTCTAACTGGTTTAGCAATCAGTTTTACAAGCGGTCTGGATAATTCTTCTACAGTGTTAATTCTATCTAGCTTCCACTCATGCCACTGAAAGTTCTCCAGCTTTATTTGACTTTATATTCACTTAATTGAAAATGCTATTGACACAGCAAACATCACACAAGTGTAATTATGTATATCTTTCTCGAAACTGGTATAATGTAGGGCAATATTTTTTCAGCAAGCTCTCTGATACTCAGAGTTTGTGCCTTGGCTTTATATCAGTAAAGTACCAAGGGTATCCTGCCTGATCATAAGGGACAAAAGTAATTATCTGGGGAGTTTCAGAGACCATTTGGCATCTAATGGATTAGTAGAAGCCTAGATATAGGTAACTGAATCTAGAATTTCTATATCCAGAGATTTCTCATAAATTAACACAATTGCCAGCACAGTTTCTTTGTTCATAAATTTAATTTGAGTTGACTTTGTGCCTGAACCTCACTTTCTGATTTTAATTTGAGCTTTTAAAAGGGAAGCCTTCACTAATACAAGTAATGCAAACATAGCATACACACTTTCCATCCTCTCTGTAATAGCTGTTCACAAGAGAACAGCTTTGAATGTTATAGAGAATAGAGCTATGTATAAGGTTAAAATTTGTCTGTTTGATGATATTAAATATGATGCTGTAATTTTCTGGATTTCATATTGGATTTCATATAGTTGCCATTCATGTTGAGTTCCAAGAAAGACACAATTAATGGATTCAGTTTGATAGAGCTATAGCACAGTATGGGCTTACTCCTTGAAGTTCCTTACATTGACATGTCATTACTCAAGTTTTCCCTCAGAGTTATTCTTCTGGCTCACCTTGGTTCTGGACTTTGACCAGGCTGAGCTGGTGAGCCTTTGGACAGGTTGCTGCCAAAAGTGATGAAGGCATTTCCCACCTTTACTTGCTCTGGGTAGACTGTCAGCTCTTGCTGCTCCTATTTTCCCCCTCTATCTTTCACTTGGTGTGTGGGATTTGGTCACTCTATCCAGGTTACCACTCACAGGGCAGAGACCCACAAACTGTGATAGGTATTTTCAAACTGGGCTACTGACTAGCACTGATCTATGCCTCTGCAACTCACTGGGCTGAGGAAGGCATATGGCTACCAATTTTTAAATAAAATAAAGTCATAAAAACAAAAAAATCCACAACTCATAAGTTGATTCCAGTCTTTGTGAGTAGAAAGGCAACTGTATTATTTTAAACTAGGTCATCTAGACCATGTGCAAACATCAATCAAGATACTGTACTGCTAAATAGTTATTTTTTTAAATGCTATCTTATTCTCTTATTCTAACAATCTGAGTTTTTGTCAAGGGTGGGAGAAGGATTGTGAGAAGAAGAATTATTTTGATTCTTTAAATAAATAAGGAAGAAAAATAATATATCATTAAGATACTAGGTGCATCTCTTCTTTTATTTTTGTTGTTTGGTTGTTTTTTTTCCTTGATGTCAAGACACAGTTCTGTTACTTTGACACAAAAGAGAAGCGTTTTCTTCCTGTCTTATCCAAGAGTTGTCAAATAAATCTCTGTCAGGTGAATCTAATGTTTGCAGAAAAGCAGTTCCTGTAAGAAGCATCCAATTAGCCTACTTATGTCACTTAGTACTCTGTGCTTTAGTGTTCTCTGACTATAGATTAGTTTCTGTGCTCTAATTCCTGCCATTAATATTCACCCACCATAATCTTGCTTTGCTATGCATTATTTATCAAGTTTAAAAAGTGTTATAGCAAGTTTAACTAGGTAACAGGCAAAAACTGTTGTCCAAAAAGTGTTTTTAACCTGAACAGTTCATACACTGAAGAAGACATGTGAAAATGTTATTTAAAATGAGACAACTTTACAGATGCTAGGGACGTGCTCTTTGGGGTTTTTCTCTGTCTGTATAACCATCTGTTTTTTTAAATGTTAAGAATGAAACTAAACTTCTATACAATTGAATTAAAAAACAAAAGTTGGAAAGTTGAAAAAACCCTCTAAGTATAACAAAGGGACTCTTTCCAACCAGAAGGGGACTCAAGCTACATACTGTAAAATAAATTCCTACAGATAGTTTCATAGTCTGTTGGGCAGAAGCGCTCTTGTAGATGGTTCTATAAGAACTATGGTTTGCAGGATAGAAAACTGGCTGGATGGCCAGGCCCAGAGAGTGGTGGTGAACAGTACTATGTCCGGCTGGCAGCCGGTCACCGGTGGGGTTCTCAGGGCTCAGTGTTGACCCCAGTCCTGTTTAATATCTTTGTCGGGATTCTGGATGAGATGGCTGAGTGCAAACTTGGTCAGTTTGCAGATGACACCAAGTTGTGAAGGAGTGCTGATCTGCTGGAAGGCAGGAAGGCTCTGCAGAGAGATCTGGACAGGCTGGATCGATGGGCTGAGCCCAGCTGTATGAGGTACAATAAGGCCAAGTGTCAGGTCCTAAACCTGGGTCCCAAAAACCCCCTGCAGCACTACAGGCTGGAGGAAGAGCGGCTGGAAAGCTGCCCAGCAGAAAAGGACCTGGGGGTGCTGGTCAGCAGCAGCTGAACATGAGCCAGCTGTGCCCAGGTGGCCAAGAAGGCCAATGGCATCCTGGCCTGTATCAGCAACAGTGGGGCCAGCAGGACCGGGGCAGTGATTGGCCCCCTGTACTCAGCACTGGTGAAGCATCACCTCAAATCCTATGTCGAATTCTGGGCCCCTCAATTCAAGAAGGATGTTGAGGTGCTGGAACATGTCCAGAGAAACTGGTGAGGTGTCTGGAACAGAAGTCCTGTGAGGGGTGGCTGAGGGAGTCATTTACACTGGAGAAAAGGAGGCTCAGGGGTGAGTTTATCTCTCTCTACAATTACTTGAAAGGAGGTTGTAGCAAGGTGTGGGTCAATCTCTTCTCCCAGTTAACAAGCAATAGGACAAGAGGAAATGGCCTCATGTTGTACCAGGGGATGTTTAGATTGATTACTGGGAAAAAATTCTTTGCAGAAAGGGCTGTCAAGCATTGAAACAGGGTAACCGAGGAAGTGGCAGGGTCACCATCCCAGATTATATTTAAAAGACATGTAGAGATGGCACTTAAAAGCATGATTTGGTGGTGGACTTGGCAGGGTTGATGGCTGGACTCTATGATCTTAAGGTTCTTCTCCAATCTAAGTGGTTCTATGATGCTCTAACTGATAAATGCAAATCACTAATACAAATCTACTAGTTACTCTATGCTATTTGCTAAACAGCATGCATAGTTATACATGAAATTATTTTCATAACAAAAAGAAATTTTAAAACTTTGATTTTTAAGAAGGATGTTTGGTCTGGGTAAAAGAAGAGTAAGCAAAATGCTAAGGGGGATTACAAGCTTTTACAAGGGCACTGGATAAGGGAGAGAATCCCTGAAAACTGTGTTGAGAGTGTTTTGGTACATGTTTATTCTGAGACTTCAGATAATAATAATCATGAAAAGATTATTGATTATATCTTGACAAAGAAGCAAGCATGGGACTTACACTCCTATGAATATGTAGGTGCTAAAAAGCTAGAAGCAGAGAAATTCTTCAGCCTTTTCTCAATATTCTGTGAGAAGACTGTCTTTCCTATGTAAACTATTTTAAACAAGGTCACAGTTTCATAAACTTCTTGCACCAGCAAGCTGTTTTGCAAGATTGTTATGGCTTTGACTTTGAAAATATTTTGGAATAGGTATCTTAGAACTTGGCCAATCCTCTCAAGGGGTGGATGGCCGAGGAACCAATTACCTATTGCCACTCAACACACTTTTTGCAATCTATCCTATATAGTAGTCAGAAAATTATTAAAGAAAAGCTTCGGCTTCCACTTGTTCATGAGCCTGGACTCTGTGTTGTTTTCTTTATACGCCTTGGACGTAACAGCAACATGAATATAATGCAACTCTCCGGTGGAAAGGGGGTCAGCTGCCTTCTGAGAACAGGGTAGAAACCTGGGTTAGTCAGTTAAATGACAGTTTAAGATAAATACATTGCTGTTTTTAGGGATTTAAAATTTTTCATTAGTTTCTTAATTAATTTCTTCATGAATTTTTAAATTTTAAAAGTTACATATTTGAGTATTCAACTAAAAGTGAACACAATTGTCACTGGAGCTGTTGCATCAGATGCCTATTATATATCAAGTGGAGAGTGAGCTACCTTTGTAAATGTGTCAAAACTGTTATGTGAAAGAATAATTTAACTAAATACTGATTCATATTTAAATGAGTGATATGGCTCTACATATGAATATATATATATACAAGTAGAGAAAAAAAAAGGTAACCTGCAGATATTAAATACCTAGACAGATAGATACATACATACATACATACACAAAAAGAGAGAGAAAGAGAGAGAGAGAGAAAGGAATTGTATAGTTTTCTTTCTTAAAGAATAATCTAATGATTGGAGCAGTAGATCTGTTAATAAATTTCTTAATATTCTGTAAGGTTTGTGCCTGCTTTGCTTTCTCCTAATTCTTATCTCACATAAAGAAAATAAGTAAATAATGAATTTTAAACTAAACCACTACACTTAGGAATTGGATCTTTTTTCTGTTCTTTGTCTCATTTCAGGCAGAAGAATATTAAATATTTACAACAGTTATCACTCTTAGTATCCTTCAGTATCTATATATTTTTTTCATAAATTACATGGCTGGTGATTCTATTGATCAGGGGCACTACTGAAGGTTTAACCTCGACTGATATAATCTAAAAGTTCACATTTCCATCAAAAATGAAGGGGTGTGAGCTGAAGGCACTGTGGCACACTGGACCCACAGTAGCTCTCCTTTTACTATACTTGCTTTTACTGGAAAAAAAAAATTCTAATTCAGAATATCTGACATTTGGGATTTGAAGAAAAATATATGATTTGGAGAAAGTGAGTAAAGTTTTCTGGTCATTAGCTAAACTTTAAATCCATATAAGAATATCTTGGAGCTGATGTAATGCATGAGTCGAGGGAAATTATAAATTGCTGGAGGATATTATCACAGACTTATCCACTCTTGTGGTTTAGGAATACATCGAATGTTGACTTTGTAAAGCCAGTTGGTTTCTATGAGTCACTTTAAAGGCACTTCATATTCATATGACAGTGAATTTGATTTTTACTGATTCGTCTGTTTTCTCTAGCAAATAAGTTATTTATTAGAGATTATATAATCTGTAGCCCCAAAACATCAGTTTGAAATTATAAAATTAGAAACACTGAATTTCTACACATGTGATAGTCAAGTACTCTCCAAATGAAGCAAAACTTAATGTTGATAAACAGCCACACCATTAAACCAGTTAAGGAATTAAAAGGTTTGTGTTACTTCATTAACAAAGATGCAAATATGTTCTGTGCAGAAACATTCCTTATTCTTTATTCTGCTTGTCCAATGAAACATCTGCTTTAACGTCATATTTATGCTTCAGTTGATCAAAATCCAAAGCTTTTAAAGATTTAGGTATATAATCATGGAGCACAAATGAAAGCAAACCAGTGATGCCTGGAAATGAAAGGCTTTATGCTTCCCCTGTGACCTGCGGTGCACCCTGTGAATCATTCATTTTCCAACTATTAACCTAAGATTATTTTTTTATAAAATATATCCTCTTGCTTTCTTTTTATTTGTTTTAAACTAAAACAGCAAAAAACCACTTTGTTTTCTCTGCGACGCAGCCACAACTAATGCTAATACTAGAATTAAAATGGGAGGAGATTCTTTGTGACTGGACTGAATCTATTTTACTTTTGAGGTATATCTATAATTCTTACCACAACGCCCAAGCCTTTACCAGTAGGTGACTGTGATACATTTGTGGGATTATAAGGGACCAAAGTTTGCTTTTTCTTGTCAGCTCCATAAGAATCATACAGCAGGATGTTTCTGTTCATAACTGGCAGCCTTGAAATCCTGAAATCCTCAGCTTGTTTTCGTGGGACATCTAGATAACCCTGCAGACCCAGTGATGAGGAGGGCTTATCTGGTTCAGCACTGGAGAGAATAATTTGCTTTTCAAAAGATTACATCCTCATGTGCAAGGTTGAGCAATGCTCTGGATGCACAGGGGTTAAGCAGCATAGGGAGATGGCAAGTGTTGGTTTCAATGCTGTTTCCAATTAAGTTTGATAAAGAATTGTATGCAAAAGCAACAGTCAAGGGCAATGGGGAGCTGCTTTAGAAGAAAAGAACAGATGTTGAAGACAGATTTATGTTCCAGGTGATTGGTATAATGAGCTTCATGAAATAATGCAAGAGACACAGAGCATTTTAAACAATGTTCTGTGCATAATTTTTCTGTGTTTTTTATACGTGGGCTTCATCATTCTGTGGAACATCTGACATGCTGCAGTTGTGAATGTACCTGCACCCATCCTGGGAGAGAAGATGTGGCTGAACTGAGACACTTAAGCATTAGCATATTGTGTATACCGAAATAAGGAATGCATTTCTTACTGTTAGGGCTTTTCTATTTGGATGGAACATAGAGGCAAACTTGAAAATCCAAGGAAATATTTTTTAGAGATATTTTGCATCTTGTACTGTTAATTTCTCTCCTTCTAAGTTCCCCTAAAAAAGCATGAAGCAAATTATACCAGAATGATTTTATATGCATTTCCCAAAGTTTACAAGAACTACAAGTTGAGAGCCTACTTCCCCCTGCCCTTGGTTTTGAGGATCTCTGTCTCCTATTCTGGGTGTGCTGAAAGGAATTCCTACCACATCCCTCTGCTGTGCTAAAAGCCACCCAATAGGGCAGGACTGGACAGATACGACAGGACAGTGGGGGTGATTTAATTAGCAATGAGCCAAAGGCTTTTTATTAGACATTGTCTACACAGTTATGTCTTTTTGCTCTGTTTTTACAGTTGCGTCCCCATGACATGTCCTCCGCATGAAGTGTTCAGCATCTTCTGAGCAAACCGGTGTTTCTTTTTCCTGTTGCAGGACTAGAGCTCTGCACTAGTATTGCTGCACTTTGGGATACATCATAAGAGGACCTGATTGCAGCCTACATCCTCTGCAGTCACTCTGAACCTTCCGAGGTTCCTCTCTCACCATCCCATTAGTCATTTTTTCCATGAAAGCCCTCACACCAGTTTCAATGGGGTAAAGAAATAATTTGAATTTGGTGGCTGTAAATATACTGCTTGAGAAGATGTATTTGACAGCTTACTACACTCTGGCATCAGCTCTCTGTAATAAAGCCCTGCTAGAGAATTTCACAACAGTTTTGTCAGTATTTTGGGAATTAATCTACCATTGGAGAAGAGACTGATGATATAGACCATTTGCTTTGGGAGGACTTTTTTTCATGCTTTAGTGTCCTTTTTCCTGAACCTGTGAGATAAACAGATGGGTAGACAGCTGCCATGCCACATTGCTGAGGTGAGCAGCAGCAAAAATTCAGAATAACAAAATGTTCTCTCGTGAAGATCTACACAGAGCTCACCTCAAAACTGCAGAGCAATGTGAAATCTTCCCAAGCAGTTCAGAAGCACACATCTCTCAGTATATGAAAAGTCACTCAATCTGATGGCAAAATGCCAAAACGTTTAATGCAGACTGTGCAGTAGATATGTGGCTTAATTTCAAGATAGTAGTGCCATCACAATACTTATCAATCCCCAGTCCAGTTTTAGCAACCTGGGCTACTTTTAACAGAGGAAAAAACAAGACATTAAAACTTCTGCAATGTAAAAAGTACTGTGAGTCCTCCTTGATAAGGATGGCACCAGGCAGTCTTCCAGGAAAATACACTAAAGAAAAATAATGAATTTATTCATTACTTCCCATCAGCAAGCAGATGTTTTGCCACTTCCTGTAAAGCAGGGCTTCAGAAAATATGACAGCTACTTTGGAAGACACATACCATAACCATGTCCCCCTTCCTCCTTCTTTCCCTGAGTTTTTACTTTTGTGCATGATGTCATATGGTATGGAATATCCCTTTGGCCGGTATGAGTCAGCTGCCTCCTCCCAGCTGCTTGTAACCCCCCAGCCCTACTCGCCGAGGGAGGCAGAGTCAGGGGGAAAGAAAACCTCAATGCTGTGTAAGCACTCCTCAGCCACTGCCAAAACATTGGTGTGTCATCCACATGGTTGTGGCGGTTTTTTTTCCCACTTTAGGAATACAAGAAGTTGTGGCAACATGAAGTAATACTGTTGATACAGCTTGGTGTCATGATCAGATGTGCTGAGGGTGCACTCAATCCCACTATCCATGGCACTGACAAAGACGTTAAAGGGTGCCAACACCTACCCCTGAGGAACAGCACTCGTCACTGCTGTCTACTTGGGCATCACACTACTGACCACAACTCTGAGTGCCACCATCCAGACAGTTCTTCATCCATGGAGTCGTCTATCCATCAAATCCATCTCTCTCCAGTTTAGAGACAAGGATGTCATGTGGGACAGTGTAAAATGCTTTGCACAAGTACAGGTAGATGTCAGTTACTCTTCCCTCATCCACTACCTCTGTATCCATCACAGAAGGCCACCAAATTTTTCAGGCACAATTTGCCTTTAGAGAAGCCATGTTTGCTATCACCTATCACATCTTTATTTTCCATGTGCCTTACAATAGTTTCCAGGAGGATCTGATCCATGATCTTGCCAGGCATAAATGTGAGACTGACTGATTTGTAGATCTGTGCTTGTGGAAGACATCTTGCTGCTGAAATGTTGCAATTAAAACACGCAGAGAAAATACTGTTGAGAGATTCTATGACACACCTTTCATGTATTATAAGAATTAATCCACAGCCTCACTTCATAAAATTGGTTTGCCATCTGCCCAAAGAGGATGTTGTTGTTTCAAGTTCCAGTAGATGAAACAAAAAGATAGTGCCAAGAAAGGGATCTACTAGCTGATAAAGACAAAAGCCTGGGTAGGATGTACCATGTGATAGGAAATTATTACCATGAAGCTGGTCAGCTGGAGAAAGTAGGAGAGCAGCAAAGATTTGCTGTAGAAGGAAAAACAGGAAAGCAGGTAAGGACAGATAAGAGCACTTTATGACTATTGCTTAGGTTCAGGCAGAGAACTTCTTAAAGCACAGAAGGAGAACGTGATTCTGTATAAATCCTACAATCTAGCTGAACTTTTTACCACTTATACCATGTGGAATCTGCTGTGGTAGTTTGCAGAGTATAATGTGGAAAAATAAATGAAAGATATTAACTCAGCATAAGACCACTTAACTTATAATGAAATCTATTATATCAAAAGATAAATAGCTACCAGCTGACAGATCTGGGGAAGTGGGTAGTCAAGTCCACTTTGAGCTCTATGGTACAGCTTCTTGCATAGCAGGGAAGTCTTGGCTCTTAGTCAATATTTCTTTTTCAGAATCAGCAGAAGCTGTCTTCATCTTTTCCTCCTTTGCCTAAATTGGTCATGTCTGCCCAAACCTCAACCTGCAGTGTGTCTCACAGCAAAATCTTCTTAATGTGGGTGGATTGTGGGAATATTCTTACGACTAGATTCTCATTCTTGTTGAAATCAATGCATTTGATTTGGCAATAAATTATATCCTGGTTATGACCCCGTCCTTTTAGCAGCTCTCTCAAGTCTATTTTGGTTCTGTTTCATTTCAGGAGCTTACTGAATCTGAATGTTCTTAGACTCTGTGGAAATTTATCTGCAGTTAAAGTTGCAAACTCCACTGTCAACATAATCCAAAGTCTAATGTCTGCTTTTAGAGCAGGTACCCCACATAGTCTGGTCTTGGCTGTAAATTAACATGTAAAGAGCCAGGTGGCATCCAATTATGGCTTCCGAAGAGCAGAGACTACTCTTGTACATAGATTAATCCACTTTACAGGGATAGAAGAACTATTGGATGACAGCTGGAATGCACAAAGTTTAAGAACCTACCAATTTAATATGCTGTGGTCTTCCTGCACTTTCAAACACAGAATAAGCCTGTTAATTGATAATACTATGTGTGATGTCTGAACTGAGAGTAACCTGGTTTGCACATACCTGAATACTCATGTCCTCATGTAAATTTCTAATAACTGAAATGTATTCACACTGGTTTTCCTGTGGGATGTAGAGGCAGAGCAACACAATACACATGGAGAATCAGTTTAAACTTACTGATGATCTCAAGATAACTCAGCTTAAAATGCCAGCTGCATCATTACAACACTGTTGAGTGAGACACATACAGGTGGGCTGGACCAGGTTCAGCATGACTCTTTTAGTATTTTGTTGTTCTGAGGTTTTTAACAATATATTTTAGATGTCTTTCTTTCTGTTCCAGGATTTTGTCTTTCTTGAGATCCTCATCCTCCTTAATAATTTAATGATGCCTTATTAATCACAGAATGGTTTGGGTTGGAAGGGGCCTTAAAGAAGATATAGTTCCAAAGCTCTTGCCATGGGTAGGGACACCTCCCACTAGACCAGGTTACTCAATGCCCCATTGAATGCTGAGAGTGATGGGGCATCCACAATTTCTCTGGACAACCTATTCCATTGCCTCACCACCCCTACAGGTAACACCTTCCTTCATTTTGCTCTTTCGCTCTACTACATCTCCAGGTTTTTGCAGTCAGCAGAAAGAACAGATTCACACGTGTTTTACAAATCACTTTTCAAGAGAATGGAACTGAAGGTTATTTTACCCTACAGTTTGATGGAAATAGAGATTTATTGCTTTTCCCTAAATGCCCTTTTATTGAGGCTGCATTATAATTGAATCACTTTGCAACCGTCGCCTCATGTTATGCTTTCTTAGTTTTTGTGGCTAATATTTTTAAAACTCTACATTATTCATACGTCTCAGATGGCAAAAATACATGCTTATCTCAATCCTTCTCTTGACATTTCCAGTCTCCTCTGCAACTCTTGACTTTTTTCTCTGAATTCCCTTGAATTTACTAACAATCTTGTGACAACAATGCACCAAAGTAGTTCCTGACTCCACTGTTTTGACTGTATGACTTTGAGAGGACGGGTTATCAAGAGTAAGCTATGCAGGAACATGCTTAAAATCCAATGAGATGGGGTGGTTTTTTACTGGTTTCCACTTTTTCCATACTGACCACATGGGACTCTGACCAGTCAGACCAAAGTCTGTTTGAAGCAGTTAGAAAGTGCCTGTATCTTAGTCATCCTGGCTGACCACCCACAAATCCTCAAAAAAATTCTTTAAACTTCATCCACCGTTTTTATTGTCTTGAGTCCAACAAATGGAATGATCTGGATATTAGTCACAGATGTCTGTGCTACTTCATACTGAGTGTGGACATTGCCCAGATGTGTGTACATGAGCTTTTTGGACTTCCATAGTCCAAAGGGGGAGGGGGAAGAGACACACCGACACGCATGTATATATAAAAGTTCACTTGTGAGTGAGCTCATCCTCCAGTATTTTTTGATGATGGGCTTTGGAATGATTTAGTGAGGCAGTTATATTTAGGTATATTTAACTTTTTGTGGGCATGCAGACAAATATTTGGTATAGCTCTATTTCACCTTTCACATATTATAGTATATTAAACCACAAAACCACACTGGCATAGTTAAAGGGTGGATATTTAACATTATGCTCTTCTTGGAATAGATGTGTTTGAGAGGGATGGGGGGGGTGGTTTTGTGTGTGCTTTTTTGGTTTGTATGTTTTGGGTCATTTCCCTGCAACTGTGCATGCCTAGTAGCAACTTCTTTTCAACATTAAAATCTTATCACTGGTGACACTGCAACTCAGGGGTTCAATTACAGTGGACAAAATTACAAAATGTCATCCTAATTTTATGGTGGCTTTGAAGGTGGCAATGCATCAAGACATTTTCTCATTCAACATAGGAACTTAGTGCAAAAAACATTAAAATAATGTGTTTATTTGCAAAAAGATTTGATGCGAATATTGTTCATATTGAATTTTTATGAACAGTCTGAAAAAAATTCAAATTCAATACCAGTAATCTACATCACAGCTACTCAGTTAATACCAATTGGTACCAGTCTTAAATCTTAGAGGTTGCTTTATTGAAGAAACAAGCATGGAACAAAGTATTTGCTCATAAGGCTGCTGTTGCATTGAAATTTGTGTCTGACTCCTGTTTCTTGAGTTAAGTGTCATTGCTTAACAGGGAAATCCAAGAGAGAAGAAACGCTTGTATTTAGTAAAAGAGACCTTATTAGCCAGCAATGTTTTCTGTAAAACTCTTGCTTTCACCTCAGGAACAAACACGGCTAGCAACAGCTCACTTAGTTTTACTTTTGCATCATTTACAGCTTTCATTCTTGTGACAGTTTCTTATGTCATTTCTGCGGCTGTCTTCTGGCACCCTCACTCTCATCAAATAATTTCCTTGTCAAACTCTCATGACCCTTAAAATACAGCAGCATCTATTGATACCATCCAAGTGTTCTCTTAGAATCAGTCACAGACTCCTGCTGATCTCATCAAAATTTATTTTCTTTGCCAGGAAATTCATCAAACAATAAACTCAAACACAGGAGGCAGAGATAAAGAAATTTATTCTGTACTTTATGCTGATTTTCTATATATATTGATTTTGTGTAATAAAAACTGTAGGTCATGGAGGTAAGTTTGTACTTACCTGGACTTACCTTAAACCTGGAATTAATTTGACTATGCATGTACTTTTATATTTCCACTAATAACTATTCTAAATCCCTGAGTGTCTCAGGAACACAGTGCCTGCTGAAAATTTCAGTAATGAAAATATATGAAACTTCTCTAATGTATCTTCAGTGTTGTAAAACTTAATAATAGGGAAAAGTTTCTTTTGAAATTACTTTATAAGAACTGAATCATTGCTAATAGCACAGGTGGCTAAAGGCTTATTCTTCTTACCTCTCTAAAAACTCCAGTAGTACAACAAACTATGAAGCTAGACACAATACTGAGTACTGTGCTGTCACAGAGCTCTCTACATCATATCTTCCAAACTGCTAATAGTACCTTACTCCCTAAATTATATTGCATTCCTAACCTTGTATTTTGAACAATACTGAAGGCTTTGTGCAATTGTCTTGGAAGTACATTTTAAGAGACGATGCAGGCAAACTGTGTCTTACAGTGCATAATATGTATTACACTTCCTTCGTTTCTTTGTATTTTTATGACTAAATTCCTTTTAAAAAATCTGTAGCTTCATTCATACTGAATGTTACCCAGTCACATCAACGTCATCATGTGCCAAACAGGCATATGATCACCAGAACATTTCATAACCTCATTGCCAATCTATGATTTATGTCACAGAAACATTCTACATTAGACCTTATTTTGCCATGAACAAGAGATCTTGTAAGAAGGATATTTATGAATTAAGAGTGAAAAGGAATGACTTTTTCTTGCAATAACAACAGGTAGTAGGCACTATGTGTTAATGTGCCATGTTTATGCTTCTGTTTAGGAACCTCATGTTCCTCTGTACAGTCCCTACTTATGTACTTTCTTCTGCATTAACAGTAATTTCTTCAGTGAAACTAAGCTAGCTGTGCTACACCAAACTAGGCCTTGAATCATAGCATGATTCATAGCATGGGAATCTAAATGTGCTATTGGGTGTAATCCAGCATAGCTCAACATGCTCTAAGGGCATCTGCGGAGTGTGTCGGGTACTTACAGAGCCCAGTCTTCAGGATGTGTGAGTGTCACACACTGTGTACCCATAGGCATTTTGGAGCTTGAAATAAATCAGTAATTGAAAAGCACGGCTGGACTAGATTGGTGAAAAGTTATGGTGAGGTGAAGTAGGTCTGGTATCTGTTGCTGCTGATTATGATCTGACATGCTTAGACTTTGCTTGTCCTCTCTTTCTCCCATCTAAGTCTGAAGAATAAAGTAACTAGACAATAGAAAATATTGACTAGAAGAAACTATAATCTCAGGTTCATCTGATAGAGGGTTGACCCTGTGCCCTATCCTCTACAATGTATTTCATAAATCTTTGGAGAGTACAAAAGGCAAATATTTTCCCCCTACTCCCTCATCATTAATTAATCCTGAAGATTTGAGAAGCTTGCTTACTGTTCTCATAGTGTTCCCTTGTTCTGTTTGCTCTTTACACTGACTCAGCTTCTGGATTTTAGTCAGGCAGCAAAAGTCAAGTCATTGATGGAGAATGAAGATCTCCATCTATTCTGGATTCACATGGCCTGGGTATGCATGTCGGACAGCAAGTAGACAACCCACACAGGATCCTTTAACAATCTTCCCTGGAACCTACAAANGAAAAGTGGGAAAAAAAGAAAATAACAAAAAAAAAAAAAAAAAAAAAAAAAAAAAAAGAGAGGTCAAGGTGGGAAAGAAACCTTTCAGGATTGAAGCTCTCCCCCCAAAAATTATCATCTTTCAAAGGATGGTATTGGGAGATCATTTAGTTATGACTGTCAGGATTAACCTCCAAATCTTCCTGAAGTTTCCTGTTATGAACAGGCTTTAAGTGTGCTGATTCCAATTTGAACTATGCTGGAATGGGAAAATTTTACTGCAATGTGAGCAAAATCTCATGAACTGAGAAACTGGAACTGAACACTGAGCTTGCAACTCAGTTGTTCTCAAGATTTTTCGTCTTGCAGACCAGCTCATTTTTCTATTTCCCTTAAATCCCATGCAATATATGATTGCTTCCATCTGTTTATGAGGTTAAATTTCTGAACTGTAAGTGTGGAAGGAGAAATTCCGTTGTGCATGCTGCTAACTGAATAGTTCTGCTTAAAAGAGAAAAATGTTTTGGTAAAACTTTTATTTTCTCAAGTTGTATTCGCTGTAAATCACTTACTGTGTTAATTTCTAACTGTGACATAATTAAATTACAGTATAAAGCTACATCCCTCTTTCTAAGTTTTAATAATATCTGTCATGTCCTCAGAAATGCCAGTGGAATTACACCTTTCTGTACAGGGTCATCTATCTAGTCATCAGTCCTTTATGATAGTTGCTATGACTCATGAGGGTTTCTCTCTTTTTGAGGAACGTAGCTTAAAGTCCTGAGATTCACAAGTCTTAAGATTTGTGTTACTTGGGATGCTTACTTCTCAAAAATATTAGCGTTACACATTTGTCAATTTTCTCTGAATGACCTAACCTAAAAATATAACCCTCCTATTTATTACAATTATTGAAGGAGTTGAGATTTTGATTATAAGATTGGAGTAAGTGACAAAAATAAATGTAAACCATTAAATATAGGCGGTGTTTAACTATAAGGCTGTTAATGAGGTGCTGAAATATTTCAAGCGGTACAGTTGTACTTTGGTTGGAGAAGAACTTGCTTTGCATCACTACAGCTCCTTTTCAGAAGGAAATTGTCTTCATATGCATTCTTAAGTACTTTTTCTAGTTGAACTCCATTAGGAACCCTGCTTCAGTAACAGAACTCTGTGTCAGACTTTCCCATAATGATTTGCAGATCTTCCCTTTAGTCCTTTGGAATTAGGATTTTCTTCCC
This sequence comes from Struthidea cinerea, assembly GCA_013397865.1. Classification (NCBI taxonomy): domain Eukaryota; kingdom Metazoa; phylum Chordata; class Aves; order Passeriformes; family Corcoracidae; genus Struthidea; species Struthidea cinerea. Next base: position 1,068,289 of record VZTI01005041.1, on the reverse strand, counting down.
TTGCTCCTTGAAGTTCATCTAGGAAGCATGTCAATATGGGAAATATACCCTAGAAGGTAGTACTGACTACAGTGAACAGGTCTTTAGCTTCACCTCTTCAGGTTGATAAAATGTACAGTTTATTCAAACTGTTTTAATCACAAGGGCTATTAGGTACCAGGAACACCTTCTCTCCACAAGGAGGAGTTTGTGAGAAGGCTAGTTCTTTCTAACTGCAAGATGGGAAAAAGATTTTAAAGATCACTTTGATCCTGAGAAATTATACCTAATGGGCTTTGTGGGTTACCCAGATATGCAGAACAGCATATTTCAGTGTTTGCATTAGTGCTCTGCTTTGAACCCCCGTTAGATTAGCATAACAACTTTGTGCTGTCCCTGTTAAGCTCTTAACTTTTGCTTTTAAGTGTCTTCTAGGTAATTGTGTCAGTCACAATACTTACTATCTGGAATTGTAAGGAAGGAAAAGAAATAATATCTCCTTAACACATGAAGGAAACCAAGTCACTGAGAATTTACTGTAATATCTTCTTTAAAACTAAGCTGGCATGAAATAGTAAGAGTGAGTTCACTGAAAACAGGATGCCTATGAGCCTAGCCAATACAATTAAAACATTGATCTTGGTTAGACAGACAGGAGTTCGTGTCTACTATATAAATACTGCCAGTTTCTAATGCAAAATTGGATATATCAAAGACAAGAGCAACTACAAAAAAAAAGCATTGTGGAAATCAGTGGATATGAAAATGTTTGATATGCCTTATCTTGATATACATTTGTATGTCTGTGTTACTAAACATATGGATAGAGGAAACAACTTGAAATGAAAACACCATGTAAAAGAGGACAATACATGTCCTTGACATACTTATCACTTTGAACACCTGGAAGTTTTGTTTGAAAAATTTCTGTGATGTCTGGAAAGCATTCCAGATGCCTGCCTCTCTCTCAGAAAAGCTGGTTTTAATCTCTCCTTTCCCCAATATCTAAACTAGTCTTACAAATCAAGTATGGGGTAAAGGACGTGGAAGTTGGAGTCATATCAAACATTGATAATTTTGTATTTTTCTTCTTTGACTAATCAGATGACAAAACAAGGTTATCCAAAATTCTTCTCTTGCTTATGTACATCTCATTTGTCTTATGTTACCTTTAAATCTCAGTTTGTCATGGGAGGCAGATTAAAACAGTTCCTATTTTTTACTTTGATATATCATCTGCTGAATCTTCAGGTCTGATTCAGACCAGTTTTAGGTGAGCACAACTGCTGGAGTCCTCAGATCTTAACAGAGCATATACTTCTTTTTTTCCTTCCTTTCATTTTTCCCAATTCCTTGCTTATTTTTGAAAATACATAGCTGGTATCTTTTTCCCTTATATGTTACTACTCTTTGATCTTCCCCACAGATATATGCTGTGTATAGTTTGTCACTCTTTGTCAGGTATCTTTTCATTATCATCTTCTTTCAAGTGACTTGAAAAATACATTTTTTTCATTTTTTACCCACTTTCATAACAGGATGAAGTTTCCTTGTTCCTTTGACATTTATAAAAATCTAATTAGTAAATCAGGTAATGATTTTTAAAAAAGGGTTTTGCAAGCAACGCTGAGTTGCACTGTATGTTGATGTTCATTTTGTGTGGAATCTGGATTACTTTATCAGCATAAACTTTTGCTCCAGAGACCAAATTCCACAGTCATCTAATTAGTTCAGTGGGGAGGTTCCTTGCAACTTTAAAATTTGTTTATACATAAACCTAATTGGAGTTTCTTTCATAAATGATGGAGTATGGGAATAAAAATTAGGTTTTTGTATTTATCTTAAGTTTCCATTGCCTTTAGTCTCACTCTTAAAATGGGAAGGAAACTACATATAATGCTATTATTTACCCTGGTATGTTTTGTTTCTTTTGTCCCTTGCAATTTGAGATCTCTTCTCTCTGAGGAAAAATCATTGTTTCTCAAATACTACACACACTCAAAGCTTACTGTTGTGCTTATCATGGTTTTGCTCAAGTTAAACATGTGGTCTTGAAAAAAGATATGAAAACAGTCTTTATCATTGTCAGTTTTGCCACTTCTAGAAGGACTAGCAGCTGGGAAACTAAACAATCATGGTAGTCAGACTAAGAAAAGTAGGGAATGTGAGAGAGAGGAAAAAAATGTCTTATTAAGCTAAATATGGAGAAATATAGTCTATTTTAAAATACCATGCAAGAACCAAATAGAGCCAATGAAAACATCAAGAACGGAAAGAGGAAGAAAGCATCAGCAAGGGATGAATAGAATATTTATTCTGCAAAAAGGGAAGCGGAAACCTTCAAGATGAAAGCTGTATGTGACCTTGTTTTCTACTCAAAATCAGCAATGCTTTTTTACTGAAAAATATCATGGTGGTAATTACAATGAATTAAATAAAATCTTTAATGCTAATCTTTAAAGAAATATTAGCAAACCACTCCAGTGTCTAATCAAGACCAATAAAGGCTAAGCTCCCACCTGCCCCTAACAAAACCAACAAAACCAACCAAAACTTCCCTTGAGAAGGGTTGTTTCAGAACTCCCTTACTGAGGTTTCTTCTTTTTCCAGATTCCTAATATATCTACATTAGCAGGTTAGTACAAATCCAAAGCATTTTTTGAGGCAAATCTCCTAGTCATTCCTGTTTGCTATGTTTTAATAGCAGGCTCTAGGAGCACGTGGATGAAACTGAACTACATCACAGGGAGAACACCTAATGGAGCCCAAGGTACCCAACTAGTTCAAAGAAACACAGCCTCTGAAATGCATATAATGTAGATCTCACTTCCTCAGCTGTTTCCCTCTACAGGTTTACTTTCATTGGACGTTACTTACCAATGTAGACACAAGTACTGTGGCCCAAGACCAGACTAAATAGACCGCAGGATCGTGTACACACTGGTACAGCAAGTGTTGCATGAAAGGCTCCATGAATATCCGATAGTCTTGGCTTGCAGGCATTTTTGAAAAAATGGAAAAAGTCTTGCCAGGACATAAAGTTTTATAGGAACAGAATCAAAGCATGTCTTGCTCGAGTTTTTTCATGGCTTTAGCTGCTAAAAGCAACTAATAAGGAAGCTTTAAAAGTAAAACTATTGGGGTGAAACAACTTAAATTTCCATTTTAGAAAAGTGTGGATGAAAATTGTAGTCATTGAGTTCTTTTTCCCTTCTTTTTTTTTCGTAAGTCTCAATGCATCTTGGTTGCTTAGTCTTCTTTGTTTTTCAAAACCTAATTGTTTAAGCCCAGCTCTTTATTCAAACTGCTTTCTCTTTGAGGTCAGTTTCTCAGATTAGTGAGATATACTCAGAATTGCATACATCTGTCTTGTCTTTAAATTTTAGCTGGTTGCTGCCAGTTTAGGAATACTAGTCTTGGAGAGTTGAAGGAGAGTGAAAGCTGCTGAGAGTATTCTGTGAGAGCTCAAAGCCTTTTAGGCACAAAGTGTAAGAGACGATACCATAAGAAATCTCCCTTAATTATTTCTGCTGTTCATGGAGAGTGAAATACTGAACTAGCAAAATGATGTGCAAAACTGTTGAACTTTACTCGTATTCATCAGCAGTTGCACATCAGATATTTCATTTCATCTCAAGCAGATATTACTTGCATTTTATTTTCCTTATATGTTCTGTGGTCAGATTATTGTATAAGCCACCAAATCCTCTGGTTTTAATTTAAATGTTGAAGGGTTTTGAGTTTTTTGGGATTTTGATGAGTTAAAAAAGAAAAATTAAGAAATATATAGCTCAGCATAAGCTGAGATGTATACAATGTGGTTGCACTGGTACATAACATATGGTTGTTATCTGCCAACCTGATGGGTGTTCACGTTGCAGGTATGTCTTTGTTCATATTTATAAAAGAAATGAGCATATGCCCTGATCCCCTAACAAAGTTACTGCCCTGTCCCAGTACGGTCCCATCCCATTCCTGGATGGAAACCACCTTTGAAAAACTTCCTGCAGCTATTGATGCCCTCCTTATTCTCATCACAGCATCCTTTTAATTACCATTGCGATTTTAATACTTGCTGGCAATAGGGAAAAGAGAGGGAGAAGGAAGAAAAGCCAGGTGATTTTCTCCCAGCATTGTCTAGCTCTGTGCTCTGTGGATCTGGTGTTGCCCTTCATACAGGAGAAGAGATTGGAGGAAGTCTTCCCCTGGAAAGTGTAATGAATTCCTTGGAGGGGACAAACAATTTTATTTCCTCTGCAGAAGAGGCATAAGGAATTACCTTCACCACACATCTGTAGACAATCAAGCCATCTCATCTGGGAGAGAGCAATAGGCAGACTTCTCAGCACCAGCCCAGATGTTGGAGTGACCAAACACATTCCTGCCACTGCAACCTCATCCACAGCTCATTACACTGTGTGTGTGTTTGCCTGATAAAATAAGGAAGCTCAACTCTTCTCTGAGTTCCCGGAGATCTGAGCTTTATTGTATTCAACTTTTCAGAAAAATCAATTAGGAAAACGTTTTTTCATTGAAAAGTTAAGTGTTCTTGATTTTTAGTAAGTTAGGAAGTAGACAAAATAGACACTCAACTAAAATGCTTACAGATATTGTAAATTTCAGCTTTTACTTCTGTCTCTCCAAGGGGGAAACAGAAACAGGTGTAGGGCTGTCAGAAATGTTGGGATCTGTAATTGGATCTGTAATTGGATATTCTGTACAAGGAGAGTCATAAGAAAACATGACATAAGAGTGATGGTACTGTACAGCAAGGTCAGACCCAATATTCTGCGTCTTACAGTGGCCAGGAGCAGATTCCTAGTAGTGGCAAGTCATGAAAGATGATAAGAGCAAGACCACCTCACAAGACAAATCCTCAGGGAAGATTTCCCTGGTAGTTCTTGTCTTCAGTCCCCCACTTTCCTCAAAAGCATTTTTTGTACAGACATTTATATTATGTTTAAATGCATATTTTTGGACATTGGAGGCTTTTAATATCTGTGATATTATTAAAGTATTAATAATATTTTAGTATATTGGTACAATATACTATTCACATGTTAGTTACATATTAAGCACTTACCATATTAAGTTTATTACATTTGTACTGATTTTATATCTGTAATATTAGTAAAGTGTTGTGCTGTGGAGTTTTCTCCCACAAAGTTATCTTAGTGGTTACTATCTGCACCCTTAGAATGTCTAAAGACAAACTTCTTTCTTCTAATGATCATGCAAACTGCTTTAAGTCAGTGTAGCTGAGGTTAATGATACTAAATAAAATGATACCAGGAAGGAATCTGTCTGAAGTAAGTGGACGATTCCCTATTGTTTGGCAAGTCTGAATTTGTTTTGAGTAACTGGTGGTTTCTACCAGAAAACAGTGATAATTATATTTGTCTCTCAAGTATTTTCTCAGGAAACAAACAAACAGCCTTTCTTGGTTCGTTTTAAGAAAAAACACATTGATACTGTAAGCATTTTCTTATTGACTCTGAAGATGAAGCAGGTTACTAATGGAAGGAAAGGTGATACAGAAAGAATACATTTTTGGGGTATTTTGCAACAGAAAAAATAAAGTCACAGTTTGCACAAACTTTATAGATTCAGTAGAAATGTTAAACAGAGTGTGTGTATCCAAATAGAAAAAACAGAGCACCATGTTTCTCCAGCACAGTGTTTCACCAACTATAAATTTACATTATTACAATGAGAAAGAATAAGCTCCTGGAGGTTATTGAATGCTCTTATGCATGCAGCCACACAAAGAAGGTTAGGAAGTGAATCAACAGCTTTTATGTTCTTAGATTCTATTTTAGATAGGTAGACAAATATAAAATAATTTATAGCAAATATAAATACGCCACAAAACCAGTATCAGTAGAGGGAGAGGGGAAACAGCCTCGAGTTCCTCCAGGGGAGGTTTAGATTGAATATTAGGGAAACTTTCTTATCTGAAAGGTTTGTCAGCCATTGGAATTGGCTACTCAGGGCAGTGGTGGAGTCACCATTCCTGGAACTGTTCAAAAGGTACGTGGATGTGGAGTTTAGGGATATGATTTAGTGGGGAACACAGCGGTGCTGGGTTAATGGTAGTGATGCCTTTTCCTGGTCTTAAAATCAAGAGTCAAATATGGTTAGAAGGGAAAAAGGGATTTTACCTTGGTATTTATTTTAAGGATCCTTAGGTGCACCACGTCCAGGTCGAATGCACCTCCATCCACACCTCAATGCGCACCCCCAAAATATCTGGTATTACATTATAGGTTTACTAATTAGCATATCTATCAAAAATTCCCCAACGGGAGGCTCAAATGAGCCCCCTTCCCCAAGGAACCTTCCCCTGGATGGTTCTATCTTAGTTTACAAAATGTGTTCTGGAGAGGACCTTGGGGTCTAGGGCTTTCTGATCCCTAACTACGAAACCTCTAAAATGTTTACTCTCCTAGCTTAACAAACAAGTCCGAGAATGTAGGCAAAAAGCACTAAGAATACAGAAGTTGTAAAAAGGCACAAGAGGGGTTTAAAAGAAAAGGCAAAAAAATCATCATGGCATCAGTAGAAATCAATGATATTAAAGGACTTTTCCAGCCTTAATGATTCTAAGGTTCTAGGTGTGAAAATTCGCATATAGGTTATGCTGAGTAGACGGCCACTGAGAGACTGGCATTCCACAGGTCTGAAAGCAATTAAGAAGGATGAATCCAAACAGCACAAGTCTGGAACAACAGGACCACATCCTCAGGTGCTTTAAATTGAAGTATCTCCCCTGAGTTTAGTGCAACTATTTTGATCCTATCACAAGAACATTAACAGCAATAAAATGTGACTTTTCAAATAAATGTACTTCAACATCCTTCAAAGAAAATTCATATATATGAGATTTAAGGAAAGAATTGTCTTCACTGAGAGATGAAGAATGTTGAAGAACCTAACTGCATACTGTCTACTCATACTCCATATTTAATGGCACTATCCTTAATATTCACCATATGCAAGCATGTATTCTGCTTTATCAGTGCTTGTCAATTCTATGGAAATAAAATGTGCCCTCTACACCCATGAGATCATTTTTAATTCATCTTGTAACCACAATACCTTGGTACAGGACTTGAAAATGGAATGCAGTTAATGTATCTCCATGCTTTTGATTGAAATTTGTGGTCTTTAAAAGAAAAATTGTCTTCACAGGGTCTTGATTTAAAAACTAATAATTGCTTGAAAGACATCCCCAAAATAGAAGATACAGTCTTCACAACAGGAAATGTAATATATAGTTCAGTAATACACAGCTTTCTGTGTTTCTTGCCAAGTTATGACAGATATGCTGATTACTAAAAGGTAGAAGCAAGGCCAAAATCTGGATAGCATATTCCAGAGAAACTAGAACTACTTATTCTTTGTTTAGCTCTTGAAACCGTGCTTTAACTTCAGTTTGTATCATTGTGTAACTCTGTCAACCAAATAGCCTTGCAATGTCTTGCTGAACTTTAGGGTTAGTTGTCTAGAAACATGAAGTTGTAGATTGTGACAGATTTTATTTCCATGGGGCCTGCAGTAATTGTACTTTTACAGGATTTGTCATCAATTTGCCAACACAAGAAAAGGCGTGTTCATCAACTAGCATGTCCACTAAAAGGTACACTTGAGACCTAATTTGGGGAAAGTTTCATTGCCCTTAGAACATTTAATTGTGTCCATTTTTGTTGTTCCTAAAATGTTTCCCTCTACTAAAATAGAGTAGCCTGAAAGGATTTAATATGAATATTAATGAAAAAAATGGTTTTTTAAATACTGACACAGAAATTTCTACCATTATTTGGAAGTTGAAAAGAAGTGAGATTTGTTTGGAGCAATGTCTAACAATCCATGATAGGGATAATGTAATCAACCCTGACAAACATACTTAAAATAGCCTACTATATTGTAAACAAAATCCTTCTTTTGGTCATTCAAACCTGAATGTTAATGATCAAAAATCCCAAAGCAGGAAATAGAACAAACAGTTCTAAAAGTAAGTAATCTGCTTGAGTACTATCATCTACTCATTGGGGCAGTCACTGCATTCATTTAATCAATGTTAATCTTCATTTGGCATATTATTTTGGTGTTTGGGACTGCTTCAGCAGCAACCTCAGATTTGAGTTTATCTTCTGTGGAAAAATTAAAATCTTTGAATAAAAACCAAAAGGGCTTTAACTTTCTTTTTACCTTTTAATGGCTTAATGATAATCTTCATCAACACATCACTGAGAACAAGAATGTCTACAAATACACTCAAGACTAAGGGCTTCTTTAAAGAATGATTTTAATGTTTCTGTCTAAATTATTAAGTAAAGTTCTTTAGAATTAGAATTCAATATTACAAATTCCAGAAATGTAATTAGCAAATTCCAAAATGAATTATTTATTTAGAAGGGGTGTTTATTTTATTTGGTGTGTTTTTTATAAAAAAAACCCCAACATTATTTCTCATAGTGATACACGTAAATATTATTGTTTCTCCTAGTGATTTTGATGAGGTTTTTTTTCAAGCAGTTCCAATTATATCCTGTTCATAAAGTCTTGGCAGTGAAGAATTGTGCATATAGATATAGTCTTAACATATCCAAATTAATTTCATTTTGCTGAAATGGTCACTTGTAAATTTATTTCATCTGAAATTGTAAAGAGCCTTTTTCAGATTTCCTTGTGTAACACATTTACACGGCAATGCAATGCACTGGGACCTAGCAGGGATATGGTCATGTCCCTGAGCAGGGCTATTACATGAAATCCATGTTTCTCCCATGCCTGGTCCTCAGCCATTCTGTTATGCCAGGCTGTGTGTGCCTGATGGATGCTTCTCTTTCCCTTCACTTGCTCCCTCTTGTGTTTTATAATGATTTCATCAAATCCAAAACTTCATAAAATGTCTTGGCACGAACAAAATCATGTGCTTGATACCTATGAAATATGAAAGTATGGAATACCTCATGAAATCAGCTAATTCCACTGTGAAACAAAAGCAAACATTGTAAGTTTGAAAATACTTTTTAAAACAGAGATGCGTGTCTGTCTTGCAGTACTTTCAGGTGTATTTAAACAAAACAGGGCTGTTTTTTTTCCTATTCTTCAGTTATTAGAGGAAATATATCAGGTTTAAATATGCTCTTTAGGAAAAAAGGAAGATGTTAGTGACAGCTTTCATGTTTTTCTGTAAGGCATATGGAAATTTCTATTTCTTAAGACAAGTAAGAGCAAAACCTCATGTGCTCTTCTTTTTTTTTTTTTAATAACACATTACTTTCTCAGCAGGGTTGGTTTTAAGCATGAAAACAGGTTAGCTCTGTCCACAAACCCTGATGATGCTGTTTCACGGAAGTTACTTGAATTTTGCATTCAGTAAACCATAGCTGTATTATGTTAATAATTTTCTATAAACCAACTGTGAGATTTGGATAAATTCTCATTGCTTTCTGTAGGGATTTGACTGAGAAGAACTAAATTATGGAAGAGCCTACCACCATGTATAGTTCATAGTCTAGAAAAGACCATCAGATCTTCAGCAAATAAAAGAAAATATCCACATCTGCATTATATTAATGCTCCAACAGAAATTGCTTGACTATGAATTCTTCTTAGTTTTTTAATTGTTTTGCTAATTCATTTTATATAGGAACATGGAAATAACATATTATTAGCTTCTCTTTCCACAATATGTCATGGAGTGTACTCAGCTTACACTAGTATGACAAAAATATTTTATGTTTGGCAATAAATAATATTATATATGTGTGATTTTTTCTACATTTTTCTTATTTTATAATTACTTTGCAAATAAAATATAATCATAATAAGGAAAGAATATTATAATTCTTCAACTAACATTACCTAAACAAAAATTAGAGTTGTTTGAATACCTGATTTATATAGCTTAGCTTTGAGATACATGGTTTTCTGAGTTACAGAGATGCCAAGAAAAAAGACCACCTTTGTGTTTGATTTAAGCTTAGAATAGCAAGGAGATAACTTCTATCATTTTAATATAGTCAGCCTGATTGCAATGGAAGTGCTATTAACTGGTCTTATTAGTGAATTACCTTGTTTCTCATTAGTACTCCATTCCTCTACCTACTTTTACAGTTCTGTTTATTGTTCAAGATCAAACAGAATTATCAAAATTTCAGACTTAAGTGTTCTGATTTCACATGTTCTTTCTATTCTACCACTGTAAAGTTTTAATAAAACAGCTTTGAATAAGTATTCAAGCTCTCGTTATTCCCCTCCTTTCTGCAGATGTGATAGCAGGAAAAGATATTTAGGAGACCATCTGCCCTCAGTTTTCTTAGAAAGGAAATGCACAGACATTGTCTGTGATGGTCTTTTCTCTTATTCAGCTATTCACCAAACACTATTTGAAATAAGTTTTCTTTTTGAAACTGTTTAGATAGCAGACCGCATTCTAAGAATTTCATACCTTTTAAATATGTCCCCACTTATAAATTTTTTAATCCGTCTTATTCCTTGTGACTGGCTTCTGAAAAAAGAAAAGAAAAGAACATCTTATCTAATTAAAATCAAAGGTTTATGATGGAACATTAAGTGAAGTTTAGCGGAAGAAAAATAATTATTTAAAAATTAAAATTATGTCTTGAAATATTTGCTTACTTTTTTGGAACAGTGTGTTTCAAATTTTCCTCACTTTTTTTTGGCATTAAAAAACCAAACAGTTTTAGTAAACTTTAACTCCAAGGAAACTAAAGGGTTTTTGTTTTATTTTTATTCCCATAAACATAAATTTTAAAATTGTGCAATTTGTGCAATTGCATAATTGCAAATAAAATGCATCCCTTCACAGCTTGTAAGTTTTTCACTAAATTCCAAACTGAAATCTTGCAGGGAAATAGTATAAATCACACTTCACAGTAGAGTTAAAGTTATGGATTCAGAACCGACAGTAGCCAAATGTAGTTAAAAATAATCCTGAGAAGTTATTTACCTCTGGGGCTGTGCTTCTGGCTGTTCTGAGTTTACCAGCACATGTGCTCTTTCCTTTTATGGGCTTCAAAGACCTCCGTCTTTGAAGATGTAGAGGTTAGGCTGGTAAGTCGTTCCACTTAAGGTTGTCTACCTCCACTATCCATGCACATGAAAGCTACCGGGAAAAATTTCAAACCCACTTCCATTTGGGCCTGCATAATTTTGCAACTAACTTTCAAATTTAATACTGTAATTTTAAGGCTGAAAACTGCATATATAAAATTATATGTATGACAACAAAGACCACATTTGGCAAATTTAGCAGATTTTAGCACAAAGTTCCACATGCTGAGGAACTAAAGCTTGACAAATTAGCTCCAGATACGGCCGTATTAGTGGGAGCTGGAGACAGCCCTACAGGGCTGGCTTTTCTTTGACTTTAGAAATGCCCTTGAAAAGACTCAATTGAGCTAATGAAGGCATTATATAAACAGTTAAAAGCAGTTGTTGGAGGCTGGTAGAAACTCTATGTATCAGCAGTTAGTAATTAAGAAGCTTTTGTATCTCCTTTCAGAATAAATATCCTGTCCCAGTTGTGGTGGGTCTGTTGAATGCAGACTTTCTGGTCAGTAAATGTCCAGACGTTGTTTTGTGTATAAAAACATCTGCAGTGTCTTACCTCTGCATCTCTTCAGCTCCCTCTGAAAGCTAGCCAAAGGTTACCTGATCAGTAACAGTAAAATCATTTACTCAGACCAATAATTAATAAAGAGAGTTTACAGCTGAAGGGGTCGTCAGAGTATAAGTGATGTATGACTGACCCACCTGGTAAGATGAATAACTTAGCAACAGCACTACTTTCTGTCTTGAAAGCAAGTGTAAAAAAAAAAAAAAAAAAAAAAGTACTATGTATTATGAGTCATACTGACTTAAATAAAATAAATACCGAGTAAGTTATTTCACCTAAATATGAAACCAGAGGCCAAAGATGGGGTTTTGCATGTGTTTATTAGAAGAATTTGTTATGTGAATAGCTAATATTTATTACTAATAAATACACTAATTAAAGCCATACTAGTAATTTCCATTAGCTTACCCTCAAACTTCCACGGAGCTGTCCGTCTGGTTTTAATCAAAACCAAATGGTAATCCAAGTTCTCAGGCTGGAACAGCTAAGAGGAAGTCATTCAGAGAAGGCAGAAGAAAGCAGAAAAGATAAACAGACGATATTCACTAAATTTGTATAGAGCAAAGGATGTAGATGCTGTGGGTTACTCTGGAGACATGATTCAGGCACCCTGTCCAACTGGAACGAAGTAGTTACCAGTGTTTTATGTCAGCAAAATACTAATATGATCAAGATGGAGTCTGTCCTTTTGCTTTTGCAGAGCTGGATTTGTGTGACTCTGGAGGATTCTCAAAAGAGGTAAAGCAACATATTCCACTGCCTGCAGTATGACTGTATTTAAACTGTAGCATTTGTTTTCTCAGATCCAGCTTATTCTCTTGAGTAGGGACATGATTTTAGCATATGTGTTTAAATGGAATCTATCTAACTGTGCATATTTTCTCGACAGAGTAGTACTAGACCTTTTGTCATTGTGGTGTGTTTATTGAGTTTAGACCATTTTTCTCACAACCTGATGTCAAAGACCAGGTGTTTCAGAAATGCTCTCGTGTTGTTCTGGATAACTGTTACCTTTGCGTGAGCATTAGAGATGCATAAAGTATTTGTTAAAGGAAAAATCCAGGAGGGGGAGGTTTAAAAGCATTTTTTACATTATGTAGGGGTAGTACAGATTTTCTTCTTTGGCAGAAATAGCCCAGCAGTGTATAAAGCTCACTGCCTTGAAACCCTCAGTCTTGTCTTTTTCTTTTCCCTCCATTTCTGCGCTCTCTCCCTGGCGCAGGCAGGCAGGCTCGCTGTCTCTCTCCCTCTCTCTCTCAAAGGCAGGAAATACTTTTCAGGCAATCTGGGCCTGGTTGTTGAGGCCCCTTTCACAAAACATCAGTCTGAATTTAGTAGACAGAAGTCACTGGGAAAAGCTTGACGGGCTCGTGCTTAGCTAAGGCTCCCTCCAGCTGCAGAGGGTGTTTTTGTTAGAATCACACATTGAGCAAAACTGCTTAGAATAGAGCAATGATCTCAGTAGCGAAATCTGAACTTTTATGCTAGCAGGAGCTAGCTGGGACTGGGCTCTTTTGTTTGTTTGTTTGCTTCTTCGTTTTGTTGTTTGGGCTGTTTTTTCTTCCTCTATTGACCACAGAATTTAGGGAGGTCATGTCTGAATTCCTGATTCTCTTCATCTAGGTAAGGCTGTCTTGGAATCTTTCTGTACTTTAAACTACCAGAATTTTTTTTTTTTAAAGAAAAA